>CM053625.1:213542058-213565189 GCA_028646595.1 Phalanger gymnotis
ATCAAAGAGAACTGTCCTGATATTCTAGAGCCACAGGGCAAAATAGAAATTGAAAATATCCACAGATCACCTCCTCAAATAGATCCCAAAAAGAAATCTCCTAGGAATATTGTCACAAAATTCCAGAGCTCCCAGATCAAGGAGAAAATACTGCAAGAAGCCAGAAAGAAACAATTTGAGTATTGTAGAAACACAATCAGAATTACCCAAGATCTAGCAGCTTCTACATTAAGAGATCAAAGGGCTTGGAATACGATATTCCAGAGGTCGATGGAGCTAGGATTAAAACCAAGAATCACCTACCCAGCAAAACTGAGTATCATGCTCCAAGGCAAAATATGGATTTTCAATAAAATAGAGGACTTTCAAGCTTTCTGAAGGGAATATGCTGTGTGTATACATATATATATATATATATACATATATACACATGTATATATATATACATATATACACATGTATATATATATGTTTATGTATATGTTTGTATATGTGAGTGTGTATGTATATATGTATGTGTATATATATGTAGAGAGAGAGAAAGAGAGAGCGGGCAGAGGGTGAGTTGAAGATGAATAAGGGATGAGAGAGGAATATATTGAGAAAAGGAGATAGGGAGAGATAGAATGGGGTACATTATCTCTCATAAAAGTGGCAAGAAAAAGCAGTTCTGTAGGAAGAGAAGAGAAGGCAGCTGAGGGGGAATGAGTGAATCTTGCCCTCATCAGATTTGACCAGAAGAGGGAATACCATATATACTCAATTGGGTATCTTACCCCACAGGAAAGAAGGAGGAAGAAGATAAAAAAAGGGGGGGGGATGATAGAAGGGAGGGCAGATGGGGGTGGAGGTAATCAAAAACAAACACTTTAGAAGAGGGACAGTGTCAAGGGAGAAAATTCAATAAAGGGGGATAGGTTAGGAAGAAGCAAAATATAGTTAGTCTTTCACAACATGAGTGTTAATGATAATGATAATGATAATGCATGTGGCCCATGTTGAATTGCTTGACTTCTTAGGGAGGGTGGGTGGGAAGGGAAGAGGGGAGAGAATTTGGAGCTCAAAGTTTTAAAAAATAGATGTTCAAAAACAAAAACAAAAAAGTTTTTGCATGCAACTAGAAAATAAGATACACAGGCAATGGGGCATAGAAATTTATCTTGCCCTACAAGAAAGAAAGGAAAAAGAGGATTGGAGGGGAGTGGGCTGACAGAAGGGAGGGCTGACTGGGGAATAGGACAAGCAGAATATTTGCCATCTTGGAGTGGGGGGAGGGTAGAAATGGGGAGAAAATTTGTAATTCAAACTCCTGTGAAAATCAATGCTGAAAACTAAATATATTAAATAATAAAAAAAATTTAAAAAAAAAAGAAACGTTGTACATACATTATGACCAGGTTGGGTTGAAAGATCATAGACTCACAGCATTGAACACTGAAAGGCACTTTGGAGATCTTCTAGTCTAATAATTTTTTTTAGGATGGCAAATTAAAATCCATATGGTTTTATTGACTTGCCCAGTATCACACAGGGAGTAAATGGAGTGTAAGCAGGGGTGTGCTGGAGCCCGCTCATAGTAGCTTACCATTGCCTATTGCTGAATTTTCAGTACGAGTATTTACATAATAGAAATCAGCAAACACCACAAATGAGGGCTTAATTTACTGTTTTGTCAACTTTCTAGGTTTAAGAAGCTGATGGAGAAAATATCGACAATGCAGATTAAGCTTATAAGTGTGCAAAGTATATTTTCTCCCAAAGAGCAAGTTGGTAAACATTCACCAGTACCCCACTGAGTATAAATATCAAACATACTTAACGGATTGGGGTGATGTGAAGATCAAATTAGATGATACTTGTAAAGTTTTATTAATACAGAACTTACTGTACTAAGTACATATCAGTTATTCCTATTCTTATCTTTTTTCTATCTCTTAAGACCATTCATATAGAAATGATGCTGAGGCAAGTGACTGTCTTGGTGTTCTTTTATGTTTAATACTCAGTAGACTGTTGTGTGGATGTAAAAAATGATGCCTTTTGTTATTGGATGGAAAATGTTAGAATATATCCTCATCTTCTGAGGTTCACTAGAAGCATGTTTAGGACAAATCCAGCTCTTCTAACATATAGCATATAACATACAATATGTATTCATATATGATCACATATCATACAAATGCACACACATTTCATCTTGTTCTGACATTGTTTTGATTTCTTTTACTGAGGCTCTATGTTTTGAGAGTTTTTTATTATCATTATTATTATTCCATGTAACTTAGAGGTTATAAATATTTGGCATGGTGATGCTTATTTAAAAACATTGTTCTTCAATGTTTGTGGCCTAAACATTATAACCCTGGAAAACTGTGAGTAACAATTTTGCCTGTGATAATTCTGATTCCACTGCTACTTATTTTTTTTTTAATTCTCAAGAATGTTTTGGGAATTGTAATGTGAGATTTGCCAATTTGGAATTTATGAAAGCTAAAACACTTCTAGTATATCATTTTGGTCATTTGATCACCACTGTCGGTTTTTGGAATGTGCTAAATTTTGCAACCTGTTGAGATGTATTCTATAGTTTTTACCATTTCCTTATATTATCTGCATCTATCAATAAATCTAACTTCTTTAAAGATAATTGTTCTATAATTTCTGGTGGCAATGATCCGGTCCTATATAATTCTCTAAGACCCTTCTGTTTCTGTAAACAAATCTGCATGAACACTCCATTCAGTGTTTGTTTGTTGAGTCTTTCTAGTCACGTCTGAGTCTTCAAGGTCCCATCTGGGGTTTTCTCAGCAAAGATATTGGAGTGGTTTGCCATTTCCTTCTTCGGCTCATTTTACCAATGAGGAAACTGAGACAAACAGGATTAAGTGACTTACCCAGGGTTACACAGCTAGTAAATGTCTAAAACTAGATTTGAATTCAGGTCCTCCTGACTCCAAGACTGGTACTCTATCCACTGTGCCACCTAGCAGCCCCCTACATTCAATACTTCCTGGCAAACATGTCAATAGATTTCATGAAGATGTCACCCACTGAGGCCCTTTAACTGTCTTAGATCTTACTGTTTTATAAGCTCCATTTGGAGGTACACCACTATTGGCTACATTTGATAAATATAGTTGCAAAATCCTATTATCAGCTTTTACTATCATCATCATTAATTTAAATATCACCTTTTTTGTATGAAGATCAGATAGAAAAAGTCCTGGGATAGGTCAGTATCCTGCTATCATTCTTTGACATTTGATATCCTGTAGACAACTGAAAAAATGGATAAAATGATGGTATCTTGAGATTAAGCAGCAATATCCTCATCATCAACAAAAACGTTTATTTAGAGCCCACTGTGTGTGAAACACTGAGCCAAATCCTGGGAATACTGAGAAATGCAGGAATAATACCTACCTCTAAGGAGCCCACATTCTAATGTAAACAGATATGTTCAGAAAAGACATATTCAGGATAAATTGGAGACTAAGAAGAAAAGCATTGGCATCAAGGGGACCAGGCAAGGCTCCTTGAAGATGGTAGAACTTTAGCTGAGAAGTGAAAGAAGCCAGAGAAACCAAGGAGCAGAGGTGAGGTAGGACAGCAGTCCAGGACTAGGGGACAGCCAGTAAAAATGCACAGAATTAAGAGAGGAAATGGAAGGGAGGCCAGTGTCCCAGGATTTTAGAGTATGTAGAGAGGAACAAATTGTAAAATGACCACAAAGGTAGGGTTATAAAGTTAGGAGGGGTGAGGTAATGAAGTGCTTTAAAAGCAAGAAGATGCTATATTTGATCTAGGAGGTTATGGGAAGGTACTGGAGATAATTATTCAAAAAAATTATTGAATAGTCCCCCATTCAGGGGGAAGACAAAGTCAGATATGAACTTTAGGAAGATCTCTTTTGGGGCAGCTATGTGGTGCAGTGAGTAGAGCACTGGCCCTGGAGGCAAGAGGACCTGAGTTTGAATCCAGCCTCAGACACTTGACACAGATTAGCTGTGTGACCTTGGGCAAGTCACTAAACCCCAATTGCCCTGCCTTCCCCCCCCCACCTCCAAAAAAAAAAGGAAGATCTCTTTAGTAGCTGAGTAGGAAGAGATTTGGAGCAAATTGATCCACCAGCAAGCTATTGCAACAGATGTAAGTGATGAGGGCCTGCACCAGAGTAGTGGCAGTGTCAGAGGAGAGAAGGAGATATACATAAGAGATGTTTCAGATAGAATCAAAAGAACTTGGCAGCATACTAGATAAAGGGAGTGAGAGAGAATGAGGCATTGATAATAAAACAGAGGTTATGAGCCAAGGTGATCTCAAAACCATTAGGGAAGTTAGGAAGAAGGCTCCATCAGACCCAAGATTGGAACTCAAGTTCTCTTGAAATTAAATGTTCTTTCTTCTATATCTCTCTCCCCATCCACCCTCATCTTTCCAGATTCTAAAATGAGTTGGCAAAGTAAACATTTCTGAGGACAAAATAGGAAGAATTTACAAGAACAAAGCTATGATCCTTTAGGGTAGGAATGTTCCCCATCCTCAGATGTCCTCTTGATAGAGTATCTGAAAGAATGAATTGAAAAAGCATTTCTAAAGTACTTACAATTTGCATAGCACTGCTCTAAAATCAAAGACAGGCCCTGCTCTCAAAGAGATCATATTCTAATAGTGGTGGAAACAATACACATAGGGGAGTGATGGTCAAGGAGGGATAATTTGATTTAAGGTAAGGAGTGAGGCTGTAAGGTAGAAGATTGGATGTGTGGGCTGAGTTCCAAGTGGTCTGATACCTGAAATCTATCTAGCAGCCACCATATCCAATGATCTTTATTTATCCAGCCCTGTCCTACACTTGACCTCTACTATCACACTTACTGGACATCTTAAACGGGATGTCCAATAGACACCTTACATTTAGTAGGTCCAAAACAGAACTCATTATATTTCCCCACAAACACTCCACTTTTGAATTTTCCTATTACTGTGGATGGTACTGCTATCTTCCCAATTACCCAGGCTTAAAACCTCAGTGTTGTCCTTATCTCCTCCCATGCCCTTCACTTCCCATATCCAATCTGTCACCAAATCCTATTGATTCTACCTTTGCAACATCTCTCATGTGTGTTACCTTCTTTTTGCTGACAGTACCATCATCTGAGTACAGTCTCTTATCAATATACAGCTGGACTATTTCTTTTCAAAATTTTTTACAATTTATTTTTTTTGAACTTATGAAATAAAACAAGTATTTCCATAATATAGTAGAATAAAAAATGGTGATTGGGCATGAAACCACAAATAGGGGAGGGAAGAAAAAAGTTACATAAACTATTTCAATAGCCCTCTAATTCATGTCCCTGACTCAAGTCTCTCTCTGTTCCTGTTCATCCTCTACTGAGCTGCCAAAGCAATCTTCCTAAAATTTTGAACTGACCATATCTCCCCCTAATCAATAAACTCCAATTGTTCCACATTATCTCTAAGATCAAATATGGAATGTTCTGTTTGGCTTCTAAAGTCTTTGCAGCCTGGCTCCTTCCTACCTTGCAATCATCTTATATCTTACCTCTGCTTACTCTGAGAACCAGTGACAATGGTTTCTTGTTCTTCCTCCAATATGGCAACCCATGACTTTATGTTGGCTTTATCCCATATTCTTCTTCTTCATCTCTGAGTGCTCATTTCCCTGGCTTCTTTTAAGATTCAGTTCAAATCCCATCTTCTGTAAGAATCCTTTCTCAGTCCTCTGCCCCACCACCCTATTCCCCACTGTTATTTTCTTCTCTCTGAGATGACCTCCCATTTGCTCTGTGTATCCTGTATGTGTATAATTTTCATATTGCCTTCCTCGTTAGAATGTCAGTTCCTTAAGGGCAGATTCTATTTTTTTTCTGTTCTTTGCATCCCCAGTGCTCACTATAGTGCCTGACACATAGGACGTCTTTAATAAAAGCTTGTTGACTAACAATATGTGACTTCGTTTTATCATCATCCCACTTTATCCTCCCCTAACAAAACTATTCATTATTTACTGAAGTAGAGTATTAGTGATACATAACATGAGTCAAAAAACCAGCATAGATTGAAAAATAACTCGTTGAGAAGCCAGTAGTAGGCAAAAACACCTGATAAGTATTTATGAAGCTGTGTCCCCTTCTTTGCACATAGAAATGTAGTAACTAAGACCTTGAAGTATTTTGCTTCAGGTGTTTTTATCATATTTTATTTTTTGGTTGTTAAAGGAGAAAAAGGAGTAAGGGGGGCTGATCACCACGTTGACTTTTTTTCTGATACAAACTACAAAATAAAAAATCTGGTTTCATCTGTTTCTTAATGAATCTGGCATCCAACGCTCCAAATCATTGACTAGAAAGAAGTAAAAAGCAGCCTTACTCTCTATCCTAACTATCCAAATGAGCCACAGGTGGACAAACCCTAAGGGGAAAGATGAGTATGATGTGGATAGGAGGTACTAGTTAAAAAAGCAAAAACAAAAACAGGCCCGGTCCAAGAGGGAAATGAAAAGTAATTCCTCTCTGCTAGGTTCTCCTCTAGCTTCCATTCTTCAGCCTCATCTCCCCCACTATTCTCTGACTGGAGTTCTCTGCCAGGTAGACTCATCTCTCTGTTCCTGGAATACACTGTGTTCATTCCTGACTCAAACTGTTCCTGAAACCTGGAATGGTTCACCTCAGCCCCCTTCCTCACCTTCTATCCAAATCTAAACTACCCTCCAAGTCTGACTCAAGTCTAACTTTATTTCAATATCCATTAAGTGCCTACTATGGACAAAATATTATGCTAGACAGAGGATGAAGAAATAAAAATCATTAATTGTCCTCAAGATATTGAGTCTTCTAACAAGAGGGTACTATTTGCATCCAGAAAAGTATAGGGCAGAATATGATGCAGGGGAGAGAAAGAATAGATTAGATAAAGAGCCCTAGAAATATTCGAGGAGGAAAAGACCACTAAGGGTTGGGCAGAAGCTGAGAAGTCTAAGCAGAAGAGGTGATACATGGGTAAAACATTGAAGAAATGTAAGTTTTCTGAAAAGCAGTGAAGGGAAGGGATGGAAGGCACTTTGGGAATGGAAGACCACATTAGAGAAAGTGGGGAGAGAATGCAGAGTTCAGAAAACAATGAGGAGCCCCATTTAGTTCTAATATAGAAGCTCTAAAGAGAATTCATTAAAAATAAGATTGGGCAGGGAGATTGTAGTTAAATTTTGAAGTGCCTTAAAAGCCCTTAAAAGTTAGGGAATTTGTATTTCATGCTAGAGGCAAGAGGGGGCCATGGAAGATTTCTCAACTGGGGAGGGACATGGTTAGACCCTGTCCTTTAGAAATATTATTTTGTAGTTGTGTGAAAACTAGTTTGGAGAGCGGACAGCCTGGAAGCACAATAACCAATTGAGTTCAAATCTGACCTAAGATAATTACTAGCTGTGTGTTGCTGGGCAAGGCATTTAATCTCTGTTTGCTTCAGTTCTTTCAACTATAAAATAGAAATAATAACAGCATCTCCCTCAAAGGGCTGTTGTGAATATTAAATGAGATAGTATTTGTAAAGTGCTTAACAGCGCCTGGTGTAATAGATAAATGTTTACTCACTTCACTATTACGATAGCTCAGGCAAGAAGTGGGGCCCGGACTCAGGGGGCAGCCTTGGGAGGAAATAAGACTTCGAGAACCGTTAGAGAGGTGAAATGTGTGGGTCTTGGCAACTGTTTGGATATGGAGGCTGAAGGAGAGGGAAGAGGCAAGAGGAATCTGACGTTATGAACCTCGATGACTATATATGCTAGGAAAATGACAAATCTCTCACCAAAAACAAGGGAGTTTGAATAAGGGAAGAGTCTAAAGGACAAAATAATGAATTCATTTTGGGATATGTTGAGTTTGTTGTACTAAAAATATCTGGGCAGAGAAAACCAGCAGCTAGTTGGAGATCAGAACTCAGGAGAAGTATTAGAACTAGATATTACTGATTTGTTAGTCATTTGCTTCAAGATTATAATTGGACTAATGCGGTTAGATGACAACACCAAGGGGAAAAGTATGTATAAAGAAGGGGACAGGGCCACAGAGGACAGAGCCATAAAAAGTGGCCCTTCTTAAGGGTATTCCATATGGGAATAGAGATAGGTGATGGTCTATAAGAGGAGATTGATAAGAAGCTAGGGGAAAAAAATCTGGAGATAGCACTGTTATGAAATCCAAGGGAGGAGAATGTCCAGAAAGAAGGCATTGGTTGAAGGCATGAAAACAAAAGAGGGGTTAAGTAGGATGGGGAATTGAGAAATGAACATTGTATTTAATAATTATGAGGTGATTTGTAATTTTTGAAAATTAAAAAATTGTCCCTAACCATCATGACCCAAAAGGATTGTCATGCAGCCGAGAAAACCCAATTGAGAATAGACAACTTGAATTTGTAGTAGATCCAGTCTGTATAATTGAATGAATTTCTCCAAATGTATCCAATAATAACAATGATGGTGGATCCACACTTATAATTCTAACTACTGGAAAGACTGAGGCTATGGGATTCCTTGAGTTCAGGAATTCTGAACTATGAAATGGTAAGCCATTTGGATGTCTGTGATAAAACTGGCACAATATGTTTAGTTCCCAAGAGAGAGGACTACCAAGCTACATAAAGATAGAGAAATAGGATAAGATCAGAAATAGAGTAAATCAAAACTCCCATGATAATCACCAGTGGGATTGGGCCCATAGGCTATGCCTCCAGCCTAAGTGAGATGGAGATGAAGAAGAGGAGAAAGAGGAAGAGGAAGAGAAAAAGAAGGAAGTTTCGTATGACATTGAGGTCTAAGGCATGACCATACTTTTGGAGGGCTGAATTAGAGTCCAGATTTTCCATAAGAGTTGAGGAGACAGATGAATGAGAGATCAGAGTGTTCAAAAGGACTTCAACATGAATTTTTTAAGCCCTCAAAAATGAGGGCAGAATTTGGGGTAGAGAGAAAACTGTGATACAGGTAATGAATTCACATTTTAAAAAGGAGAGTTGACCAGGAGACAGAGAGTTCATTGTAACTAAATCTTTATATAGTGATTAATCAGATCTTCCCTAAAACCTCTCACCTTTCTGCTTCTAGCTGTCCAAGATGACAGCCTTAGAGTTACATTTGATTTATCACAAATTTTGTGGATCCCACCCATCCCACACAACACTTCTCTCATCTGTACCTTTCTTTGCATTCACGAGCCCCTAATCTAGTTCAAGCCCTCATTACCTCTTGTCTAAATTATTGCAATAATCTCCCAGTTGGTTTCCCTGATTCCAGCACCTTCTGGTTCCCATCTATCATCTACAGAGTTGCACAACTGATACTCCTAAAAGATAAATATAATAATGTCAACTTCTTATTCAAAAATCTTCAAAGGCTCCATACTGCCCAAAATTTTTAAATTGTCTCCCTACCTTTCCAGTTTCATTTCATATTATACCCCTTAATATATTCTATGTTCCAAACTGGAAAGAATGACCAAGGATGGAGTATCTTCCATAAGAATCTATACATAACTTTTCATTATGTAATTAGAGGGAAATATTTTAGAGTCATGCTATGCATCTTAGAGTCACTTAGGTTCACATAACCATGTGGGTTAAGTTGGATAAAAACAACTGTTTTGTGTTTTTTCTTGTCAGTGTAATGTTAAATAACCAATTTGACTGAATTTGTCTCATTGGACATTGTGTAGACTAAGCCTTAGGGTCGTGGTTTGTTCTATGTTCCTCTTCCTCATCTCTAACCCCCAGTTCTGCAGTTTCTTCTTTAATAAATATAGTGGCTTATCTGCTTAAGAAGACCCATTATCAGAATAAGCCAACCTCTTTGTGCCATGCTCTAATAATCCCATATCCTGCCTAGGGACCACTAAAGATGTTGAATTTCATGGAGAAATCCTTAATGTTCTTGGACCAAGGACCATGGTCTTAGGATATGAACTAATGATTAAACTTGAATTTGACTGAAATAGAAATAGAGAAAACCAAAGGCAGACAGTTTTCATGAAGGTTGCCTAAATGTGGAATTCACTTGCTTTCCAAGACCAACAAAATCCAATTAATTGACCTTCAGGATTAGGATTAGTTTCTAGAGACCGTCCACTTATCCAACTCACAACCCTGTTGAAAAGTCTCTCTTTTATGTGCTGAGGAAAATCCTGATGGAGATAGTTGTGAAAATTAGGGAGATTAAAATTTGGGGAATCTAGAGAACTGGAACTATCATAATGTAAGACCCTCTGTTTATAATATCTGTGTTCATGACCTCCCCAAAGTGTCATTCCCTTGAAAATATTAGTTTGTTCGTAGTATTCTGTAATGAAACTTAGTCAAAGCGATCTAGGGCCTTTGTTCAATAATTAGGCTTTGTTTCTCACTTCAGTTTTCCAACAAATCATTCCATTTATTGGTAGTATATCCCAAAGAATTTCTCTTGCCTATAATATACCAACACTAATGATAATTTTTATCATTACTATAACTGACAGGGGTTTTTATTCCTTTGAAGATTTGCAAAGCATTTCAGAAATATCTCATTTATATCACAACAACCCTGTGAGGTAAATAGTAGAGTTATTATTAGCAGCCACATTTTACAGACAAAGGAAACTGAGGCTTAGGAAGCTTAAGTGACTTGACCAAGGTCACACAGCTAGTAAGCGTCCTGGGCAGGATTCAGACCCAAATCTTTCTGAATCTAAGCCTAGCATTCTACCCAATGCATCATGTCACCGATATAACTTGAATAGACTCTTAAGTATCCACAGTATAGATTAAGCATTCTTGTTCTTCAGGGTTCTGGGAACTCTCTTTTTCGAACATGTGTGACTTTTGTTACCACCTGGGCATCATTTTGGTGTGGGCTTGGAAACATTCTGCCTAGAAGTGTATAGATTTTTTTTTTGCAAGTTTGGTGGTGAGAGAAGGTGAATATCTCTGGCTATAGATTACCTACAACTTCAAGAAGCCTGAACCAACTCTGTTCCAACTGAAACAGGAGCCCCTCCTTAGGCAATACGTGTCAGTCCAAGCAGGTAGAAAGAGTACAGTGTGCATTTTCTGTGTCCTAGGCAGCTGGGTGGGACAACCAACAATTTTCAACTGTGTTGTACAGGTGAGCCAAGAGTCTGCATGAGCAAGCCAACTTCCCTGTAGGCTTTATTTGTAGGGTGCCTAAGAGCTTTGTTCAATTCCACTGTGACCCTTTCTCCTCTCCCCTTCTCCTTTTCCCCTCCCTTACTCCTTTTTGTAACCAACCAAGCAACTAGCAATCCATACTATTTTACTATGTGTCATGGAAATAGATAGACCATTATCTTGCTAAATGACTGGATAGGTTTTTTAGCAACAGTGCCTGGTCCACATTTCTCAGAAAAGGGATAGCCTTCCTCTTCATATTTTTCTTGAGCCAAATGTCTTCTAATTGGACTTTTCCCCCTGTCTTGAGTTTTCATCTTCCTCTTGGCAACCAGTCAGACTGCTGCCTACTAACTGGATAACCAAGGCTCAATATTTTATGGAAAACTAAAAAGAACTTGAAATGCTTGGGGCATTCCTATGATGGGAGTAACATTTATGAAGCAGGAGAGGATAAATGGATAAAAAGACAGCAAAGATAAAAGAGATTTTAGTCTGTATTAAGACCTGTATGAAGATATCCAAAGCTATGTTCCTTTCAGCATTAATTTCTGATTCTGTTGTGTACGTGGAGCTAAGTAAGGAAGGGAGGTTAAAGTTGAGAGAAGGAACAAGTCAATGTAACCTAATTCACACCAGATACCAACAATCGTGCAGGGAATTTAAGTAGATTTAATTATACTATTGAAAGATGTGTCTAGATGTGCCTTCCAGACAGAATGGGTTAGCCATGACACTCGAATGTGGGGAGGGGTGGAGTGGGGAGGGAATTCGGCGTGCATATTAATTTTCTTTGTTGTTGGATTCAGTTATGAAGTGTTGGCAGTTGGGAAAACAGCGATTGCTTCAATCTAAATTCATTTTATTTTTACCAAACTGAGTACTAGGCTTCACCCACTTTCTGCCCCTTAAATTTGTTGTTCAGTTGTTTCAGTCATGTCCAACTCTTTGTGACCCCATTTGGGGTATTCTTGGTAGTGGTTTGCCATTTCCTTCCCCAGCTCATTTTACAGATGAGGAAACTGGGGCAAATAGGTTAAAGTGACTTTCTCAGGGTCACATAGCTAGGAAGTATCTGAAGCCAGATTGAACTCAGAAAGATTAGTCTTCATAACTCCAGGCCTAATACTCTATCCACTATGCAATCTAGCATCTAGGTATCTTAAATACCAATCTATTTTATATTATTCTTTCTTGTTCTTTGCAAAAAAAAAAATCTCTGGGGGCAGCCTGCTGGCACAACGAGTAGAGAGCACTGGCCCTGGAATCAGGAAGACTTGAGTTCAAATCCTGCCTCAGACACTTGACACACTTACTAGCTGTGTGACCTTGGGCAAGTCAATTAACCCCAATTGCCCTGCCTTCCCCTCCCCCCCCAAAAAAAGAAAGAAATCTCTGGAATATCTTTTTTATCCAACAGTCACCTGTATGATGAGAATTCAGAATCAGCAAAGGTCAGAATTTTGTAAATTATTTCCAGCTCTTTGTGGGAATATGTCCCACTCACTGCACCATTGGATGACCAATGTGCTGTGCCCTCCTTTTCACAACTAAGGGCAGATCTGCTGGTTAAAGGAAGCAATATATACGCTTTCACTTGGCTTTCTTCAAAACACCTTTCAGGTGATGTGGGGAACCTCTCACCTTGAAGAAAAGAGAATTTTAGATCTACCTCAGGCATGTTTTCAGTGTTAACTTTCACAACATCCTAATTAAATAGGACATCTAAATAAGAGATTGAAATTAAAATAAGGGATCTTCTGTATGAGAAGGGTAGAGAAAATAAAGCCTTGCCAGGGAACGAATCATGGCGGCTGTCCTCTGACTTTGAGTCTTGAGGGGCGTTAGGAAAGAAAATATCCCATGTAAATGTACTGGTCTTGAGAGTAATGAGAGGGAGTGTGACAGTGGATAGACAACTAATCCCGGAGTCAGGAAGACTTTGGTCAAGTCACACCTATGACACATATAAGAGTCGTGCGAGAACGAGCGAGCAGGTCTCTTGACCAGCCCATCTGAAAGGAGTTAGTGTGAACTCCCTGCGAGACAGGATTGTTCTTTTTGCTCTTCTGACTCCAGTACTTGGTACCATACACGGGATGTAGAAAGTGCTTAATAAATACTCGTTTCCTGATTTCCAGTCTTTATCAGGGGAGGAAGTTTACAGACTTGGAGCCCCCTACAAGTGAGAAATCACAGACCTGGGGTGGGGGGGGGAAGGAATATTTTGGGTAAACCTCATGTCCTGCTTTCCTCGCTTATGTTAGAATTCCTGTGAGGTCCAATGTCTTCCAGGTTTTTTGCTAACATTGAAAATACTTATTGGGTGGGATCAAGATGCTGGGGGGGTGGAGGAGGAGGCTGGGAGACTAAGATGGGCTGAGAAGAATAGATATTTTTTACTTGGAGCTATCTTTGCTTTCAACTAATCATTAATCCTTAGGAAACAGTCTATATCTTCATTTTTATTGCTCAGGCAATCTGCTCATTCCTGTTTAAAAGGAGGATCTGTAAGGAGATCTGTGCCAGGTGGGCAAAGAAGGGGGAAGGTTTTGCTCTTAAATACATGTTGTTGCAGCCAAAAACTTCTACCGTCTGTACAATACCTGAGGCTCTCAAGTTCATCTTTCCTATTTTCTGAAAGCCACTCAAGTCTGTACGTCTAGCTCTACAAGCCTCACCCAGATACCATATGAAATGAAGAGGGCAGAACATCCTGTCTTTATTTCTATTTAGATTCTTTGCTAGGTCCCCAGCTCCTTAGCCAATAGCCTTTACAAGGTCAACTCTAAGCCTGCACCACACTCGTAGAAGTTATTGTTCAGTCATTCAGTTGTGTCTGACTCTTCACAACCCCATGAGGTTTTCTTGGCAAAGATACTGGAGTGGTTTGCCATTTCCTTCTCCAGTGGATTAAGACAAACAGAGATTAAGGGACTTGGCCATGGTCACACATCTAGTAAGAGTCTGGGGCCATGCTTGAACTCAGGTCTTCTGACCTCTAGACCCAGTGCTCTATGCACTGGCTAGCTGCTTCTCTCTCTCTCTCTCTCTCTCTCTCTCTCTCTCTCTCTCTCTCTCTCTCTCTCTCCATTAAAGACTTAATAATCCAACATCAAAAATAATGGCCAATTAAGAGTTAATTCATGTTTCTTCCCTATTGGTTAGAAAAGATTAGATTTGGAAGGGACCTTGGATGTCAACTAATCCAGTGGCATCAAATTCAAATAGAAACAGGGGCCACTAAACCGTACATAAGGATCCCTGCTGGCCTTGTATTGAACCAGAAAACCACATGTTAACATTATTTATGTTCTGTTGTATTTTTATTCATTTTGTTATTTTCCAATTACATTTCATCTGGTTCTGACTACAGGTCAAGAGTGTCACAACCCAAAGACTCTTTGTTTGTTACTCCTGGTCTAGTCCAATTCTTTCAGTTTACACATGAGAAAACTGAAGGCAAAGTGACTAAGTGACTTTACAGGTTGAACATTTATCTGGTGATACGGCCAAAGGGCTGGAGGGTTCTCCCTCCTTTACATCAGCTACTGACCTTTCTGGCTTCCTTTAAGAACTAACTAAAATCCCACCTTCTACAGAAAGCCATCCCTAACCTCTCTTAATTCCAGTGCTTTCCTTCTTTTTAATTATGTTCTATTTATCCTGTATGTAGCTTGCTTTGTGTATATTTGTTTGCATGCTGTCTTCCCCGTTAGACTGTAAGCTCCATGAGGACAGAGACTGTCTTTTGCCTTTTTTTGTATCCCTAGCTTTTAGCTGATGCTGCCTCTCATGAACACCATAGAGATAGCTATGTACTCTGCTTGCTAACCCAGTCTCTGAGTGGTGGTTGAGAAAATCAAGCTCCCTAAAAATTAAGCACCTAGCTTAAATAACCATATGTCTTTTGGGAGGCAGTGAGTTCAGTGGAAAGAACACTGGATTTGGAGTCAGATGACCTCAGTTTAAATCCTGGCTCTCTCACAACCTGTATGATCATAGTTAAGTCACTCAGACCTCTTAGGGCCTCAGTTTCTCATCTGTAAAGTGAGGGAATTGGACCACATAACCTCTAAGTTCCTTTTCAACTTAAAACCTACCTTCCTATGATTTCTTTTTTATTTCCTTGTGAAATCAGGATGTTGGTCAAGTTTGTCAGCTAGCTTGAAACATATAACACTTGTCTTCTAGATCTAGTCTTTCTACATCTTATGGGAAACTATATAGCATAATGAAAGGAGAACTTAGGAGTCTGGCTTTTTGTCATAGCTCTACTGCTAATTATGATGACCCAGAGCAAGCCTCTAACATGTCTAGGCCCCAGTTTCTTCATATGCAAAGTAAGGTGTTTAGACCATGTGGTCTCTCAGGTTTCTTCTAGATCTGAAACTACTTTTGTAGGAAATTGAAGAACTCCTATGAACCCAAGGAGGATGAATTTAATGGCTTACAGAGGCAGGGAAAACGTGAAGAAAAATTTGCCTTTAGTTACCAGTTTTCCCAGGACCACTTTTACAGGAACAAAAGGTAATAAAGAGTTTAATGCTTCACTTGAGTGTCTAATGGGAACAAAATGTTACTCTAAATCTCTTTTTCTGCTTTGCTGATAGAATATGCGATCTGATGTGTATTTTAGAGTGTTCTAATCCTTTAATGGGGGGTACAGCCTTTGAGGGTATCTTCCCCCTCCCAGGTGTCATTCTCAAAGACATGCTTCCAATTTAACTTTCCAGGCTATACTGTAGTAGCCTTGGGCAAATGTAGGTGTCAGATTTGTGAGAAACGCCTGATGTTGATGTTTATCACGTGACCTGTTAAAGGGTAATTTGGGGGTTATCCGAGAAAAAGATTGAAACCATATGTAGGTACATTTCCCCAGGTGCTTCTTGGTGATAGCCAAATCCCTTAGTTCAGGCAGGGAATTCCTTGGTCCTATGTTATTGTAGGTGAACTTATTTAGGACAAATGGACACACAAAAGGAAAACCAGCCTTCCAGCCAGGGACAAAGTCAAATTCCACGGTAATTCTCTTCCTATTTCCAATTGCCCAGCCCAAGCTCATGGAGCTCAAGTCTAAAATGCTAGCCGTGATGCTATTCTATCCTCTCAGAGCTGAATGCTCAATATTTGTAGTCAAATAGGGCTGCTTAAGACTTAGAAAATACAATCAGGAAGACTTTAAGCCATTGGGAGCAACCTTCCACTCAGGTTTAGATCAAAATTCAAATTTAGTTAACTCAGGGGAAGATCACATTTCTTCTTTTGAATGAGCCTGTGTGCCATTCCTACCTTTCTAATGCCTTTTGGCCTTGGAACAATTCTATGTTGATCTTTTTTTTCTGAAACCCATTAAGAAATTATAGATCATTTTTTTTATTTTTCTGGGTTCAAAAATCATTATTTCTATCATCATTATTATCACCATTGAACTTAAATGAATCCGTGCTCTCACTGATATGTATTGCATATGTAATGCTATATAAGTGATATGTATTGAAAACCTGTTATCCTATGTAATTTTGGTCGCTATTCTCACACAAACATCTACATAATCACGAGTGGCCCACATACTTTTTTCCAAGTATGCATTTCCTGGCCAATCTTTTATATAAAATGTCATTGGTAATATTGCTATGGTCAATCAAAATATTGGTGTGGTCCAACCTAAGTCTCTGTTGTCCCCTGGATTGCAAGTTTAGATGCTTTTAAGATGGCAGTAGTCCATGATTCACAGTGATATAGCATTACCAGGGAAAGATCAGTACTTAACATAGTAAGTTTTGTTTTAGGAAGCAGCTTGGGGGTCATTGAAAGTGACATGCTATTTCACAAATGCGATATGGCCCCCTCTCTCTATTCCTTCTAATCAATTATGGCTCTGGCTCAGGATGATTATTTTAAACATAGGTATTTACCTATAGCGTGGCGAAGGGTGTTTTGATTGGAGTCAGGAAGGGAAAGGAGGGAAGGGAACAAACATTTTCTAAGCATATACTATGTGGTGGCAGGCACTGTGCTAAATGATTTACAAATATTAGCTCTATAAAAGGAAAGCCTTGATCAAACCCTACCTGACAATTACTAGTTTTGTGACCTTGGGTAAACCACTTAATCTCCATATGCCTCAAGAAGCTCTCTAGTATTTATCTGCTAAGTTATTAACCAATTTTGATGCATGTTGATCTGAGGAGTTTCTGGGAGCTGATATTCCACAGATCCTTCCTGTATTTGTATATTTAACTATGTCTGTTCTCATGTGTCTCTACTGAAGACAAAACTCCATTCTTTCATCATAACATTGATTTAATAGCCCCACAATCCCAAACCTAAAGATTTATTGATGATATGCAAACCATGTGGGGTACACACACAGAAAAAAAATACAGAGCTACCTGTGTTTATCAGCTTTGGCAAGATACTCTGTTCTCTGAGACACAAAGTAGTACTGAGGCTGTTCCCAGAAAGGCGACCGTCCCTGGCACTTTAGGTTGGCTCCAAGTGACTCCAGAAGTTAGAACTAACACTGCTTAATACTCAGCAAGGGAAAGGGGAACTGGAGCTTTTTTTCAAATGCAGCAATTACTGAAAGTAGACTCCAGATACCTTTTGGATGCACCAAACATAAATAAGCTAAATTAGGATGGTTCCTGGGCTTGGTAGAATTTCTTTGGGGTTCTGTGGGGTTATGTTAGTGAATCCAACAGACAATCTACTGTTAGTCTGGATCGTAGGATCATAGATTTCGAGTTGGAAAGGCCCATAGAAGCCATCTATTCCAACCCCTTTGTTTTCCTGATGAGGAAACTGAGGCACAGAACAGTTAAGAGAGTTGCCAAAAGTCATACAGCCTAAGTGCATGAGGCAAGATTAGAACCTAGGTCTAACTGACTCCAAGTCTAGTGCCAGGTCCACCATATGTTATCGAGGCTGCCTCATATAGGGATCTAATCTGACAAGACGGAATAAATCACGAATCTCAAAGGTTTGTGCCAGTGAACCACGAGCTGAAAAGCCCTTAAGTATGTAGTCTCTGGGATGGACTTTGTTGGACTTCATGTCTTTTAACCAAGAACCAATCTAACCAAAAAAAGAGTGGCTCTTTACCAATGTTTGACTGCAAGGTAAGGAACATTTTTGGCCAGAGTAACTAATAAAACATGACCCAACAGTTAAAAAGTTATTACTTACATCGTTAAAAGTAATACCAAAACAGGAAGAATCATAGACACTCTGTTGAAGTAAATAGCAAAGTAAATTCAGCGAACCCACTATATGTGCATATCTACATGTTGTTGTGGTTGTTGCTGCTGCTGCTGCTGCTGTCCTTTGTCCTTCCTTCTCAAAGAGCACCATGACATCAGGAAAGTGATGCCATGACTTCCAAGTGAATTGGATTTAAGTGAGGGATGATCTATGCAAGGTCACCAGTCTCACTTTTTCCTCTGGATTCTTTTTCTCTGGGCACTTTTGCCATCTGGGTTCAGTGGCAAGATACAGATCAGGACAACTGAAGATAGCCCCAGATGTAGTGAGAGATCTTGGCCTTTCGAAGCTAAGATCTTTCATATGTACATGTATGTTGATGTTATTCTTATCCAGTCACTTCAGTTCTTCATGACCCCCCTTGGAGTTTTCTTGGCAAAGATACTGGAGTGAATTGCCATTTTCCTCTCTAGTATGTCTCCATTTTTACAAATGAGGAGCTGAAGCAAATAGGGGTTAAATGACTTGCCCAGGGTCATGCAGTTAGTGGATTTGAATTCAGAGCTTCCTGACTCCAAGCTCTATTTATCATACCACCTAGCTGCCCTAGGTCTGGCACATAGTAGGTACTATATAAATATTAGCTATTATATCAGTCATGAAGTATACTCCATACTAGTTGTGAAAAGGTGTATGCAAAATCCTTGCACTCAAGTAATTTACTATCTCCTAGGAGATATGGGGCATATATTTGTAATGCAATCTCTGGGATACTCCCCTAGCTCATATTCATCCTAGTGCATTGGGTCTTCCTGAGATAGCTGCTACCTAAGATCCCAAAGGTAAGTGTGAATCTAATAGTTCATACTCTTAAAATTGTATCTTAAGAGTTATCTCCCCACCTCTACAGAGTTTCTGCTTAACCATCAGTCAACAGGCATAGTCAGCTCAAAGCAATGGCATTAACTAAAAGCTCATAGCAAAAACATGGTTATAATATGTTCCCCCCAAACCTACGGCTATATCTATAGGAAGAGAGAAAACAGAATACATTAGTAATGAGGCACATATATTAGGGAATTCATATGGTTAAGGCAACTCAAGAGCAATGTCCTTTCAATAATCTTGGACTCTTCTTTCAGCTTCCTCCTCACCACACCCAGGATGGGTGTGGGAGGAAGAGGGAGGTGAGGAAATAAGAAAATACCCTCCTCTGCCGCTTTTTTGTTATCATTGTTGTTCAAGGCAGAGATTCTTAACCTGAGCCATGAACTTAAAAAAAAAACTGTACAGCCATATTTCAACATAGTAGCTTTCTTTTGTAATCCTATGTAGCTTACTTTATGCATTTCAGAAAATCATGGAAAGAATGGATCCATAGGTTTTGCCAGACTGACAAATGGGTCCACTGCACCAAAAAGAAAAACAAAAAAAAAACACCTCTAAAAAACATGTAAAGAACCCTTGGTATAGCAGGTCTCCTATACAAAGCTATTCCCATCCAGTATTCCTCTTTCTACCACTAGGAAAGTAGTTCTGCAGCTAGATTCTTTGGCTGATGAGGTGAGTGGGGGTCAATAAATGGAGAAAATCCTACTGAACTCTGTTATAAACCAAGGGATAAAGCTATCGCTTATCTGGATTGCTTTAAAGAGTTGACTCTCAAATTGTTTCTTTTAAGGGTCACGTAGGGGCATGGTCAGTCTTTTGCCCAGCCAATCCAGGCTTTCATCAAGGAAATTTTTCAGTCTTTGTAAAGGGGCCCTAGCTAGTTCAATATCTTATTAAGGTATATGTGCTTACTTTGTTTTTTGCCCTTTGGTTTTCTATGACTGGAGGGTTGGAGTCGGGGGAGAAGGAGAAAAAATTAACTATTCAGAAATCAACTACATCATCCCCTCCTATGTACCTTTTTAGTTAAAAAAAATCAATTCTCTCCCATGTCAGTCAGTCAAAAGCATTTATTAAATGCTTACTGTGTGCCTGGCACTATGCTAAACACTGTGAATATAAATAAAGGCAAAAAGAAATTGTCCCTACTATCAAGCAGTTCACAGTCTAATTGGGGAGACAACATGCAAACCACTATCTTACAAATTAGATAAATAGGAGATAATATTGGAGATAATCTCAGAAGGCAGGCTTCTTGCTTCAAAGGTTTCTTGCAGAAAATAGAATTTTAGCTGAGATTTGAGGGAAGCCAGGTAAGTCAGCAGACACAGATGAGGAGGGAAAGAATTCCAAATATGGGGGTGGGGGGCAGGTGATAAAAATGCCCAAAGTAGGGGAAATGGTTCTTGTTGTGTTTGTCTTTCATCCTCAAAGAGGACCATGATATCAGGGAAGTAATGACATGACTTGTAGTTGACTTGGATTTGAGTGAGGGAGGGCTGTGTAAGGTCACCAGCCTCACTTTCTCCTCCAGAGTCATCTGGGTGCAGTGACCTGAAATTCATGAGGATGAGTGGAGATGCACCAGGATGCAGTGGGAGACTCTGGTCTTTTTAAGCTAAGTGGAAATGGAGTGTCTTGTTTGAGGAAGAGCAAGGAAGTCAGTGTCACTGGATCTCAGAGTACTTGTGGGGAGATGGGAGAATAACATATAAGAAGTCAGAAAGGTGGGAAAAAGCAAAAGAAAGGATTTTATATTGGATCCTAGAAGTGATAGGAAGCCAATGAAGTTTATTGAAAAGGGTGCTGACATGATCAGATTTGCATTTTAGGAAGATCGTTTTGACAGCTGAATAGAACATGGGCTGGAGTGGGGAGAGACTTGATGCAGAGAATCCAAGCAGAAGGCAAGGCATGGCCTAGCATGAGGTGATGGGGACCTGCAGAGCAGGGAAGGGGACATATATGAGATGTTTTGAAGTAGGATCAATAGAGCTCACATGAAGCACTGGTGGAAGGAGCTTGATGGAATGGTGTTTCTCTCTTTTCTTGGTAGGTTCTGCTCAGCTTAAGTGACTGGTGAAGGGAACATGATAGATAAAGGAAGGGAAGCTTGGTTTCCACAAAGCTTCCAAGGGGCAATAGGGAAAGTGATTACTGGTTTCCTTACATCAGATCCTCTATCTCCTAAGCTTTCTAGAGACAAAAATAAGGACTTTTTTTTAATCATCCTAGTCTGGACCTTTCTTCATTGCCTGTTATTCTCCCCATTCTCTTCCTTGAAGGCCCTGCTTGCTAATTTAATAAACTAATTATTGTTAATAGATGATTACAGTTATCCCTTCCATAACATGACTTTCCCTATCATGGATTTCAATATATCATGGATCAGCACAAGAAATTAATTGTGAATTTTTTTCTTAAAATTAAATGTATAGTACAAGAACTGTGTAAACATGTTTACAGAAATCTCTCATGTGACATCTCCTGGTGATCTCATGGTAGTCTTTGCATCTCCAGTTTCTTGTATCTTGTGTCATTTAAATCATAAAAGGGAGAGCCAAAAATTTTATGTGCATTTTCCAGATCACCAGGGTACCATGTCCCTAACCTCTGTGCTGTGGAAGGGATAACTGTACTTGCTAAGGAGTTTGTGGTTTAACATCCATTTGAACATAATTGCATTTTAATAAGAAAGTGAGTTAAGCCAAAGGAAAGACTTTAATGGTGGAAATTTCAAGCTCTGGTAGAAAAGTAGAGAAGACATTTCTTTTTTTTTTTCTCTTTGAGTTAGGTTTATTCTTGCTTTTGCTTTGTCTGGGGTCATGATTGCTATGCCCTACCTTTTTTTAAATTTTTTTAATTTATTTTTATTTTTAGTTTGCAACACACGGTTCGACATAATTTTGAGTTCCAGATTTTCTTCCCTCCCTGCCTCCATCCCTCCCCAAGATGGCATGGAATCCCATATTAACTTCCATGCATAACTTGGCATTGACTTAATTTACACACTAGTCAGGTTGTGGAGAAGAATTATGACCAATGGAATGAATCATGAGAAAGAAGAAACAGAACCAAAAAAAAAAAAACACAACCCAACAACAAACACAAAAGAGAGAAAAAAAAAGGCGGAGAAAAAGGCGAGCATGAAGTATGACTCGATCTGCATTCATACTTCATAGTTCTTTCTCTGGATATAGATAGCACTCTCCATCACAACTCCTTTGGAGCTGTCTCTGCATATTGTGTTGCTGAGAAGAACAAAGACTGTCAGGGTTAGTCATCACAGAATCCATATATCTGTGGTCGTGTGTAACGTTCTCCTGGCTCTGCTCCGCTCACTCAGCATTATGTCATGTAAGTTCTTCCAGGTTGTTATGAAGTTCGTATCATCCCCATTTCTTATAGCACAATAGCATTCCATTACCTTCATATACCACAGCTTGTTCAGCCATTCCCCAATTGATGGGCATCCCTTTGATTTCCAGTTCTTAGCTACTACAAAAAGAGACACTATAAATATTTTTGTACATATGGGTCCTTTTCCCACTTGTGTGATCTCTTTGGGATACAACCCCAGGAGTGGTATTGCTGAGCCAAAAGGTATGAACATTATCATAGCCCTTTGGGCATAGTTCCAAATTGCTCTCCAAAATGGCTGGATCAGTTCACAACTCCACCAGCAATGTAACAATGTTCCAATTTTCCCACATCTTCTCCAGTATTTATCATTTTCCTGTTATGTTATTTTAGCAAATCTGACAGGAGAGAGATGGTATCTAAGAGTTGTTTTGATTTGCATTTCTCTAATCAGTAGTGATTTCGAGCATTTTTTCATATGTCTATAGATATCTTT
>CM053625.1:213565689-213599017 GCA_028646595.1 Phalanger gymnotis
CCTGCCTGGTGGGCCTGGGGCCAGAAGTAACTGCAGCTGAATTTCTAAAGCTGCCCCGCCTCCGTAGCCTCAGGGGTGGAAGTCGAACCGCAAACTCCGATCCCTTCCTGCTGCTTTCCCCACTAACCTTTTGCTGTTTGTGGGTTGTGAGGTCTGGTACATGTCACCGCTCATTAATTCAGCGAGCTGGGCACCCTCCGCTCCACTCCAGGTCTCGTGAGTCCACGGTCTGCTGCCCCGCACCGCGCCGCGCCGCCTCGCGCACTGGGCTCTGCTTGGCTCAGCTCAGCTCCCCTCGGCTGGGGGCTGGGAGTTCTGTTCGGGACAGACCTTACCCCGAGACCATCCAGGCAGACCTGGGCTGGAGTCCTGCTTCCCTCTGCCCCTTCGTGGGTTCTGTAGTTCTAGAATTGGTTCAGAGCCATTTTTTCATAGGTTTTTGGAGGGACTTGGAGGGGAGCTCACGCCAGTTACTGCTTTCCAGTCGCCATCTTGGCTCCGCCCCCTCAAACCTATACTTGATGAGCCCTCACCAATGTGTTTATTTTTACTAGACAGCCAGAGATCACAATTAAGGTATAGTTAAGGGATAAAATGTAATGGCTTCGTAAGAAATGTAGCAATGAAAAAATCTCCTCATCAATCTTGGGTTCATTTTGCCGAAAATATACAAATCATCGGTGAGAAGAGTAGATGTGTACAGTGGTCACATATAGGGAGCATAAATGTAAAAAAACACATGGGGACAGGATGCACATGGAAAAGAGCATATTCAAGACATATTCAGGTGGTACACATATAAAACAGGTGTGTCCAGGAGAAACTCAAGAATATATTCACACATATACGGGGAATGTGTAGCTGGGGCATCCTCAGGGAGGTACCAGGACACATATGTAGAGGGATAACTCAGACATTCCATGCTGTAGAGCCGCTGTCCTAAAGTGATGTCATCATGCTGCTCCTCTCGTGCTAAGACTATACCAGAGGTCTATTGCTCCCTGTTTTTCTTTCTCTCCCAGCCTTCTCTGATTTCCACCAAGTGTATCACTCTCTTGGTCTCACAAAAACTTCACGAGAATTCTCTGCTACCAGCCTCTTGACTTTAACTCTTCAGGGCTATTTGCTGACCTTCTCAGCTGAAGTCTGCTATACCAGAGTATAGAAACTTGAAAACCTCTTCTTGATCAAGGCAATCTGAAAATTCTTTAGTCATAGATAGAAGCTATGAGCCACTCCTTTGTTGTTATTCAGTCATCTTTCAGTCCTGTCCAACTTTTTCTGACCTCATTTTGGGTTTTCTTGACAAAGCTACTGGAGTGATTTTGCCATTTCCTTTTCCAGATCATTTTACAGGGGAGGAAACTGAGACAAACAAAGTTATGTGACTAGCTCAGGGGCACACAACTAAGCAAGTGTCTGAGGCCAGACTTGAACTCAGGAAGAGGAGTCTTGATTCCAGGATTGGCACTCTACTGTGCCATCTAACTGTCCATGAGCCACTAACAAAAGTCAGGAAGAGACTTTTGTTTTAGCCCCTGAATGTAGAACTAAAGCTACAGCTCTTTGTCCCTGACAGAGGAACAACTCCATGACTTGGGGTTAAAAATTCCCAAGGAGGTGAGTTCATCATTCTCCACCCAACTGGGCTGAATCCTCACCAGCATAATGTACATCTGTCAGCCACAAACCCCTCTAGCTTTAATGAAACATTTTGGCCATCAGACAAACTTTCCTGCCTCCCTACAAGACAAAACCTGATATTTCTATAATACTTTAAGCTTTTAAAAAGGCTTTAAATTTTGTGAAGCACTTTACATATATTGTCTCTTTTCAAATCTCCTAATAGACCTGTCAGGTAGTATTGTAGCTGTTATTAGTTCCATTTTGCAGGTAAGGAAATTGAAACTCGATGGAGTTAAATCACTTACCCATAGTTACACACTAATTAAGTGTTTAATAATCTGAACATGGGTCTTCCTATCTGAGCAGATATAAAGTCACTCCTGACCCTTTCCTGCATTCTATTCTATTCTATTCTATTCTATTCTATTCTATTCTATTCTATTCTATTCTATTCTATTCTATTCTATTCTATTCTATTCTATTCTGTAGTACTAACTAGCTTCCAATTATATAGTGCTTCAAAGTTTACAAATCATTTTCCTTGCAGTGACTTTTGACAATAGAAAGACAATGATTATTATCCCTATTTTACAGCAGAGAAAATGTTTGTTCTTTCCATTGAAATATGCTCTATTAGGTACTGTGAGAAATATAGGCAATAGGGAATGAATGCCTTGCCAAGGACATACCAGAAAGAGGGAAAGGTCTTCCTGTGGGCAGACTTACAAATATAAAACGGTCGGGCCACAACCACAGTGGGTGGTTTGGGATGCTCCATGTAGAAATCCACTCCTCTATTACTTTATTTGTGAGCGAATTGAAGGAGATAGTAAGTACCATCCTGAGGATTCCTTCAGACCTACTTTAAAGCAAGCAAGGAAGCATTTCCAGAGAAGGTGCTGAATCTTATCTCCTCGACCTTGTGTGTGAGGCTTTGCTGTGTTGAACTGACAAAAAGGAGAGGGAAGACAGCCATGAATGAGTGCATCTCTTGCCATAGACTAGATAAGCTGTCTGTCCATCAACATCAAGTTAGATCACGACTACAGATTAACCAATTCAAATTGTCAAATGATCTAATTTTGATGAACTAGCTCATGTGGCGGTAGAAAAACAGGCAAGTGCATTTGTGCTGATCTCTGCAAGTGCATTAGAACAAAATTTCTTCACATAGAGACAGAGAAGGTAAATAAATAAAAAATAGAGGCAGCATGCAATAAGGGGTAAGGTACTAGATTTGAACACAAGGAGAGCTGGGTTCAAATACTGTCTCTGTCACTATTCCGATGACTTTGGGCAAATCATCCAACTTCTCTGGGCCTCTAGCAACTCCCTAGGATTTATCTACCAGTGATGTCACCGATCCTTAAAATATTGACCCACTCAATAGAATCACATGTCAAAAGATGTAATCCAAGCATTAAGACCTTTAAGAAATCAAGAAGGGACTATGATTTATGTTACTGGGGGAAAGCTTCATGGAGGACATACGGTTTGACCTCGATCTTAAAGGAAGGGATAAAATAAAAAGGAGATAGAAGACCATTCAAAGGAGAGAGAATAATGGTGAGCCAAAGGCAGAGAGCATGATGATCGCAGGAGGTAATGGGAAGGTAGGCCTTGTACCAGGGGATGTTTGGGAGAAGAGTAGAAAAGAAAGTTGAAGGAGATTAGCAAGGGATTTTAAATGCCAGAATAAAGAATTTGGACCTGATCCTGTAAATTCTGGGGAGCCACCGAAGTTACGATTGACATAATGAGTATTTAGGGGGAAGGGGGAGTTAGGGCAGGATTGGACTAAGAGTCTACTTCAAGATGGATTAGACTGAGATGAAAGTCAAGGAAACCAAGTAGGAGGCTAAAACAGTAGCTTCTTTGCCTCTGAACTTTGGGAGAATCAAGCTCAAAACCCTGATCTCTCACAGTTTGATTTAACATGTGGCCTTAATCTGTCCTTTAGCCTTGCAGTGAGTTGATTTCTTCAGAGAGAGATTTGGGAGAACACCACTGAGGCACCCCACAGGTGTGCTGGGAGAATTAATTAGAGCTATAATGGGCTTTCAGAGCCTCAGATGAAAGGTTCCATAAAAGTGCAAAAAAAAAAATCATCATTATCGTTCCCAAAGCATGACTCAGGGAAGGCCTGGGAAGGGAGACCAATAAAGAGCTGGCAGCAAAGAGCTTGTTTCTCTGCTTTGAAGAATCCAGGAAAGGAAGCACAAAATACAAATGTCCTCTGTATGCAAATATTGCTTTGCGTGATTTATGGAGCTCTTTGATATGCTGTCAAGTTAGAGGATTATTCTGTTAAATTTACTTTCCAAGTTGGCTGCCTTCAGGCTTTAGTTAAGTAGCTAGCCACTAAAATGTTTACACCTCCCATTCACATTTTAAACCCTGGCTTTTGCTATATCCTCCTTCATTTTTTTTTTTTCCAACTGGCTCAGTGTTCAGTGACAGGGGCTGGTTTCACCAGAAATGTAGTGGTAACCCAGGGGAAGATGAAGAAATCATGGAAGCTTGTCATCAACTCTTGACCCTGTAGCCTTTTCCATGATGGTGTTCCCATTGGTAGAAAAAGGCAGGAGACTACACATAGAGATTATCCACCCAAGGGGAAGACAGTGTGGAATACATCAGTGATCCTGGAACCATTGTCCACTCATTTCATTCTGGGTCCCTGTCACAACATAGTTTTTATAGCAAATCAACTAGGACTTGGGGCATTCCCTCAAATTGAACACACCCTTCAACAGCATTCACCTTCCCAAAGGAAAAAATTATCTGAAGCTTAGATGTCACATCCACTGTCCCACACAAGGGCTCCAGACAAACTTCCCAACCCTTATCTGCATGAAGCATCTCAAGTACCTGAGAGTTGAGCCCATAATCATCAGCATCACCTCACCTGGACTGGTATAGCTCATTCTAAGGCTTGTTGGATCTTGTGCAGGAAATACTGCCTCATTCTCCTGCTCTGATTGGCCGACCCCATTGTGTGTGCTGAGTCTGTTTACAATGTAATGTGGTTTTGCCTCATCGATACTGACATTTTTGACCGTTCCTCTACCAAGCCCAATACTTAAAGTACTATGTGAGGCTTTCATAACACTTGCATAAAACGTTCAGTTTTATTAGGGTTAGCTGTCAGTCAAGGACTTTCCTGATAATATATTTTGCAAGAAACTTTGGCTTAAAATGAAATAACTAACTTGAACTATTAATATGCATTCATTTTCATGAGCTCTGGGCTGGGATTTTGAAAGATTTCATTTTTAAAAGCTGTATTAGGTGGTGGAGCCAAGATGGTGGAGAAAAGGCAGAGACTTGCCTGAGCTCTCCCCCAAACCATTCTGAACAACTTTAAATAATTCCCAAAACAATTCCTGGAGTGGCAGAACCCACAAAAGGATAGGGTGAAATAATTTTCCAGCCATAGAAAACATAGAAGGTTGGCAGGAAAGGTCTATTATACCAGACTGAGAGTGGAGCACAGTCCAGTGCAGGCAGCATGCACAGACCCTGCCCCAGAAAACCAGGAGCAGGCCTTGAGAGTCACTAAATCGGCAGTGGCAGCAGCTGCTTCAGGAGCTCTCAGCCCACAGACAGAAAGGGTATTGAACAACTGGTCAGAAGGAGATTACAGGAGTCTCTTTGCTGGCACTGGGGGCAGGGCTCTGTTGCTTTGCCCATACTCAGTCTGGGTCATAGTCCTGGGTGGTAGTCCCAGGGCAAGGAGGAAGACTAGCACATCAAAGCTTGCCAGCTGCAGTGGAGCAGGGACCCTAATCAGAGGTCCAGGGAAGAAAAAGAGTGCCTGTGGTTGCTCACAGACTAGAGCACAGTCCAGGAGAGTAGTAAACACCTCTCCTTATATCATATCCTTATATGATACTTATATCACTTTGGAAGACCTGAAAACTCACAAGTTCTTAGAAGTATCTATGAAAACAGCTACACAAAGACTCTGAAGCTTGGGAGAGTATACCCTCCACCCTGGAAACAGAGCCCTATCTTAACAGAACTAAAAGTCAAGAAATAGAATGGGAAAAGGAGCAAACAATGGAAAAAAAATCTGACCACAGAAAATTACTGTGGTGACAAGAAAGATCAAAATACAACTCAGAAGAAGATAAAGTCAAAATTCCTACATCCAAAGCCTCAAAGAAAAATATGAATTGGTCTCAGACCATGGAAGAACTCAAAAAGGATCTTGAAAATTAAGCAAGAGAGATAGAAGAAAAATTGGAAAGAGAAAGGAGAGTGATGCAAGAAAATCATGAAAAATAACTCAACAGCTTGGTAAAGGAAACACAAAAAAATACTAAATAAAATAACACTTTAAAAAACAGACTAGGGAAAATGATAAAAGAGGTACAAAAAGTCAATGAGAAGAATGCATTGAAAAACAGAAATTGGCTGAATGGAAAAAGAGGCACAAAAATTCACTGAAGAAAAAGACGCCTTAAAAAGCAGAATTGGCCAAATGGAAAAGGAGGCATAAAAGCTCGCTGAAGAATATAATTCCTTAAAATTAGAATGGAGCAAATGGAAGCTAATGACTTTATGAGAAATCAAGAAACAATAAAACAAAAGCAAAAGAACAAAAAAAAATAAGACAGTATGAAATATTTCATTAGAAAAACAACCAACCTGCAAAATAGATCCAGGAGATATAACTTAAAAATTATTGGAGTACCTGAAAGCTATGATCAAAAAAGACTACACATCATCTTTTAAGAAATTTCAAGGAAAACTGTCCTGATATTCTAGAACCAGAGGATAAAACAGAAATCAAAGGGATCCACCAATCACCTCCTGAAAGAGATCTCAAAATGAAAACTCCTAGGAATATTATAGCTAAATTCCAGAGCTCCCTGCCCAAGGAGAAAATATTTCAAGCAGCCAGAAAGAAACAATTCTAGTATGGTTGAGCCACAGTCAGGACAACACAAGATTTAGTGGCTTCTACGTTAAAGGATCAGAGAACTTGAAATACAATATTCTGGAAGGCAAAAGAACTAGGGTTACAATTGAGAATCACCTACCTAGCAAAACTGAGTATAATCGTTCCGGGGGAAAAAATGGATATTTGATGAAACTGAGGACTTTTAAGCATTCTTGGTGAAAAGACCTGAGCTGAATAGAAAATTTGACTTTCAAATACAAGACACAAGAGAAGCATTAAAAGGTAAACAGGAAACAGAAATCATAAGGGACTTAATAAGGTTAAAACGTTTACAATCCTACGTAGGAAGATGATTATCTGTAACTCATGAGAATTTTCTCATTATTAGAGCAGTTAGAAAAGTTATATATAGACAGAGAGCCCAGGTATAAGTTGACTATGAAGGGATGATATCTAAAAAAATAAAGTTAAGTGGTGAGAGAGGAATGTACTGGGAAAAAGGAAAAAGTAGAATGGGACAAATTATCTCCCATAAAAGAGGCAAGAAAAAGCTTTTGTAGTGGAGAGGAAGATGGGGGAGGTGAGAAAGAGTGAGTGAACCTTACTCTCATCAGAATTGATTCAAAGAGGAAAGAACACACATACTCAATTGGGTATCCAAATCTATCTTACCCTACAAGAAAGTAGGAGAGAAAGGGTTTGGGTGGGGGGGGGTGATAGAAGGGAGGTCAGATTGGGGGAGGGGGTAGTCAGAAGCAAAATGCTTTTGAGGAGGGCCAGGGTGAAAGGAGAGAGAATAGAATAAATGAAGGGTGAGGGAATAGAATGGAGGGAAATACAGTTAGCAATAGTAAATGTGGAAAACAATTTGAAGCAAGTTGTCCTGATAAAGGCCTCATTTCTCAAAGTTATAGGGAATTGACTGAAATTTAGAAAAATAAGAGCCATTCCCCAATTGATAAATGGTCAAAAGATATAATCAATTTTCAGATGAAGTAATCAAAGCTATCTATAACCATATGAAAAAAAATGCTCTTATTCACTATCGATTGGAGAAATGCAAATTAAAACAATTGTGAGGTACTACCTCATACCTATTAGATTGGCTAATAGGACAGAAAAGGAAAATGACAAATATGGAGGGGATGTGGGAAAAATAAGATGTTCATACACTGTTGGTGGAGTTATGTACTGATTCAACCATTCTGCAGAGCAATTTGGAACTATATCCAAAGGGTTTTGAAACCATCCATACCCTTTGACCACTACCACTACTAAGTTTGTATCTCAAAAGAGATAAAAAAACAAAACAAAAAGGAAAAGGACTTATGTGTACAAAAATATAGCAGCTCTTTTTTGGTGGCAGAGAATTGGACATTAAAGGAATGCCCATCAATTGGGGAATGACTAAACCAGCTGTGGTATGTGGTTGTGATGGAAAGCTATTGTGCTATAAGAAATGATGAGCAGGATGCTCTCAGAAAAACCTGGACAGACTAACAGAAGCTGATGCAAAGTGAAATGTTCTGTGTACAAAGTAACAGGAATATTTTCAGATGATCAGCTGTGAATGACTTAGCTACTCTCAGTAATACAATAATCCAAGACAACTCTGAAGGACTTATGAGGAAAAAATGCTACCCATCCCCAGAAAAAGAACTGATGGCGTCTGAACATGCATTGAAGTATACTTTTTTTAACTTCCTTTATTTTGCTTATTTTTTTTGGTTTGTGTTTTCTTTTGCAACATGACTAATATGTTTTGTCTCCACATGTATAACCTATACTGAATGGGGGTAGGGGTGGAGTGGAGAGGGAGGAAGGCAGAGAATTTAGAACTCAAAGATTTAAAAACAAATATCAAAAATTGTTAAGTGCTAAACAAAAAAAAAGTTGGATTAGCTCAAGGAGGGGAGGGGCAACAAGTTTACAAAGCCATTATTGTCCCCTGAAGCAATGCATTATTGGTAATACTCTTAATAATGAGTGTCTAAGCTCAGGCTTGGCTTGCTATCCCCTAGAGCCTAATGTTTTGATGGTGGCTTATCTTTTCATGAAGAATTATTGTGATTTTGCTTAGTTCTTCTGTTGTTGATGAAGATGTTAGTGTCAGACTATTAGAGCTAAGGGCCCTTTCAGATTTTCTTTGTCCAACCTCCTTGTTTTACATATGAGAAGTTGAAACCTAGAAAAGTGAAGAGCCTTGCCCAAAGTCACAGAGATGGTAAATAATGCAGCCTGGATTCAAATCCACATTCAAATCCAACTCAAATCATTTGGTCTTGAGATTCAGATCCTTAGTGACAAAATGACCTCCAATTTTATATAATGTCAATTAACCCATTACTGCAAATTTGGGGGCTTATTTGGGTGTGCATAGAATAAGGAGTTCTTAACCTGGTGTTTTTGAACTTTTAAATGTATTTTGATAATTACATTTAAATATAATTGGTTTCCTTTGTCATCCTACATATTGTATTTTGTGTATTTAAAAACACTATTATGAGAAAGGTCCATTAATTTAACCAGACTGCCAAAATGGTCCATTATACACAATGGTTTAAAACTCTTGGTTTCTAGAATTCATGGTTCTTCCTGTTCAGCCTGATGATGGTAATACATCACTGGTTTGCAACTAAGAGGAAATAATTGAATACTTGGATTTATACCCTTTTTCAAGGAACATTTTCCTGTTTTTCATATGTATCATCACTCTTGATCAAATTAGAAAGTTTGTTTTTCTTTCTCCTCCAAGAAAAGGGTACATGCTGCCTATTTTGTTCCTAATTCCTGTAAAATACCCTGTGTCCAGCATTCACAAATGTAAGAACATTCAGAATAACTACTTTCCAAAGCATGAGAAATTGCTGTCTGAGTGTTTCCATTAACCCCATAGCAGAACCCAGCCAGTTTCCATTTTCAATTTTTAGATGTGAAAGGAATATGTTCTTAAGTGCATTGAGGGGGAATACTGTTCAGCTATTCCCCAAATCATAGTTCCATAGAAGTACAGTACTTTAACCTTTTAGTCATTATGACTTCCTTCAAGGTCACAGGACCCAACCTGAAGAGACTGAAGAAGAGTGCCAAACACCCAGGTACAAGTATGAGGCAAGGTAGATCTCAAAATGGCCCACACTGAATGCCAAGCCAGATAGAAATCAAACTGTCAGATTAGGCAACAATAAACATGATTTTCTATGCCACCACCCAGAGAAATATCAAAGCTATACAACTGTTTTGTCCCTTCCTCCCTAGGCTAGAACCATTGAGCTGAGAGAAATGATTGTTTCTCTCTTGTATTTAACAACTAATTATTGAATTAGGACCAAGGTTTTTCCCCTTTTCTAGTTTCTCATCCAGCAATCAACCAGTATAGGAAATCTTGCTCAAAGACTTACCCAAGCTAAGATCTAATCAGAGACAGCAAAAGAAATTCTAAGTTTAGGTGAATGGGTAGATTCCTGCTCATTGTGTCAGACAGGTCTGCAAAAATGTGCATTCTCCTTCTTGTCAGACAGGTGATAGGAAATTGACAAGACTCTTTAACCAAGATTTGGGTGCTCAGTGTCATGTACCTCAAGATTTATTGTAATGTAGCCTACCTCTCGTTGTAATATTCATTCATAAAACAAAGAAACAAACAAACAAACAAAAGAGAGCAAATAGTATACTTCCATCTGCATTCAGGTTCCATAGTTCTTTCTCTGGACGTGGATGGCATTTTCCATCATGAGTCTTAGATCTTTATATTGCTGAGAAGAGCTAATTCTATCAAAGGTAATCATTGAAGCTTTGGAGGATGAGACCTTCACCCCTTACCCCAAGATTTTAAGGGTGGCTGTTATTGTGTACAATGTTCTCTTGCTTCTACTCATTTCACTCAGCATCAGTTCATGTAAGTCTTTCCAGATTTTTCTGAAGTCTATGTACTCATCATTTCTTATAGCACAATAGTATTCCATTACATTCATATACCACAACTTGTTCAGTCATTCCCTAATTGATGGGCATCCCCTCAATTTCCAATTCTTGGCCACCACAAAAAGAGCTGTTATAAATATTTTTGTGTATGCGGGTCCGTTTCCCATTTTTATGATCTCTTTAGCATGCAGCCCTAGAAATGCTATCGCTGGGTCAAAGGGATGAGATACTATTCGTAAAGTACTTCACAAACCTTAAAGTATTATATGCATATCTATCAGTTTGTTGATTTTTTTTCTTTCTAAAATATACTTTGTGTATGTGAGACAGCCCTACAGAGGGAGAGGGGAAGAGATATATGGGATATCATGATGATGTAAGAAACAGAAAACATCAAGAATTTTTTAAAAGTATTATATAAATGCTATATTATTAATTATTATTATCATTATCTATCCTCAGAAGGGCATCTGACTATTCTTAAAGATGCCATATTAGGGCCATCTGCTTGTATATGTCTGTTTGTTTCCCCAACATTTCCACTTTTCCCCAAACTTACTGTAGCATTGCTAATACCTGTTATACTGTTATACTGTTATAACTATCATTAAAATCCTGCTGCTCCCAGCAAAAACTCTCTTCTATACTATCTTTCACAAACTTTCCATCCAATCTGGCTCTGATGTAAATTTTCCCATCCTCATTTCTTTGCAGACTTGTATCTACTAGCCTCTTCCATTAGGTCCTTTGGAATTTCCACTCCATTATAGACAAGCTCCCACTAACCTTCAGCCTCTCTTTCACCTTAAGTGAGCCCTAGCTTTCCTCAGGTGATTTCCTGCTACTCATTCTCATTTCCCCTGATTTAATGGAGAAAGGAATAGGATTATCCTACTTCTTGCTCCTCTTCCACTGATTTTCCACCATCACTCCACCTCTCATTTGAAGTCCATGCTACCCAGTTAGATCATGGTCTCCAAATCCTTAATACTTCTATCTACTGCCTTTGGGGCCTTGTTCCACTTTTTTTTGATGACTTCAGCACCTGGCTTTCATTTTCCTACTTAGTTCATCTTATTCTATCACTTTGATTGACTTCAAAATCCTTGTTGATGTCCCATGTGACACCCAGACAGCTCAAATACTCATCCTTCTTGGTTCAAAAGATTTCTTCTGCAAGTGTGCCTCTTCTCAATATAGCCACACCCTGGATCTTGTCATCACAAAAAGGTTTCCCTTTCCAACCACAGTCTCTTTACCCACTACCCCTCCTTCTACTGCCCTATAACCACTGAGTCAGTTCATTACCCTCCCCCAGCTTTCCCATAATCTTCTAATACTGCTTAGTCCATTCCTCTTCCTGATTGCCTTCAACTCTCTCCCCAGCCTATGCTCTATATACCACACATTCTTGGCCCTCTTGATCTGCCTTGTCTACTATGCCAGGTCTCTATCCTGCATCACCACCACCTTTTTTTTCCTTTCCATTCCTGATCCCAGGGGACTTGAGAAAGTTATTGTATTATTCTAATTTGGCACACTAAAATAGCTATTTGACTTCTCCTTGTCCCTTGCTGCTGGTCAGAGTTCCTATTGTTCCTCCCCTTTGATCCACACTCTCCACACCTCATGTAAATCTCCTCACTTCTTCTTAACTGTCCCCCCCCCCACCATACATTCTACCTTTCACTCTCAGAAATTAACTTCCTATTTAACTAAAACAATAGACAGATCAGAACTAAATTCCCTCTAGAACTCAAAATATCCCTGTCTCTACATGTATCTCCTATCTTTTATCCTGTTCTTATAGAGGAAGAGTTCTTTACCCTCTCACCTATCTTGGGACCCCTCTTCCTTAATTATCTCCATTTTCTCCAGGATTTTCAGTACTTAGCACAATGCTCAATAAACGTTCATTGACTGATCGACCATTTCTTCAATAGCTACTTACACTCTTCCTTGAAACAAATACAGGCCTTCCCTACCTTGAAAAATCTTTGATTTGCTCCTGATGCTACTCTTTAGGAACTATCTTATGTTTTCCTATATGTTATCCTTATGTTTCACTGCCACACTCCTCAGATCCTTTTCATTCTCAGTAACTGTCTGGCTTCTGTCTCTATATCTTCATCAAAATTTCTTTCTAAGATCTCTGATTTATCTTGCAATTTTCATATTAAAGGACTGAACCCTCTTCACTCCTTGATCTTTCCATCCCATTTAATATTACTTACTCTTTCCTACCCAATTTACTACCCCTCCCCCCCAAAAAACCTTTTATCTCCTTTGGCTTTTTTAACAATAGGATTCTGGTTCTCATTTACCTTTCAAGCCATTTCTTCTGTTTGTTTCTCTGACTTTTCCTTCCCTTGCAACTAAAGTATGGTCATTCCCCAATGTTCATTCCTTTGCCATTTTCTCTCATTTATTGATACTTTATTTTTCAAAGATCTTATATAATTTATTGACTTCAACTATCACCCACATATGGATGAACTTCGAATTTTACTCATAGCTCTTATGTCTCTTCCAAGTTCTAGTCCTGAATCCTCAGATTCCCGCTGGGATTTCTATTTAGATGTCATGATATAATCTCAGACTCAACACATCTAAAACCAAACTCAGTATCTTCTGCCCAAATCCAACTTTCCATCTTGACTTTTCCATTTTAATTCATGGACCATTTTTCTTCCAATTAGCCATGTATACAACCTTGTAGGCTTTTTTGAGATCTTCTTCTTTCTCACTTCCAACATACAATCCATCACCAGGTCTTGGGTAGTCAGCCTTCATAATGTCTCTGGCATCTACCTTTTCTCACTGACACTTTTGCTCAGGCCCTTTTCAATTTGCTCCTGGGAGCTCTGATGGTTTCCTACTTGTCTTCCTTGCCTCCAATCTCCCCCATTTCTATTCAATTCAGCCCTTCACTGCTAGATTCCTTTTCATAAAGCACTATGTTCAGTACATCACTCCTCTGCACAAAAATCTTCAATGATTCCTCCTTGCTTATAGAAACAAAATTGATGTTTCTTGGCTTTCTATTCAAGATCTTCCACAAACTACTCACAACTTGCCTTTATTGACTTTTCTCCCACTACTTCCCCATATATTGTTCCAACCATAGTGATTTAAATTAACCCTTGAACTTATTTTGTGTTTTCCTGCCTTTCCTCTTAGTATTCCTTCTCCCTTTCTACCTTCACTCTGCCACATTGAAGGATCCCCTCAATCTACTCTACAGCAAAATGATACCCATCCTTAAAGGTGGAAATAAAGTTCTCCCTCCTCTAGGGAGCCTTCTCTGACCATCCTACCCCAAATTGACCTCTCTTTTCTATAAATTCCAACACTGATTGCTTCTATCATTCATCCTCCCTTCTATTGTTGGCTATCTTTTCCAGTGTGCATATTTTGTCGCCTCAGCAACCTGGTAAGCTCTTGAAGTAAGATACCACACGTCTGCTTTGTATTTCCCATGATAACTAGCACTAGGTCTAAGAGAAAAACAAAAAATTCAACATGTATTTGTTCAGTGGTAGAATTTGTCTTTGTTCAGGATTTGTCCAGTTTGAGATTTATCTTTCTTACTGAATAGGGCAATTCATTGTGCAGGAATAAGAAATCAAATGAATTGGTTTAGTACAATGTCCTTTGGCCTAAGCAGTGATAGTACTTATATCCCACACATCTGGCTCATTTTCATTCTAAAAGAAAAATTCCCATATTGGATTGAATACAAACCATGCCCATGAAATGAAATCTCTTTGCAAAGAAAACAAATTATATGTCCATGTGTATATGTGGGTGTTTAAATATAATTATATCCTGAAAAATGATAATGACTAGCAGAGATGAAATCTTATACAAGGTAGATTTATGGTTCAAAGAATGACCTATGTTCACATCCACGGTGCTATTTTCCTTTCATTGTTAATAAAATTAATTTTGAATAAAGGTAAATCTTTTTATTATTGGATTGTAAGTGATTGGTCAGCATCTTGGACTGTGAGCTCTTTGAGAGCAAGGATGGTTGATTACCCTTTTTTATATCCCCACCACTTAGCACACAGTGTCTGGCACATAGATATTTAATAAATGCTTATTGACTGACTCACTGACTAAATATACTAGAATTACAGGGCTATAGAATAGGTGGTATATTCAATCATGTTTTTCCCAACCCTGGAAGAACCTGGGCCCCGATTCTTGGGGAATCTTAATTCATTCATCTTGGGAACTCCTACCATAGGGTCCAAATCATTAATTGGTGACTGAGTATAATAAACTAGCTAATTTAGCCCACTGTCTCTGCTGGGTAATCCTGGAAACCTGACTATGCTTCAGCTTCACATTTCATATAGCCATCCACTTGACCATCATTATCCCTTTGCCCCTGCACTCATTTCTCTGGTTTGCACAACGCCAGAACAGACACCCCTTCCTGGTTATCACTCCATTGTTTGTGTTGTCTTGCTCTGTAAAATGTGTGCTCTTTAAGGGCAGAGACTTTCTCTTTGAAAAATGTTTGTATCCCCAGTACTTTGCACAGTGCCTGCCACATAGTAAACACTTAATATTTTTCATTTATTAATTCAAATTTATGTAACTATACATATATGTATAGTTTTGCATATATGCATATCTGCATATGCATATATGTCTATACATACATATTCATGTATATACACAATACATATATACATAAACATGAACATAGTTTATTTCAATTTCAATAACCATTTATTAAGTATCTGCAATGAGTTAGGTGCTAGCCATATAAAGACAAAAATGAAGTGGTTCCTGCCTTAGAGAAGTTTACATTTTATAGGAGACAAACAACCTAAACACAGATATATAAATAAAATATGTGCAAAATAATAAATAAAAATACTAAACGGAAGGAGCATTCATGTCAAGGAGGAGGAGGTCAGGAAAATTCTCATATGGAGTGGCACCTGAGTAACATCTTAAAGTAAGTTAGAGTTTGAGGTGAGGAGAAAGTACAGTCTAGAATTATGATATGACCTGAGAAAGAAATGGCGTATCTTGCACAGGAAGTATCAGGTAGTCAGTCATTCAGGCAGCCAACAAACATTTATGTTACAGGTTCTGTGCTAAGCATTGAGAATACAAAGAAAGAAAAAACACAGTCCCTGCCCTCAAGAGGTTTATATTCTTATGGGGGGCAGGGGAAGAGGCTACATGCCAATAGCTGTGTACTCACATGAAATATAAAGTGCAAGACAATCTTAGAAGAAGTGAGGGGGCATCAGAAAAGGTCTCTTGAACTAGGTGTTGAAGGAGACCAGGGAAGTAGGACCTTTTGTTTGAAGTAATTGGATTGTTGGTAGTTGCTGTCCTTCATTCTTGAAGAAGACCAAAATGATATCACTATGTTAGAGTCATTTTATGGTTCTGTCCAACTGCACTTGGTCAGACCAATGTGAACTGGGAAGGCTCTACCACAGGTCAGGCATAAATATCCCACAGGAACTTTTGGGGTGGAGATATCTTTAAATTTGCACACCTCACGTTTCTTTTGAGCTACTGCAATTCTGCTTTGCTCTTATAGCACAGAGCCTTCTTTGCTGTGTGTATGCCAGTGCTAGGAGGTCCTTTGCCCATGGCTCCCATGTCACACAATCAATCTTTTTCTTTTTGTTTAGTATTTAATTTTTCCCCAATTACATGTAAAAACAATCGTTAACATTTGTTTTTAAAACATTGAGTTCCACTTTCTCTCCTTTTCTCCCTCCCTACATCCCCTCATTGAGAAGGCAAGCAATTCCATGTAGGTTATATATGTGTAGTCATGCAAACATATCCATAATAGTCGTGTTGGGAAAGAAAACATAGACAAAAAAAAGACCTCAAGAAAAATAAAGAAAGTGAAAAAAAAAGTTGTTTCAATCTGTATTCAGACACCATCAGTTCTTTCTCTGGGGAAGGATAGCATTTTTCATCCTAAGTCTTTCAAAGTTGTCATGGATCATTGTATTGCTGAGAATAGCTAAGTCATGCACAGCTGATCATCTTAGAATATTGCTGTTACTTTGTGCCCATTACATTTCGCTTTCCATCAATCCATGCAAATCTTTCCAGGTTTTTTTTGAGAGCATCCTGCTCACCATTTCTTACAGTACAATAGTATTCCATCACAATTACATACCACAACTTATTCAGCCATTCCCCAATTGATGGGCATCTCCTCCGTTTCTAATTCTTTACCACCAGGAAAGAGCTGCTATAAACATTTTTGTACATATAGGCCCTTTTCCTTTTTGTTTTTTATCTCTTTTGGAATACAGACCTAGTAGTGGTATTGCTAGGTCAAAGGGTATGCCTGGTTTTATAGGCCTTTGGGCATAGTTCCACATTGTTCTATAGAATGGTTTAATAAATTCACAACTCTGACAACAGTACATTAATATCTCATTTTTCCCACATCCCCTCCAACATTCATCATTTTCTTTTTCTGTCCTATTAGCAAATCTAATATGTATGAAGTAGGCACTCATAATTGTTTTAACTTGCATTTCTCCAGTAACTAGTGAGTTAGAACAGTTTTTCATAGGCTGTAGATAGCTTTTAATTACTTTGTCTAAAAACTGATTATATCTTCTGATCATTTGTCAATTGGGCAATGGCTCTTATTTTTATGAAGTTGACACAGTTCTCTATATGTTAGAGAAATTAGGCCTTTATCAGAGAAACTTGCTTTGATTTTTTTCCACAGTTACTATTGCTAGCTGTATTTCCATCCATTCTATTCCTTTGCCCCCATTTATTCTATTCTCTCAGTCCTTTCACCCTGCCCCTCCTCAAAAATGTTTTGCTTCTATCTATATGATATGATGCCGAGTGAGAAGAGCAGAACCAGGAGAATACTGTATACAACTACAGACATATTGATTCTGTGATGACTAACCTTGATAGACTTGGCTCTTCTTAGCAATATAAGGTTCAAAGACAACAGGACTCATGATGGAAAAAGCTAGCTACATCCAGAGAAAGAATTTTGGAGTCTGAATGCAGATTGGGGCAAACTATTTGCTCTCTTTTTTTTTCCCCCTTCTTTTTTGGTTTTGTTGCTTCTCTCATGATTCATTCCATGGTCATAATTCTTCTTTACAACTTGACTATTGTGTAAATAAGTTCAATGCAAAGGTTTATATAGAATCTATATCAGACTACATGCCATCTTGGGGGGGAAGGGGGAGGGGAGAGAAGGGAAGAAAATTTGAAACTCAAGAACATGTAGAAATGAGTGTTGTAAACTAAAAATAAAAAATCTAATTAAAAAAATGTTTTGCTTCTGACTACCCCTTCCCCCATTTTGCACTCCTTTTTATCACCCCCCCCCCCTCTCTTATCCCCTTCCCCTTCTATTTTCCTTTACGGTAAGATAGATTTCTATACCCCATTGCCTGTCACAACATCAACTTCAAAGAAGATTCTATCAAGGAGTAACATGAAACTAGACTGCAAAGGGACTTCTAACCATAACAACCCCTGGGGGCTTGTTCCCCAGCTCCCACTAACACTGGCAGGCTGGATCCCCAGAGGGGAGTTAAACCACTCTTTCCTTCAGAGTTCTAGAGGGAGCCCTAAAGGGCTGAATTTTTCCAGTTCTGTTGTCTACAAGCTCCCATCCAATAAGTTTCATGATCCACCTGCCAGATTTAACTTACTTTTAGAAAGGGTGTAAGCTAATGTGGAATAGTGAGAATAATTCCTCCCCCAAAGTCTGGGGCACAGTTTCTCACAAATACCCACAAATTCATTGGAAGATTGGGCTCAAACCTAGAGCAAGATGATAGTGGGACACTCCTGGAGGACAGGTCTATAACAATAGACTAACTCAGCTCCTGGTTGTTGGAAATCCTTTTCTCCCTTTCTAGAACTCTCGTGAAATTCTTCTTGGACAGAGATGTCCACTGTGCTTTAAGGGTTGATGTTCTTGCAGAATCCTAAAGCTACTTACCCTCGGTGTTTCCCTATGCTCTCAGTTGGATGCATTTTCTAGTACTGGTCCAGTTCCTGGTGGTCAGTGGGAGGGGTGGAGAGGAAAGGGGAGTGTAATACTCTCTCTGGATTCACTACCCTGCCCCCTCCCTCTTGCTATCCTATGGGATAGGCATAATGGGCTGCCCCTTTTAGTTGCTCCAATGTCTTGAAGAACACAAGTCTTGGAAGTTCCCCAAACTTGGAGCTTTGATGCTGGACTTTAATCTTCCAAATTGGCTTGCTTTTAAAATAAATAGCCACATCCAGCATGACTCATTCTCTTCGATTCATTCTTTTTGGGCAGTTAGGAGAAGCAGTGGATACAGGGCTAGACCTGGAGTCAGGAAGATCTGAATTTAAGTCTGACCTCAGACACTCACTAACTGTATGACTCTGGGCAATCACATAACTGTCTGCCTCAGTTTCCTCACCTGTAAAGTGAAGAAAATAATAGCACCTACTTCCTAGGGTTGCTGTGAAAATCGAATGAAATATTTATAAAGTATTTTGCAAGCCTTAAAGAGCTATATAAATGGGAGATATTATTCAACCAATCACAAATATTTCCTTCAGGGTGTCATCTGCTCCCATCCAATGATAAAAGTAAATCACTCCTTCCAAACTGATTAAGGACTTAAGTGCACCTAGTTTATTCCCTTTGATTGATAAATTCAAGCCAGCTGTCTGGGAATTCAGTGCTTACATTAATTGGGGTGGAGTTGCAATCCCCACCCTTACATCCCCCCACCCCAACCTATTAAACATTTGCTATCTTTGGCAAGTCAACTGGAGTGCTTTTGGAAAAATTCATAGTCTCAGATTCTGCATAGCTCTCTAGTGGCTTGGGAAGGCTCAGCAATATCCTTTTTGAATTCTTTCTCAGAGCCTTTTACTAAAGATTGTCAGGAAAAGTCTATGTGGCCCCATCTGTAAACAAATCTGGAAACAAGCATTCTCTGGTGCTTTAACTACATGGTGAGACAACAACAGATATCATTTTACCAAATTCTCATTGGCTGCTCCTTTTAATATTCTATTTTTCTGCAATATGCTGGATTTACAAGGCATAGCTTTTTAATTATTCTTATTGTTTTGGTCTGTACCTGTGATTTCATCGATATAGGAAAATCCTGGTGAGAAAACTCCCTTCAGCAATTCAGCTATTGTGCTGTGGCATATTCTTAGAGAGTTGTCTAGGGACACTGAAAGGTTAAATGGTTTGGGTCACACAATCATTATGTGTCAGAATCTGGACTTGAATTGTGGTCTTCTTGACCGTACTCTATGTTATAATTACATCTCCTAATACCATGCTGCCTCTTAGGGATAAAAATTGGGGCAGGACCTGTGACTTCATTGGTACAAAGAACCCTTTGTGAGGAACTCTCTACCAATAAAGGTCTTGAAGCTCTGCTTACCCTAGACTAGAGCATTTTCAAAAGGCCACTTTTTTTTGGAGGCAATCAGGTTTAGTGACTTGCCTAGGGTCACATTGCTAGTAAGTGTCTGAAGCTGGATTTGAACTCAGATTCTCCTGACACTAAGGCTGGTGCTGTATCCACTGTGCCACCTAACTGCCCCTCTACAAACACTTTTGTCTATCTTAGTATGAAACTGCACAGCCTCTAACAGCCCTATACCAACAAAAACTGGTCTATGAATTGGTCTATGGTCAACAGCACTAATTTCCTGGAAGGGATTATTTTTTTTTCCAGAGCTACACCAAGAATGAAACACAAAGTTGGCATTGGGGCAAATATATAAGACTCCTTGCCATCTTTAATTCATGTGTTTTCACCAGAGGTTTATGGACTATCAATAAAGTCTGTGGTTCTAACTTAGAGGTGAACGAGGGTCTGTCTTTGTTTCTTGACATCCCAGGGCAGACTGGCTAAGTGCATTATTCTCATTTTCAAGTACCACAATCCAGTCAGACCAAACAAACTTCAGTGCATGTTATGGAGCCATTTCTATACTGTATTCATTGCCTCTGCAGCCAACACTCAATTATAGGTGTTGATTGAAGGTAGAAATCACATGGCAAAGGTTGTTAAAGTGGTTTCAGTATCTGCTTATCTTTTTGTCTCAGTTGCTAATGAATAACAAAATGGATGATTTTGAATCTTCTTCCCCCCCTCCTTAAACTCTCTCTCTCTCTCTCTCTCTCTCTCTCTCTCTCTCTCTCTCTCTCTCTCTCTCTCTCTCTCATATGTACCTTGATTTACAGAAAGCTTCACTACCCACTCTACCCCCTGCCTGCTTTAAAACCAGGCACACCATTTATATCTCTTTGGGACCATATTTCTTTGTATATTCCACAGTGTTTAACACAGTGCCTTGTACATAGCAGACCCTCAATAAATATTTGTTTATTGATTGATATGTTCATCTGACCAGAGTGGCTGTCCAGAATCAGTGCCAGAGCAAAAATAGCTGCATGGCAAGAAGGGAGACTGAGGAATACCAGGTGTTTCACCCCAGATTGTCTCTCTAATCTGAAGCAGCGCTGGGCATGCAGTAGGCAAATGTCAGTAGCACAAGCGTACAGTGGGACAGGAGCTTGGAAAGAAGAGGATTAATGGAGAGGGAAAGCTGGAAAAGAAACAAAGCAAAGGAGTTCAAATCCACCTCTGCCACTTTCTAGCTGTGTGATTTTCAATGAGCCACTTGAAATCTCTGGGCTAGGATTCCCTCATTTGTTATACAGAGAAACTATACTTGTTCTACCAATCTCACCAATGTCACTGTGAGTATCAAAGAATGTAATACAAACATGCTTCGTACAACTGAAAGTGCTATAGTATGAGCTGTATCTGCAGCCTTGTCAGGAGGATCTCTAGAGAAAGACTTTTCTAACTACCTTTAAAACTTGAAATTAGCCTTTTTGGTCACAGGATTCGAAAGATGACAGAATATAGAGGAGAAAACTTTGATAGACTATGCAGATCTCTGCCAGGAAAAATAAAATAACAAAAAACCAACCCAAATACTTCAAAATCCAATAAACATAATGGTTAAATTTCTTAATTTTAACAACAAATTTTAAATGCAGCCCAGAGAAAAACTGGCAGATATTAAAGAAAGGCAATTTGAACAACCCAAGATTATTCCTTATTCATGAAAAGTCAGAGAAGAGAATGGAGTAGTATGTTCTAGAAAGCAAAGGTGCTCAAGCTTCAAGACAAAATAATATACCCTTCAATGGTAAGCCTAACCATCAATGACAAAAAAAAGACTTTAAACAAAAGAAAGGCATGTAGGACATTCTTGCAGAAAAATATTCCCCAAGTCCCAGAAGTGAATAGAGTATTTGATCTGTAAACACTGAAACAATAAAATCCTATTAAATAAATACAGCTATTAAGAAAAGAGCAAATAACGAAATCAATTGTATTGTTTATAGTATTGTTTTCATGTAAGAAAGAGAATCATTTGTAGGGTAAGAGAAGAAAAAAAAACATCATGAAGAGAATGGATAATAATTCATCTATTCCCTTAACAAAAGTGGGAATTATGGGAGAAGAATATAAAAGGAAGACTGAAAATGGTGCAGGGGTGTTGTTCAGTTTCAGTCATATCCAACTCTTCATGACCCCTTTTGGGGTTTTCTTGGCAGAAATATTAGCATGGTTTGCCACTTCCTTCTCCAGTTTATTTTAACAGATGAGAAAACTGAGGCAAACGGGTTAAGTGGCTTACTCAGGGTCACACTGCTAGTAAGTGTCTGAGACCTGATTTGAACTCAGCCTCCATGCCACCACTCTATCCACTTCACTGCCTAGCTGCCCAACAAACATTTTCTAAGCTCCTACTAGGCACTTGGGAAATGAAGAAAGACAAATTAGCTAACAATAGTGGCTTTCAGGGAGCTTACATTATACGAGGGGAATGAGACAAGTCTACGGTGAAATATATACATGACAGTTTGAAGAGGAAGAGATTATAAAAAGCTGTGGAGGTCAGGAAAGGCATCCGATAAGAGATAGTGACTGAGCTCAGTCTTGCACGATTATATAAGGCATTTAACCTAAAGTGGAGCTTGGTTTTATTCCAAACACTTGTATACAAATTTTTGAAGCTAATACATTCTAAAAAGACCAACACAAAAGAAGCTAGCTAGTATGTCTCAGATGTTGCCTGAGTATATTTTCTTCAACCATATGGAATGAAAACTAATATGCTGTGATCAGAGGAATTGTGGCAATTTTATAAAGTCAGTTTTGCTTAGGTCAAGTGAGTATAATGACTTTGATGGAGCCAGCCTTTTTGAAATACTTGATACTACTCCATCTTTCCCCTCCTGTTGGCACAGAATCACTTAGAAACTGCAATGATTCACTTGGGCATGCTTAGGAGTATTACTCTTCAGATGAAAGATTAAGAAATGAAAGCAGTAATTGGAAAAAAAATCAATAATTTTTAATCATTTGTGAGGTTTTTTGTAATAAAATTATCTGTTACTATAGCCAGCTATGGAAGCCAAACAGAAATATGATGAGCATAGGGGACAAACCTACCCTCATACGTTGGAACGACAAACACAAACAGAATCTGATTTACATAATCACAAAGGAGGTGTGTTCTTCTGCCCTGTGGTTTATGCCACGTGGTTATTTTCCTGGCCTGTACCTTTGGGAGGGGAAATGAGGTGTGGCCAGCTAAGTCTTTTGAAGCTGCTGGGTGACAGAGCTCTTCTTCTTAAATCCCCATAGTCTGTATTGCTATAATATCATCCACTAGGTTTTGAAAAGATTAATAAAGAACTACTATAGTGAAGTTGACAAAGCCAAGGAGGGAAGTTTCAGGTTCCAGAAATAAGTTCATGCCCCTTAATGGAGCAGGTCAAAAATCATAGACTCATCCAGTGCTCATCCAGACCAATTCTTTCAATGAATAAATTGAGGAAAGAATTTCAGAAAAGTAAAATGACTTGTCCAAGGTCACACAGCTGGACCATTATAGAGTCAATATTTGAACACGGTTCATTTAAACCAAAATCCACTTTCCAATAAACTACAATGACTACTCTGAGGGAAAAAAGAGACAAGTCTTGAACCTTCCCTCCCTCATGTTCTCCCAGTGTTCCTCTTTTCCTTTTTCCCTTTCTTTTCTTCTTCCCTGCCTTCTTTCTCTTCCTTCTCTCACTTCTTTCCTCCTTCCCTTCCTGCCTTCCTTCCCTCTTTTCTTTCCTTCTTCCCTTCCTTCCCTCCCTCTCTTCCTTTCACCTTTCCTTCCCTTCTTTCCCTCTCTTACTCCTTTGCTTCATTTCTCCCTTCCACCCTTCCTTTTCCATTCCTCTCTCCTTTCCTTCCTTTCTCTCTTCCTTCCCTTACTTTCTCCCTCCTTCCCTCTCTTCCTTTCTTCCCTCCTTTCCCTTTCTCCTTCCTTCCTTCTTTCCTTTCTTCCTTCCTTCCTTCCTTCCTTCCTTCCTTCCTTCCTTCCTTCCTTCCTTCCTTCCTTCCTTCCTTCCTTTTCTCTTTTGCTAGAAATCCCTTTGGAGTTTAAATCTCTAATATCCTTAGTTCTATTTACTAGAGTCCTTGGGAAAAAAAATCCCCCACCCATTTTATTGTTATTCTAATACACTTGTGGTGAAGCAAAATTCCACTGGTGCCATTTAAAAATAAAAGCAAAGCCACAAAAATCTGCTCTCACAACTTTAATTCAGAAACACAAAACCAATTCTCACATTTTCTCCCCTCCTTTGTCTGGGTACATACTTTGGTCTCTTCCACCATCCTGTGATGGTAAAGTCTCCCAGTCTTCTTGCCCAGGGGAGGGGATACAGCCTGGTATCTTTCACATACTTATCAAGCAGGAAGAGGCTCTGATCACTACTCCAGAAAGATTGGACAGTGGGACATCTGGCTGAAGCTGCAAGCATTTTATGAGGCCACCAGAGATGGTGTAAGAGGATTAATAAGAACATTATATACATGCTACTCACCAAGATATAAGATATAAGGCTAGGTCATAAGAGGATCCATAGACTGCTAAACTGTTAGATCCAGGAGAGAACACAGAGCTTGAGATCAACACTTTCATTTTACAAATGGGAAAATACAAAGAGATGAAGATTATATAGCAGGGTATGGTAGAGTAGGTACTAGAAGTCGGGTCTTCTAGATTGTATCACACTGGGACAAACTTCAATACTATACCACTTCCTTTAGATCTGTTGCCATGTTTCTCTGGACTATACTAAATGTGGCTGTATGTCTACTTACTGGAACAGCTATAGTCTGATAGCAACCCTGATTCCAAAAGTCTTCAAGAGAAGTATGAATGACCACTTACTAGAGATTCTGTAGACAGGATTCTTTTTCAGGTGTGGATTGAACTGAATGACCTCTTGGGTCTTTTCCAAATCTGTGATTCTGTATAATCAAATGCATAAAAATGGTCAGATGAGAGATACTGTCATGGGAAGAAGGGCAGCTAGGTGGTAAAGTGGATAGAGTGCCCTATCTGAAGTCAAGAAGACACCTTCCTGAGTTCAAATCTGGCTTCAGACACTTACTAGCTGTGTGACCCTGGGCAAGTCACTTAACCCTGTTTGCCTCAGTTTCCTCATCTATAAAATGAGCTGGAGAAGAAAATGGCAAACCACTCCAGTATCTTTGCTAAGAAAACCCCAAATGGGGTAACAAAGGGTTGGACAAGATTGAAATGACTTACAGGTAATGGGAAGATAAGGCCAAGAAATGAGATGGAAAGTAGTCCAAAGCTGTTGTGAAAAGGCCGAGGTCCTAAAAGAAATCAAGGTGGCTCCAAATGAAATCAAACCTAGTGATTTCTTTTTCCTTGGGCTTCTAAAAAATGTGAAATTCACTAACTGAGTGTTAATGGCACCTGCCGGTGTTCTAGCTTAGTGACACTTATAATGATAGATAGTACATAGGAAAGTACAGATAGGAAGACAACTGGCATTGGTCAATGTGAAGAAGACCACTATATGGGAATCATTGCCACAGAACCATCTCTTCCAGGTCTAGGCACAATCTAGGTGGAATGAAGAAGGCCCCTTGCACACAGGAAGGACTGGGAAGCAAGGCTCCATTTTGCATCTATTTAGGTACACAGAATGTCAGATTCTGCCACTGATAAGGCTATTTCCTATTTTATTTTTAGTCATATCAATTCTGATTATTTATCACCCACTGTGTGGACATACCAGGACATTCTGGAGAATTCGTGGGTATAGCTCTCTCCGTTCTTCCTTCTTGCTTCTTTCTCTCTGCACAAATACATGTTCTCTCCTGCCATTTTTCATCAGTGGGTTTGGAGCACCCTCCTCATCACTTCTCCCCTCTCATTACCACCCTGCCACATGTGTTGCACCAAATTAACAAATTTACAGGGTGCCATGGAATGAAAAAAGCTGGGAAGCCCAGAGCTAAGGTACCATAGCCATTATGGCTACGGTCTTTTTAATCTGCTTGAACCCTTTTGCTCTAGGCATCAGTTATGCAAAAATTCACAGAAAGTTATTTGAGGGAGTATATTTTGGGCCTGTCTAGAATTCCAGTGGCTTTAGAAAGTTAGCCATGCTCCACGTTTTTTTCTTTTTTTGATATTAAGGTTCTTTAAGTAGGATCAAGTGAAGCCATGTAGCTTAAGAGCCTGTGAGTTCTAATTATAGCTCTGCCTCTAATTTGTTACATTAAGGCAAGGCTCCTAACATCTCTGGGTCCAAATATCCTCAATTGTAAAGTAGAGAAAACAAAAGCAACCCACCTTGAAGGACTGTGGTCATAAAAACGACTAAATAGCACTAAAAAACATCCAGACGTGGATGCCAATAGTGAATGCCAGAGAAACACTAAATAAAAAGGATGTAGCAGGCTGTCCAAGTCTCGCTTGCTTGGAACAATCTGCAATCTGACAACATTCTGGAAAGTCCATCATTAATCCTGAAGGGAGGCCACCCAGGCAAAGCGGTAAAGTAGGTAATCTTTTCTTTTTTTTTAATCTCCCTTGACCCCTCCTTTTGGTATCTCCCATCTATTCAGCCCCCCATTATGACAATCCTTCTGCCCACCACTCTGTGCTTCAGCCTTTTTCCTACTTGTATCTCTCCATCCCTTTGGCCAGAATTTATGTGTCATGGGCCCCCTGTTACCTCAGGGCCCAGATCTCCAGCTAACAAGTAAGCCCAGAGGTGGTTGTGGTTAACAACAACGATGACCAGTGTTTAAATAGCACTTTAAGGTTTGCAAAATGCTAGACAAACAGGAGTTCATTTTATCCTCAGAACAACCCTGGAAAGGAGATGCTGTTACTGTCACCTTTATTTGTTGTTTTTGTTCAATTGTGTCTGATTCTTTCTTGGCAGAGATACTGAAGTCCTTTGCTATTTCCTTCTCCAGTTCATTTTATAGATGGCACAAACAGGGTGAAATGACTTGCCCAGGGTCATACAGCTAGGAAGTGCCTGAAGCCAGATTTGCGCTCGGGTCTTCTTGACTCCAGGGGTAACACTCTATCCACTGTGCCACCTAGCTGCCCCAGTATGTGTATATGTGTATTTATGTATGCACATGTATATGTATATACATACATATGATATATACATGCAAACACATACTATATATGTATATCTGTGTGTATTATATATGTATTGTACATATGCCTATTGATATACATGTTATCTTCCACCTCCCGAATTAGAATATATACTTCTTCAGGGCAAACCATGATATATAATGGAGAGGGCACAGGAATAGTGTTTAAATCCCACCTAAGACACTTATTAACTGCATGAATGTGGTCACGTCACTTGTGTTTGTCCTTCATTTTCAGAGGACCATGACATCAGAGAAATGATGACATGACTTGCAGTTGACTTTGATTTGAGTGAGGGAGGGCTGTGCAAGGTCACCAGCCTCACTTTCTCCTCCAGAGCCATCGGGATCCAGTGACCAGATATTCATCAGGATGACTGGAGATGACCCAGGATACAATGGGAGACCCTGGCCCTTTTAGAGTAAGGCCTTTTCGTGTACTCATTTAAACTGAGGCAACACCCGTTCAATGAATAGGCCTCTTTAAGAAGTGAGTCCAGGGATGGCCCCTTTAATCAGGAAAAGAAAAAAAAATCAAGCTGGGAGGGGAAGGCCCTCAGGGTTGCAGTTCCATAGAGAAATAGTTACCATTGACATTCGCTCTAAGTGGAGAGGGCCCAAAATACTGCCATTAAATGGAGCTGGGGCTGGAACCTATTGTGGTCTAATCTATGAGCTTCAGAGTGAACTGGGTTTGAGGTTTTGGAAAGGATAGATGGAAGGAAGGAAGGAAGGAAAGAAGGAAGGAAGGAAGGAAGGAAGGAAGGAAGGAAGGAAGGAAGGAAGGAAGGAAGGAAGGAAGGAAGGAAGGAATCTAGCCAGTAAACCCCAAGTTAAGTGGGTGGCTTCTGGCCATCAAAATTTACCTTCATGTCACTTAAAATTGTGATAGAAGGAGCATTAAAGGTCATTGAGTTCAACCCTATCATTTTACATATGATACTGAGGAACAGAGATGTTGTGAATTGCTGACAATCACACAGTTAATAAGTGTCTTTCTTAGGTGGGATCTGAATGCTGCTTCTGTTCTTCCTAAAGAAGCGTATATTTCAATTGGCAGGATAACACGTACATTAATAGGCACGCACACAACATATACAGATGTAGATACACGATAACCTCAGAGGGAAAGGCTCTACTAGCCAAGGAACTGAGAAAGGCTGACTAAAAAGAAATGACTTTTGGGTTGAATCTTGAAGGAATCCAGAGACTCTGTGTGGTAGAGGTGGGGTGGGAGAGCATTCTGGGAGAAAATGGGGGTCAGAACAAAGGCATTGAGATGGAGGATGAAAGGTCTCTTGTGAGGAATAGCAAATCAATATGGCTGGACCATCACATGTATGTATAGGGGGAGGTGGTGGTGAAAAATAATGGATGAGAAGGCTAGAAAGACAGTAAAGGGACAACTTATGAAGACTGTGAAACCTCAGAGTTTATATTTTATCCCAGGGATAATAAGAAGCCATTGAAATTTACAGAGAGTGTGTATATGTGTGTGGCAGGGGTGGGGTGATGTAGTCAAAGCTTCCCTTTAAGAGAATCATTGTGGCAATTGCAAAGAGGATGGATTAAGACTTGCAGCATGGTGACTAATTAGTAGGTTATAGCAATTGTCCAGAAAAGAGGTGACTGATCAATTAATAACATCAGTCCATCAAAAAGCATTTATTAAACTGTGCCAGTACCAAGAACTGTGTTAAATTCTGAGAACATAGAGAAAGACAAAGCCATCTCCTGGTCTCGAATAACTTACATTCTGGTTGGGGGGGGGGGGCAGTGGCACAAAGTGAGAAGTAAGAGCAAATAACTAAGTACACACAAAATAGATACAGAGTAAATAGGGAAAAAACTTAGAAGACAAGACAATAGCCCCTGAGGAGACCAGAAAAGGATTTATGTACAAGGTGGAATTTGAGCTTAGTTTGAAGAAAGTCCGAAGTGATGGTTGTGTGAGTGGAGAAGAGACTTATCTGAGGGATGTGGACTATGAAAGGCCAAGATTAGGCAAACGATTGGGTACAGTATGTAGTGTGAAGAATGAGGTGTGATTTGTGATTGTGATTGTGAGCCTGGGTGACTGGAGGATAGTGATTCCATTGAAACAGAGATAAGGAAGTTTGGGAATGAGTTGGAGGAGCTGGAAGCAAGATAATGAATTTTATTTTGAGATCCCTAAAAGATATGTGTTTAAAATGCCCAAAGGCATTTTGTGATGTGGGACCAGAGCTCAACAGATAGAGTTGGGTCAGATATGTAGGTCTAAGAATCATTTTCATAGAGGTGATAAATGAATACATGAAGAACTGGAGAAATCCTATAGAATCAGAGAAGGACAAATGTCCTGATTTATTAGTTTTTCTTTTTTAAAGAAGGGAATAGGATTTGCATACAATAGTCCTCTGAATTTGACTTTTACACCTGGCAAAACTGTAAAATGTATTAAAGGGACAGTTAGTAAATAGACACAAAAACAAACAAATAACAATAACAACAACAACAACAACAAAAAACAACCCTAAGCATTGATACCTAAAAGCCAGCTAGACTGGCTTCATCAAGAACAGGTCTTGCCAGAATAATTTAACTTTCTTTTATGATAGGGTTGTCAGATCATTAGATAAGGGAAATGATTTAGATGTAATATTCCTAGATTTTAGCAAAGCATTTGATTAAATCTCTCATGCTATTTCTGTTAAAAAGATTGCAGAAGTGTAGGCTAGTTGTTGATACCATTCAATGGGTTTGGAACAGGTTCAATGACTAGACCCAAAGAGTAGTCCTTAATGGATTAGAGTCAATTTGGCAGGAGATTTCCATCACAGTGCCTCAAGGAATCACCACATGCTACTTAACATTTGTTATCAATGATTTAGATAAAAGGACAGGTGGCATGTTTATCAACCTTGAAGGTGTTGCCAAGCTGGAAAGTATCTCTAAATGCATTGCATGCAAGAGTAAGGATTCGAAAAAATTCAGTTGACTAGGACATTGGAAAAATTCTAATAAGATGAAAGATAATAGAGATAAATGTAACATCTTATACTTTGGTTGAACAATCAGCTTCCCAAGTATAAATGCAAGGCCGGGAAACAAGACAAGAGAGCAATACATTTGAAAAAAATCTAAGTCTTAATGGACTGCAAAAAAATAAATTCACACTATAGTATGACAGTCAAGAAAGGAAAAACAATCTTAGGGTGCATTAAGGGAAACAATGTCCAGGACTCAAAATTATGATGATCCTCTTGATGCCTGCCCTAACAAAAACAAAACTGGAGGATCACATTCATTTCTGGGTACCATAGTTTAAGAAAGACATTGATTGATTATTCAGATGAAGGCAATGCAGGTCAAGTGAAGGAACTGGGAATGTTTAATAAAGAGAAGAGAAGATTTGGGACAGACATAATAGCTATCTTCAAATATATAGAAGATCCCGAAGTCCTTCAGGGATTCTTGAATAATTCATTAGACTTGTGATATTTGTGTCTAGTGGGAAGATCTAGGGATAATGGGAAGAAGCTAAAAAGAAGAAAAAATAGGCAGAGAATTTCTTTTGTGGTTATTAATTATTATTGTCACCCTCATGTCAAGAATTTCTTCATCTATATAATGAGTGCTTGAACTAAATAGTATGTAATGTCCTTTCCTGTTCTAAATCCTATGGTCTTAATTAATAAACTGGAGTGGGAGGGGACAGGGGAAGGTTATAGTTTGACTCATTGTCAAGAGCGCTGGCCTTTGCCTGAGAGTCAGATGACCCAAGCATATTAATTTGTTCTCTGCCACATGCTAGAGTGGGCAAGTCATTCAACTCTTACCTCAGTGTCCTCATCTTTAAAATGGGGATAATAAACAATCCCTGCCCTACTTTCCCTGGAGGTTTGTTCTAATTTGAAAGCACCTTGTAAATGGTCAGGCATGTGCAGTCTCAAATAACAACAACTATGTTTATGAAGATTTACAAACTGTTCATACATTGTCTCTTTTGTGGTTATTAATTATCATTATTTTCTTTCTAAACATCCTTAGGCAAGAGTTAATGAGCTCAGCACTTACTTTCCCAGGTAACAAGGCCTTAATTCTATTCAAATGTACATCCCCCCAGAAGCTCTTGACCTGACAGGCCACTAAAACCTCTTAATACCAGGAATGTCAAGCAAGGCAAAAACAAAATCAAATAGCTTGGGAGTGGAGGGAGATGTTCTGGGGGACATTGGACCTCTTAGAACCCAAGTTGCATTATTAGGCCATCTATAGCCCTGGAATAGGGTAGGCCTTGAACACAGAGGAAAGCAACATCTGAAAAGAACCTAAAGCTAGTGTTTCCCGCTCCCTTCTTGAGAACTCACTGATCTAAGGACTTTCTAAGGACTTTTCCTCCATAACCAGCATGAGAGCAAGAAGGAAACATTTAGGTTAGAACCTCCTCCTAACATAGATTATATCCATCTCTGTCTATATCTATATCAACATCTATATCTACATATGTCTGTCTCTAGCTATTCCTGTCTTTATATCTATATCTCTAGCTATGTCGATATCTACATCTTACATCTATGCCTATATAGCTGTATGTAAATGCTACTTATTATAATTTAGATAGTTCTATCTACTTATAGTTATCTCTATAACAGATATATTAAGTATTACATATTTACATATATCTGAATCCACATACATTATATATCATATTATATATAACATGTAATATGCATCACATTGAATACATATTTACATGTATATTTAAATCCATAGACACAGATATACACATATATGTAAACATATAATAAATATGTAATATTTACATATACATCTTAATCTATAGATATATATATATATAAATATGGTAGGTTTAGATATAATTTAATTTAGAGTAAATGGAATTCCTACTGTGCTTTAATGTCTACAAAACATTCAACATATATTATGTCATAAAAATTTTCACAATGACCCCATGATGTTGGTACTACAAGGACTTTTTTTATTGTCATAATACAGATGAGGTACCTGAAGCCGAGCTAATTTAAGTTACTAGTCTGTAGTCTTATAATTCATTAGTGCTAGAGTTGGAATATGAACCCACATCTCTGAAAGTCTAAGTCTAGAATGCTTATTGCTACATTCAGGGCAATTGGAGAGAGGGTTAAGTTTCTATCAATCAACAAACATTTATTATGTGCCAAATGCTAGGAATTGAAAAAATAAAAGTCCCTGCCTCCTAGAACTCTTAATTTATCATGAAACATATGGATATATAAGTATATATAATATGTTTACGATAACAAAAAACACAATGTAATATTGTGGGTAGCAATAGTAGTGGGAAAGCCAAGAAGGGTACCATATAGAAAGAGACACTAACTGAGTTTCAGAAGAAGCTGTGGATTCCAAGAGGCAGAGATGAGGGAGGATGTCCATGAGACAGTCAATCACTCAACTAGCAATTATTAAATGCTTACTTTCTGCTAAGTACTATGGATACAAAGAAAGGGAATAACTAGCCCCTGCTCTCAAGGAGCAGCTCATAGTTTAATGGGGGAAGTGTATTCCATTCACAAAGAACAGCCAAAACAAATATATGAAGATGGGACTCAGAACACGTGTAAAGGAACAGCAAGAAAACCAGCTTGTCTGGACCATGGGATGTGCAATGGGCAGAAATGAAGTAGAATAAGCCTGGGAAGGTGCGCTGAAGGGAGGCTGTGAAGGCCTCTAAATGCCAACCAGGATCGTTTATATTTGGTCCTAACAGCAGGAAGGAACCACCAAAAGTAATAGGGCTTGATCTATGGTTTAGAAATATATCACTTTGGCAACAGGAAAGACTCAGGCTCAAACCACACACTGCTGGTATGACCATAAACAAGTCACTTAATATAAGCCTCGCTTTTCTCATCTGTTAAAAAAAAATAAGGTTTTATAACCCTTGTAATTCCTACCTCACAGGGCTATTGTGTAGCTTGAATGAGACAACATATTTAAAGCAATTCATAAAGTTTAAAATGTTATATACATGTCAGTTGTTATCATTGTTAATATCGTTATTATTACAAAAATTCTGCCTTATGTACTACTTTACCGTCATACAGATGAAGACAACTCTGAGTTATTCTCAGGTGTGCCCTCAGAAGACCAACAGCTGTTCACATAGTCACTTTGCCTGAGTTTTGTTTTGTTTTGTTTTCACTTTGTGGCTACTTCCATTTACACTCACGACTCACAGGTAGCCTGTGTCCCATTAGGAGTTGAAAGAAAAGCCTTTGAACCAAAACATTTAATGAAACTGATTCAT
>CM053625.1:213599517-213616294 GCA_028646595.1 Phalanger gymnotis
CAGGCTGTCCTGCGGTGGAGCCCTGCTTCCCTCTGCCACTTTGTGGGTTCTGCAGCTCTAAAATTGGTTCAGAGCCATTGTTTTATAGGTTTTTGGAGGAACTTGGTGTGGAGCTCACGCCAGTCACTGCTTCCCAGCCGCCATCTCTTGATATTAGATTTTTGCAAAATCAGTGACATGGTTGCAGAAGTAACAGAAAAACCCTGCATTGCAGAAGATGATGGGGGTTGGAGAGAGAAGGGCATTCTGAGTGGAGGGTTGAGACCAAGCAAAGACGCCCAGAGGCAGGAAGCAGCCATGATACCTTTGGGAAATGGAAGATAATTATTTAGCATTAGCTACTTGAAGTGGGACTTTGGATCAGAATAAGGTCAAGCAATAGTGGTTCCTTTGGAACCAGGGCAGGAAGCACCTTGAACACCAGGATAAGGAGGCTGGATTGTTCTATAGGCAATGCGAAGCCACACAATATGTGTGAGCAGAATTTGAAAGATTATTCTGATAGTATTGTGTAGGAAGTAATAGGTGTAGGAGGGAAGACCCAGAAAAAGTCTGTAGGACATCAATTAGGAGGATATTGTAATTATCTACGAGAGGAGGAATAAAGGTCTGGGTTAGGTCGATTTGTTGAGGGGCAATTTCTTTTTATGTGGTAATATTTAAGAAAAAGTATACTCCAGTGGGAAGTTATTGTTAATAAAGGCCTTATTTTTAGCTGCAGTGACTATGATCAATTGCCAAAAATAATATTAGTACTAGGGGCTGCTAGCCTGACTCCACAAACAGTGACACTGCTGATAAATATTCAGCAAATGTCTCTAGGAACTGGAAATGAAAAAAAGAAACCCACCATCTATTCCATCTCCATTCCAGCACAGACCAGTGACCTGGATAATGAAGCAGCTTTCTTTGCCAGGGAAGGAAAGGATGGAGTCAAAATGAACTTGTATTTTGGCTTGGAACATGGGAAAAATTATTGTCCTGATCACTAATTATTCATACGGCAAACTCATCTAGAATAATTTCATGGTCCTTTGAAGAGAAGGCACTCCACTTAGATGTGAGGATGCACTGCCATTTAAGGATAGCACCTGGAGGCCTTAGAAGCAGGTTTCAATCCGACTCAGTTCAACAAGCATTTACTAAGTGAATACTAATAGGGGTAAGCATCTGTGCCAGCTCTGAAGATACAAAGACAAAAACGAAATAATCTTTGACCTCAAAGAACTTACATTCTACTGGAAAAGAGGTTTAGGAAAAAAAAGAAAAGAAAAAACTCAGGGATGGATTCACTGCCATGCAGCTGATGTTGGAAAGATTAACTGCATCTTTCTACAAAATATCCCTTGGTACCACAGTCAAGGAGAAAGCATTATTGCTGGACCATGAGTCTGGACTGCTCTAGCTTTTCTTATGTTGAATATATATTAATATGCTCATACTCTTAGACTAGAGAGTGAAAAGAATACAAGCTCCCCTTTCCTTTGTCTTCAAACAAACAGTCAACAAATATTTGTAAAGTGCCTACTGTGTGTCAGGAACTGTACTTGGTGATGGGGATACAAAAAAAGATAAAAGACAGTCCTGGCCCTCAAGGAGATTACGGTCTAATGGGGGAAACAAAATGTAAACAAATGTATACAGATACAGTATACAAGACAACAAGAAATGATTAAAAGAGAAAATACAAGTATTAAGAGAAGTTTGGCTGTGAACTTCTTAAGAGCAAAGTTTTTTTGTTGTTTTGTTTTTTAAATCCTTGTAACCCACTACAGTTCCTGAGATACAGTAGGCACTTAATAAATATCTATTGACTGAGTATTGACTAATGAGGGGTTTCATTTAGTGCCTTTCCATTTACATTGATCACCTTGCATTTCTGAGGACCTCAGGAGCAGCTGAGTATGCTGCAGTGAGAGCAGCTGTAGGCAGAATCGTATAGTTTGTGAGTATTGCATTAAATTCTCCAAGTCCTCATGGTTTGATAGTTTCTAGTAGTGATAATCTGCTGCATCATAGCCTCTAAAATGTAGAAAGCATTGAGGTGACTCTCCTTGCTTTCCCGTCTTTTCATCCTTCCATAGGATGACAATTCGTTCTCAGATTTTATTGTTTTGTTTTCATTGACTTTATCTTTGACATTGTCTTTACTGTCTCTTATTTTTGTCTTGAAGTTTCGATTACATAAAACACTGACTATCAACATGCATCAAATGAGCGTTAATTTGGGGCTCAGGAACAAATAAAAATTTATCCTATCAAAATTAATGTTAATTACTTTTTTTTAAACTTAATGGCAATTTGCCCAACATGTTTTGTTTTGTTTTTTAGGTATGAATCACCTTCATAAGGTGGCAATGTCCTTATTAAAATGTCAGATGGAGAGCTGAACACAGTACTCCAGTTATAGTCTAACCAGAGAAGAATACAGAGTAAAAGGGAAGCTATTACCTCCTTTGTTCTGTATGATATTCTTCCAATAATGCAGTCTCAGACTGCATTGGCCTTTTGACAGACGCGTTACAATGTTGGCACATATTGAACTTTTAGTCCACTAAGACCTCTAGGTCATTTCTCATGAAGTGCTGCTAAGCCAGTGTTTTTCCATCCTTCCCCCGAGCATTAAAAATGCTAGACTTTCCATCTTTTCTCTCCTAAGTTCTACCTTGTTGGTTTCCCCACACTCTTTTAGCTTACTGAGATCTTTATTTGAATCCTAATTTTATCCTCTCGGATATTTTTCCACCCAGAGTACCATAAAGAACTTTGTGATATGCTTTCCTGATACACAAACAGTGTTGTCTATTTACATTGGAGCAGCTAGGTGCTACAGTGGCTAGAGTGCCAAGAAGACTCATTTTCCTGAGTTCAAATCCAGTTTCAGACACTTACTACCTGTGTGACCTTGGGCATGTCACTTAACCTTGCTTGCCTCAGTTTCCTCATCTGTAAAATGAGCTGGATAAGGCAAATCACTCCAGTATCTTTGTCAAGAAAACCCCAAAGTGGGGTCAGGAAGAGTCAGAAATGACTGAACAACAGCTATCTACATTCCCTGATCTATTAGTCTCATAATCCTATTAAACACTATGTAGGCCAGTGATTTTGCAAGGGCAGATGATGCTTGGTTGAACAAGACCTTAAATACTAGACTTTATTCAGTAGGTATCAGGGATCCATGGATAGTTACTGAGTAGGAGAATAACAACATACCAGTTATACAGTCAAGGAAAGAAGGAGAAAGACAAGGAATAGTAGAAATGTGAAAAAATACATTAAAGAAAACAAAATGAAGGTTAGGAGAAGGAGGCACAAATCAACAAGGAAAATGCCCTTCAGGCATTTTATTACTACCAGGTTAAACTAAATGTTCATTTAAATAAGTAAACAGCAAAATTAAAGCCCCAAACTGTAACAAGTTAATAGCTTTAAAACATTCTCCCCATTTGTTCTTCTTTGCATATTGAAATGTTTATGTTTGCTCATGACTATTATGTAAATAATGAAATTTTTCTTAAGAAAGAAGATACATAGGAGAAAGATAAATATAATCCGCATGGACTCATCTCTGGGCTTATGTATTTAGGTAAGGAGAGGGTAAGCTCAGGGTACTGACAGTTCTGAAAAAGCACTTGATAAAGAAGAATATTGTTCTTTATGTGTCTCATTATATAAAGTCTTTATTTTGACACATCACAAATAAAATTCCCTGGGTATTTATTCCACTTCTACATATAACATTTTAATATACATATTATAAACCTTTTTTCATCATATATTTTAATGCTTAGCTAAATAAAGTATTTTCCTTCTTTCAAGTTAAAATATTTCTCTGAGAGTTACACAAATTTTGAATTCAGTATTCTGTTCTTTACACCTAAAAAAAGTGATTGACATCCGAGGTACTTGCAATCAGATCTATAATTTGGAGAAGCCGGTTGGGGATTTACCCCAGGGCCTCAGAATACAGCGGGTGCAAATATTTAAAATAATAAGTTGAAAAGATTGTAGAATTTTTATATTTGTTACATTTACATTTTGACAGAATGTCACTTCTTTGGAAAGATGGAAACTTGTTAGCAAGAATAATTAGTCAAACTAGGAAGCTAGCAGATGGTACGCTTCCTCCCCCATCAGCTTCACTCCAGGCAAACTGCTGCCTGGCCCAGTACCATTTTTTCCTCTGTTCCCAGCAGTAGCCCTGTGGTGCTCTGGAATGTATCAGGCTACTATCATGGTACTCCTGCTCTGTTGATGTGAGGATGTTTTAGTGTTATTGTCTTTTTGCTCTAGAAACCAAGATTGGTAGCTGTAGTTCTACTTACCACTTCGCCCCCCTCCTAGGATGACCTGGAATCTATTTCACTTGGAGGCATGAATGAATGAATGAATGAATGAATGAGCTTTTATTAAGCCCCTATTCTGTGCCAACCAATGTATAAAGCACTGGGAATAAAAATACAAAAGCAGAAACAGTCCCTGTTCTCCCAGAGCTTATATTCCAATGTGGAGAAAACACCCAGAGGGGAATGGTCAACCAGAAGAGGCATTTTAGTCTAGAATCCTACAGGGATAATGAATAAGGTCATCACAGGGTAGATTATAGTCTCTGATAATCAATAGCATGTGGTTTCTTAGAAGCAAAGTGACAACCAGAAAAATTGATCAGTAAGATTAACCATTAAAAATTAAGCATGATATACTTTCATTCCAATGCTCCTGTACTTCTGCGTAAATCCACTGCCCACCAAAGTATTTGGTAAGGACCCTATGCATCGAGAAGTAGAGGTGGGAAATGAGGAATTAGTCTGAAATGGGCAAGTATTTCATATCAGGTTGGAGCAAGTCCCAGTGTTGACTGATGATCCTGTTTGTGGGCAATATGGATATGTCAGGACGTTTTTAAGTCATGCTTTTGGGCATAAAGTTTTTACTAATACAATTATCCCTTCCACATCCCGACTTTCCCCATCAGGGTTTTGATATATCATGGGTCATAAGAAATTAAATAAAAATCTTGGTTGCAGAAGCCACAGCTGACGTACAAAGGCCAGCAGATGCACAGAAAAAGTTTAGAAACTTAGAAATGCATAATATATAAGGTTAACCGTGTAGTCAGTCAGGCAGAAGATATGAGGAAAGAGGAAAGCCTATGTTTGATAGGAGTAATAGCCCAGGTTGTGAGAGAGAGAGACTATTTTTGGATTTTAGCAGCCTGGAGATGAAGCAGGAAGGGGAATGCATAGAAATAAGCTAGCCATGGAACAAATTGTCTGAAACTGAATCTTTGGCATATTGTGCATCTCTGTGAAGGACAGGGATTACCCTACATTAAGTTTGTATTCATAGGACCTATAGTCAGAGAGCCGAACTTCTATTACAGCGATAGCTGCTGTCTCAGAAGGCTGATGGATGCATCAATAGAAATATTGTCATGTTCCTTTACATCCATCAGTGCCAGTGTCAGGCCAGAAATTTCATGACTAAGAGACAAGTGATCCGCGTACTCTAGGCTCAAATTTCTACCTAAAACAATGCAGCCAGAGATAAAGTAAAATGCAGTAAAATCTTTATCTGACACTCTGGATTGCCTGGGTTATTCATATCCCTTGGAATGATTTCTGAACCATCTATAAAAAAAGGAGAGAGATGGAATTACATTTTCACGGTGCTGCCTGTGCACTAGTGGGAGAGACCTCTACTCTAACCCTTTCCTTCTGAATGCTCTGCTTCTATTAACACAGTCTAAGTTTGCATTTTCTTTTGGCAGCTTTTCTGACTGACAGGCCAAACTGCAGATTCTTATTGAGGCTACAGCCTAGTTTGTAAAACTGCTTGGCCTTTTTCACATCAACTCTTTTCTAGCTACATTTCCCTCATCTTATATTTGAGTAATTATTTTAACTCGAGGACTTACTTACTTTAACAAATATTACTTAATTACAAATATTTCAGTAAATTATTGATCTAATTGGCATAACTATTCCACTCACTGAGGAAAGTGATAACTCATCTTGTGTCACTCTTGTCCATGTCATTTTTAAGATTGCCATAGAAGATGAAACTAAGGGTACAGTTGTAATAGGTGAAGTTTTTGTAGTTCAGTTTTGTATTTTCTCCACCTATTTTTTATATGTTTGGAGCAGATGTAGAAACATTGAATAGACCACGAGGGAGAATACTCAGGTTGGAAATGACAGAAGGTTGGTAGGTTGAAAGGGGTGAAATTCTGTCAAAATGTAAATGTAACGAATACAATTTTTTCAACTTGTTATTTTAAATATTTGTACCCTCTGTATTCTGAGGTCCTGGGGTAAATCCCCAATTGGCTTCTCCAAATTATAGATCTGATTGCAAATACCTCTGATGTCAATTACTTTTTTTAGATGTAGAGAACAGAATAGTGAATTCAAAATTTATGTGCCTATCTCAGAGAAATATTTTAACTTGAAGGAAGGAAAATACTTTATTTAGCTAAGCATTGAAATATGTAATGTAAAAAGAGTTTAGAATACGTATATTAAAATGTTATATGTAGAAGTGAAATAAATACCCAGGGAATTTTATTTGTGATATAGCAAAACAAAAATTTTATATAATGAGACACATAAAGAACAATATTCTTCTTTATCAAATGCTATTTTAGAATCGTCAATACTCGGAGCTTACCCTCTCCTTACCTAGATACATAGGCCCAGAGATGAGTCCATACGGATTATACTTATCTTTCTCCCCGTATCTTCCTTTTTAAGAAAAATTTCATTATTTACTTAATAGTCATGAACAAATATGAACATTTCAATATGCAAAGAAGAGCAGAAGTGGGGAGAATATTTTAAAGTAGTAGTGGAGTAGTAGACATCAAAATTAAATTTGCGAGACAGATCTCTTGCATCCTAAAAACAAAGGAGAAAAGAGAAAACCTTTCCTTTAACTTTGCCACCTCTTTGAACTATACTCCAAAATCTCTCCTCCATCTTCAATGCTAAACTTTTGGAAAGACTACACGGCACTCATTTCCTCTCCATGGACTCACTCCTCAGCTTCTTCCAATAGGGCTCCCAAGGCCGCCATTCAAATGAAAATCCTTTTCTCCTAGTTAGTCAATCAATCAATCAATTAAACAGTCAATTAAGGAGCATTGGTTAAGCACCTTCCCTGTGGGAGACATTGTCCTAAGCACTGGGGATGTGAGAGAAAAATATGGTAATCTTCAGATCCTAGATTTAAAAGTTGGAGACACTTATAGGCCATCAAGTCTAACACTCTCATTCTGCAGGCGAGGAAAATGAGGTGCAGAACAGTTAAGTGAGGGGCAGCTAGGTGGCGCAGTGAGTAGAGCACCGGCCCTGGAGTCAGGAGGACCTGAGTTCAAATCCGGCCTCAGACACTTGACACGCTTACTAGTTGTGTGACCTTGGGCAAGTCACTTAACCTCAATTGCCCTGCCTCCCCTCACAAAAAATTAAAATAAAAAAAAAGAATAGTTAAGTGACCAGAATCATACAGGAAGTAAGTTTCTGAAGCAAGATTTGAACTTAAAAGTTTCTTGGTTTTAAGTTCAGCACCTCTGACACAATGCCTCAATCCCTGTCCTCCGGGATAGCACAGTCAAGGAGAGGAGCCTATCTTTGTCCTTCATTCCCCTCTCCGACATTGCCCTATACCAAAAATGAAAAGGTGTTGCTAGTCAAAAGCACATCAAGGGTGGCTATAGGCAGGCCATGGCTTACATCTTTCTTTCTATTTTAATTGGAAGGCTACAGCCAGCAGATGGCGATAGTAGATCAGATTTGTAGCATAATGTAGGGGGACTTGGACAGAAGTATTTCTTTCCCAGTATCAGGCTTCTTCAACTGTTCTTTCTTTCCTTCTTTTTTACTTTCTTTCTTTCTTTCTTTCTTCCTTTCTTTCTTTCTTTCTTTCCTTCTTTTTTACTTTCTTTCTTTCTTTCTTTCTTCCTTCTTTCCTTCCTTTCTTTCTTTCTTTCTTTCTTTCTCTCTCTCTCTCTCTCTCTCTCTCTCTCTCTCTCTCTCTCTCTCTCTTTCTCTCTCTCTCTCTTTTCATTTCCTTGAACACTGTCAAGTTAGCACCTCAGGGCAGAGTTAACAACAATCATAAAGATGAAAGAAACCACTGCTGTAGATAACTGTTAGGACAAATGTCATTATTTTAAACTTTAATTACCACTGGGGTTTCAAGCCTTAAAAAAATGCAACTGAAAGCCATAGAACCATTTTTGGAGGGTTTTTCTTTTTCTTTTAGGGTTTCAAACAAAAATAAACCCCCCAGGGTAGAGTGTTTTTTTTTAAAGTAAATGGTACTGGTTTATTGTAAAAGGAATAATATCCTTATCCCCCTACACACACACACCCACCACACACACATTGAACATAGTCCCAGATGTATATAAGAAGACTGAAGTATTCATTCATTTCTGGCCTACCCAAAGTAGTGACTTCCAAGAAGTCCTTTTTCCCCTGACTCTGAGATATAATTACTAGCTTGAAATTGTGTGGGCTTAGTCTCTGACTTTAGAGGCTGAATTTTGCAGGTCACAAATGTTACTGATACTCTTATCTCTTCTCACGACTGCACAAAGAAACAGGAATTATAATCTGAATTCTCCTTCAGGCTAGCTTCCATCTTCTTCCTTATGTCTACAAATGGATTTTTGGACAATAGTTTCTCTGGCCCGACTTGGTAAAGAATCCTATCAGATTCTTTCTTCTCTTTTAAGAGTTTTCCTGTATACAAGTGCTCCTTGAAACACAACTCATTCTCAATATACTCTCAAAACACTCTCCTCGCTTTTCAATACACAACTCATTTTGGCACTAAAGGGACATTGGGAATAGAGGAGAATGCATAACAGGAACCAAGAAAATAATCATCCATGAACCAAAACATTTGAACTGGAGAGCTATACAATATATGTTGATGGAAAACAGCATTTGGGAATATACTGACAAAATGTTTCCTGATCTTCCGCTTTAGCCTTAAAATTCCTGTTTCTTGGCCATTTCCAATTAGCTCATTTTTAGAACACCATATTCAGCCCCCATACTATAACTAATAGTAGGATAAAGAATGTCTTTTAGAGTAGTATCCAAACCTATGTACACAAAGATGCGTAGAAGTATGTATACACATTTAATACATCTACATAGGCATACCCAGCTGTCTATGCATATGCATACTTATTTGTATGGGGTGGCTAGGTGGCTAGGGGATAGAATGCCCCACCTGAAATCAGGAAGACTCATCTTCCTAAGTTCAAATCTAGCCTCAGACACTTACTAGCTGTGTGACCCCGGGCAAGTCATTTAACCCTATTTGCCTCAGTTTCCTCATCTATAAAATGAGCTGGAGAAGAAAATGACAAACCGCTCCAGTATCTTTTCCAAGAAAACCCCAAAAGGGTTAATGAAGAATGGGACACAACTGGAGAATGACTCAACAACATGCATACATATATGATCATGTGTGTAATTATGTATATAATTGTGTGCACGTACTTATACATGAATATATACGTATATACATACATATATATATTTACTTTTTTTAATCTTAAATGAGAACAAAAGGCTAGGGGCTACAGGATTGAGCAGCAGCAGGGAAGTTTTTAGCTCTTTCTTCTTGATAGCTGTCAGACTAAGTTTAAAAGGTTTTCCTTGGTCCTTGAACTGAGGGGTATTTGTACACAAACAGAATTACGAGTTGAATTTCAGAGTTAGAAGAGACTTGGGCCTCAAAGACTGTCTAATTCAAGTTGTGCCTAAATGATCTCTGGGGATATTAAGAAAGGTAAAAGACAGACACCCGCTCTCAGTGAGCTTGCAGTCTAAAGGCAGAGACAGCACGAAAACAACTACAGATGAACAAGATATATAAAGGAAAAACTAGAAATAATCAACAGAGGATGAACACAAGCATCAGAAGGGTTTGCTCGTCATTCAGCCTGTGTTTGAAGACTTGCAGTGAGGGAAAACCCATCTCTTAAAATAGCCCATTTCCATTATTTGATAACTACTAATTGTTAGGGAATTTTTTTTTCCTTATACCAAGACTACAATTTACTCTTTGAAACTTCACCAATTTATCAGGAAAGGGCTTTTGTCTTTTCTCCAGAAAATCTAGACAAATCCTTCCAACTGAGGTGGGTTATCAAAGAATCACAGAATATAACAACAAGGAACACTTAGTGCTTTGAAGGTTTGCAAAGTACTTTACATGCATTCTATCAGTTAAATTGTAACATGACTGGGGAAGGTAGGTACTATTATGATCTCCATTTATAGGATAAGAGAATGAAGACAGAGAGAGCTCATAAGATTTGTCTCAGTGTCATAGAGCTGGTCTGCGGCAGGAGGCAAACTCAGGGCTTCAAGAATCCAGATCCGGCATCTTTTCCATTACGCTATCTAGCTGGCTCGGAATAGCAGGATTGAAAGGAGCCTCGATCAATACCTGACCAGAGATCCCCTCCATAGCGTGCCTGATGAGTGGTCATTCTAAATGCGAGACTTGCTCTTCTCTTCCTCCCCACCCCAAGTAATTTCTTCAAAATGCAATACCATTATTTTGAATGAAGGGAATTCTCAGAACATCAAATATATCCATATTCAAGCATCTCTAAAAACGCATTCAAGAGCTAGCTTTTATATAGTCCTATAATATTTGCAATGCACTTTACGTCTATTATTTCATTTGATCCTTACAGGAATAGGTGCTATTTTTAGCACTATTCTTCAGATGTAGAAACTGAGGCAGAAAGGCTAAGTGACTTTCCCAGTATCATACAACTAGAAGCAAAGGCAGTATTCAAACTCAAATCTTTCTGACTGCAACTCCAGAACCCTATCCACCAGGCCACCTGGCTGTCTCTGCCAAACATAAGCCTTTGCATGAAAACTTCCAGTATGAAGAGGGCCATTCCACTTTTAGATAGCTCTAATCGTCAGGGAGCTTTTCCTAACATGCAGCTTAAATATTCTTTTCTGTAATTTCTAACCATTGCTTCTATTTCTGTCCTTTTTCCAAACTAAAACTGCCCTCTTGGCCTCCATGTTCCTTAAGTAAAAGGTACCTGTTCACAACTCCAGCACTACAAACAGCTTAGCGAGATTATATTTGTGAACAATGCAGATGGGAGTAATCTGTATGAATCTGCTGCAGGGTGGTATGTACAACTAGGTGGTGCAGTGGACAGAGCGCTCTGCCTGGATTCAGGAAGATCTGAGTTCAAATATGACCTCAAATACTTGCTAGCAGTGAGACCCTGTGCAAGTCACTTAACCATTTGCCCCCATTTCCTTATTGGCAAACTGAGCTAGAGAAGGAAATAGCAAACCATTCAGATGTTTGCCAAAACAAACAAACAAAAAATCCAACCCAAACAAAACCCAAATAGGGTCACAAAGAGTTGAATACCACTGAAATGACTCACCAACAACAGCAATATTGTTGATACAGAGTATAACAGAAACCAATGGGACAGTTAGGAAAGGAGTACAAAATGACGTTTTAAAGTCACAGATAAGTATGTGTTTAGTGTCTGCTTTTACTACCTGTGTTTCGATCCATTACTCTTAATCCAAAATATCTGAAGTTGTGAGTAGGCATAGGTCAGAGGTCTTCCCTCTTACTTTCTTCCTTGGCCTTTAAAGCAATGAATGTTTGCCTAAGGCAGAGTGGCACCACTGGGCTATAATTTAGCCATTTGGCCAACTTGCTGTGGCACAGTTAAATGAGAACGTGCATGTTCTGACAAAACTCTTCCCTTGCTGAGAGGTCCACACTGGTAAGGACTGATCCCCGCCCCTGAACTAGCCCATAAAACCCAGCCCCAGCTACCACCTGGGCCCTTCAGCTAGAGCATTTTTGTCCCACCGCTTGTCTGGTAGTGCTGGTATGCTTACCCAGTGGTTCTGACTTAGGCACAGTGAGCCACATACAATCTACTCTTCTGAATTGTGAGTAGTCAACCTTTGCTTCTAACCTTCAATGTGTCCTTACAATCTAAACTCCTGCTGACCAGGTTGGCTGTATTTGGTCAGATTAATTTACAGGGAGCTGCATTTGCCAATGTATCACTCCCCTTTATCATCCATTGTGTTTGCTTGTATTAACTTACTCATGGCGTCCATCTTCTTGCAATGGAAACCAAAAGGAGATGATACACTAGGTTGTATGTAGGCTTTGAGTTCTCTTAGGTAGCAATGACCTAGTGGACTTACTTCAGTGGCCCATTTTGGATGCTGTTTAATGCTACAGATCAGATAATCCGTCCCATATTACCAAACCATTTGTATTTATTTCTGCCTAAAACACAACTAATTCTCAATGGACATTTGTTAAATTGACTAGAACCATAGAGTCATAACAGATGTGGAATGGACCTCAGAACACAATTGGTCCAATCCATTCATTTTACAATTAAGGAAGCTGACACCAGGGAGGTTGCGATGCCTGATTACTATCTGTGGTGGTAATTAAATCCTTCCCTAGGGGTGGGGAACTGGTGGTTTCAAAGCCACATGTGGCCCTCTAGGCCCTCAAATGTGGCCTTTTAAGGCCTTTTCAAAAGGCCACATTTGAGGACCTAGGGGCCACACGTGGCCTCAAGGCCACAGGTTTCCCATCCCTGCCCTTGGCCCTTGTCAAGTTCTTTCCACTTTCCACAGTGATCTTCCTAAAGCACAGGTCGGACCATGTTGTCTTGCTATTCAACTCCCTTGGCTCCCTGTTACATCCAGGATCAGATATAAGGTCATCTATTTGGCATTTAAAGCTCTTCACAATCTTTTCCTCCCTTCTAGTCTTCATAGACCTGACTCCTTTCCATGTACTGCTCACTCCAATAAAGCTAGCCTTCTTCTTGTTTCTCAAGCTATCTACTCTATCCTTCTTGCCTTGGGAAGTTTTCTCTCTATACTGGCCAGCCTGGAATTCTCTCCCTCCTCCTTTCCTCAGCCTTCTGGCTTTCCTGGGTTCCTTTAAGTACCAGCTAAAACCTTGTCTTCTACCACACATTTTCCTCAAACCCTTCTGTTGCTTGTGTTCATCCTCTGTTGATTATTTCTAGTTTTTTCTTTATATATCTTGTTCATCTGTAGTTGTTTTCGTGCTGTCTCTGCCTTTAGACTGCAAGCTCACTGAGAGCGGGTGTCTTTTACCTTTCTTCATATCCCCAGAGATCAACACAGTGCCTAGCACATAGTGGGTATGTAAGAAATGCTTATTGAGTGAATGACTGGCAGCTGGGTCTGAATTGAAACTATTCTCTGTTGGGAATCTCCTCAATCCCCACAGCATCTCCTCAGTCTTATCAACAGCCGATCTTTGCTACCACAGATGCCCAAACAATCATTGCTCATCAAAGGGCATTTCAAACTGTGTCTGGTAGGAGCAGTAAGCAGCCTCTCTTTTTTTCCATTTCCACTAGAACTGGGGGATGGCTGCTGTCACAGGCCGTAACCAGGCCTGTTTTGTAACAAATGTTCATTTTCCTCCTCAGCATTTTTGCCCAAGTTGCAGGTAAGAACCCCCTAGCTGTGCCCCATCCAGGTGCTGTGGGAGCTGTGCCCTAGGGGAAAGCAGAGGGGATGTTATACCTCAAGCCTGTTTATGCTGGCTTTGCCTTTCTCTTTAGCTTCTTTCAAGTCCCATCTTCTTCAAGAAGCTTTTCGCTATCCCCCGGAAGGCTAGCAGCTTCCCTCTGAGATTTATCCTGTATGTATTTCGTTTGTGCATAGTTATTTTCACGTGTTACCCATGAGACTGTGAACACCTTGAAGCAGAGACTCTTTGTATCTCTTCTTTGGCTCCCCCGCACTCAGCACCATGGGTGACACACAGTAGTGTTTAAGAAATGTTTGTAGACTTGACTTTCTTGACCTAAAATGCTCTAAAATAATCTTGCAATTATTTTATTATGGGCCCAAAATATGTGATGGATTTGAAAATCCTTTTCAAAAGCAAGGCATGTTATTCTGGGGGATTACAACTGATGTTGCTGATGCAGTCCAAGTTGCTCAGGCCTATGCAATGGCTTTATGAACAGAGAAGAGGAATTTCTTAAAAAGATTCAGTGAAATGGCATGTTTGTCTTTGTTAACTTGCAACTTTGCAAACAGGTACAGAGCCAAGAGTTTTAATCTTGAAGGGAAATTTTCTTGAATTGCATGTAGTCTGATGTATTGATACAACATTTCTCTGCATATACCACTAAAATTCTCTTTCTCTCATGTATGTATACATATTCCAGCTCCAAGTATATACCTGCAGAAACATATTTGTATTTTTTTCTATTTACATACATATTCATGGACAAATGTGCATGTGTGCATGCTCATATGCACACACATATGTGTGTATCTGTGTGTATGGTTTTTTTAAACATTAGCTTTGGGGGCCCTTTGGGACTGTTTTCATCTTCTTCCCTCTCATAACAAGGCTGCTAAGTTGTCCTTGAACCAGTTACAGACTTGAAAGATTTAGTAAACAAGAATACATTATACCATTTCTGGTGGGAGCTCTTAACAGATGCATTCCTCCTCTTGAGGCTTATCCCAGTGTTTGATCTTTTTCTCTAAAGCAATTCATCAGAGCATGATGGGCAAGGACCCAGGAGTGGTAATTAGACTGAAAGGGGCTAGCAGCCACAACCGGAATGGCCTGCCTCCCCAGGAAGATGCTTGCACTTATCACCACAGACTGGATTAAGCAGGACAGACTATGGCATCTATTGCAAAGCTGAGGAGACTGCTTGGTCCCAAAGATGCTGGATTTAGAGCGAAAAGGAAACTCAGAGGTCACTTAGGCCAGCCTTCCTCATTAGATAGATGAGGAAATGAGACCCTGGGAAGCTAACCCACTCTACAGAAACCATCTACCCAAGTACTCCCCAGGCTGGAGGAGAAGCATGAAATAACGGCTGGGATGCTGCTGGCTGTGGCATCAGGATGGCCTGGATTCAAATTCTGCTTCTGTACCTTACTAGCTAGGAGGTTATGGGAGAGTCATTTAACTGGTCTGGGCCTCATTTTCCTCATCAGTAAAATACAGATAATGCTGCCTGTGGTATCTATCTAGAAATTTTGTTGTAAAGATATATATATGTGTGTATACATATACATGTGTATATTGTATGTGTATATGTGTGTATGTATACATAAACACACATATAATACATGTATGCATATATATCTGTACATACACATATGTGTATATCTGTCTATAGCTGTCCATCTACATACAGATAGATGGATAGCTATAGATAGATGTGTATATCTGTATCTATATTCATCCATCTATCTATCTGTCCATCTATAGTTATATCTAGAGCTAGGTAGATATAGCTATAGATAGATAGATAACTATATCTAGATCTAACTAGATATAGCTATAGATAGATAGATAGATAGATAGATAGATAGATAGATAGATAGATAGATAGATAGACAGACAGATAGATGGACAGACAGAACCTAGGTGATGCAGTGGACATTGACAGGCCTAAAGTCAGGTAGACCTGAGTTCAAGTTGGGCCTCTGTAACAACAATTCGGCTTGCATCTGTTGTGGGGTGTAAGACCCAACAAGACCAACAAGACCAGCAATAAGAGCTGCCAACACAGGTTCTTTTGATCTACTTTGCTAAGGAAAGTAACTTTAAGGGCTTAACAATCTCTCTTTGATCCAACATAGAAGTATCATTTACTTAGTTCAGGAGGAAAAGCCAGCCCCCTGAACTTCAAAGCAAATACAAATAAATTACAAACATCAACAGACAGACCTTGTATGATTCAAATCACAATTTATAGTTACCAGGAAAGCATCAACATCTGGGTTTACAAGCCGGAGGGCTCTTAACGATGGCTGCCCAGAGTCTCTTCAAGTCACAAGCCATTCTTCCAGTGAGTGAGAGACCCCAAGGAAAAATGCCAACCCCTGAGTTTATATATCCTGTTCAGGTTCAAAGGGCATCACAACACACAACTCAAACCCATGTAACCTAAAAGTGTCACAAACATGCGAGTCAAACCCACATGGCCTAAAAGCTTCTGGCATCACAAACATATGACTCAAACCGATGTAAACTAGGCTTTCCCTTGAGGCAAGCAAGTCATCAAAGACTCCCAATCTAATCAAAGAAACAAAGGACAGACTCTTCAAGGGCATGTGATTAAATAAGTGTTAAAAGAGAAAACAGTAAAAGAAAGTCCCACCTTGGGGGCGGAACCAAGATGGTAGCTGGAAAGGAGGGACTAGCATGAGCTCCCCACCAAATCTCTCCAAAAACCTATAAAAAATGTCTCTGAACCAATTCTAGAGCTGCAGGACACACAAAATAGCAGAGGGAAGCAGGGCTCCAGCCCAGGACACCCTGGATGGTCTCTGGGTAAGGTCTTTCGCGCACGGAGCTGGGAGTGGAGCAGAGCAGGAGTGAAGAGCCTGCTGAAGATCTAAGTTCAGTCCAGGTTGGAGGTTCTTGGGGAAAGAGGAGTGCTGGTGTGGCAGCGTATCCCCCCAAGCTTGGAACATAGAACACTTTACTCTATAAGCAATCGTACCCCGCTGAAAAACTCAAGGGTCAAGTAAGTTGACTGGGAACATGGCCAGGCAGTGAGGGCACTCCCAGATTCAGTCTCAGACTCTGGAATCTTTCTTTGGTGACAAAGAAGACCAAAACATACAGCCAGAAGAAGTCAACAAAGTCAAAGAGCCTACAAAAAAAGCCTCCAAGAAAAACATGAACTGGTCTCAGGCCA
>CM053625.1:213616794-213658795 GCA_028646595.1 Phalanger gymnotis
GGGGGGGGAGGAAATGGGGAGAAAATTTGTAATTCAAATGCCTGTGAAAATCAATGCTGAAAACCAAACATGTCAAAAATAAAGAAAAAAAAAAAGAAATGGAAAAAAAAAAGAGAAGCATAAGACACCTGGAAAATAATGAACTCTAATTGTAAACACAAGATAATGATGGGAGGAATACTAGATTTTCTGAGTTCTAGCTCTGATAACATCAGTGATTTACCATGAGACCTTAGGTCAATCACTTAACTTCAGATTCTCCGTCTGTAAAATGACACAAAATGTAAACTTTAAATTTATCGATTATATTGATACCTTCAATTTTTTAAAAGCACTTTCACACTTAGCATGAATTAGTAGGGACCTAGTGGAGCATGATAGTTGTCTTTGAATATTTATAATACTATCATGTGATCCCAGGTCAAAAAAGCAACATGGTTATTCACAATGCTTGGATGAGTTTCTGAAGATAGAGGACCACTGTATCTTACCATCAGCCATATCACTATAACCCAAGGTACTAAAGGCCCCTGGGCTTTATCACCTGCCCTGCCACTAGGCCTTCTTGACCCCTAAGTGCTATCACCTGATTTGCTGGTCCACCCTAAAGATCCTTGGGCCTTGCCATCCACCCCATTCTACAGCATCCTTAGGACTTCAGGGCCTTTCTATCCACCCTACAATTTAGAGTATTAGCTCCAAGAAAACATGTTTGTGGCTGTTGCTCTCTCCTATTTGTAGTTCTAGTGGTAAGCAGAATACTTGACACATAGTGAGTGCTTTAAAATGCCTTTCCATTCATTCCTTCATTCATTCATTCATGAGGGCAAAGGATTAGACACAGGATACGAATAAGAAATATTGGTAGAAATTGTAAATACAAAGATTTAGACTTAGTATAAGAAAAAAAAAACTTCATAACAATTAGCATTGCCACAAGAGGTAATGGGTTCTCACTCATTTGTGTTCTCAGGAGAACAAAGGCTAAATGACCTCTTGTTAGGTATAGTGTAGAATGAATTTCTTTTCAGGAATGGGTTAGAGTAGATAAACACTGAGGTCCCTTCCAGTTCTGAAATTCTGTTGTTTTAAGACAATCTTATGACCTTAGGTAAGTGACATAACCTCTCTATGTCTAAGTGTTGTGTATCAAATTAGAAATAATAAATAGAAATAATAAAATTCTAAAATTTTATTAATCTATTCCTAGACTATCATTTAATCTGAGCCCAGGGGATGAGGATCACAGTGATAATGTTTCTATGAAATTGGTGCTGTGGAAAAATTTAACAAATATGATAAGCTTCAGATGTCAGTTTTGGAAAGGGCTTCCCATGCTTCCTTAATATGTTATGAATAAATTGAAAATGGCCAATTGTGTTTTAATTGGCTAAAAAGACCTCTTAAAATACCTTCTGCAATAGGGCAAATAACTAGAAATATCCATGTTAGCAAATCTTTTCAAAGAAATAACAATCAAGCATATTTTCCATACTTTTAAAGAAAAACTGATGCTGTTAATAATTGGTTTAGCTATCAATAACAATCTTGTTAAATTTAAATAAAATGCATAATTAGCCAATTATGCAACACAAATTCAGCTGTTTCCAACGCAAGAAATACTAGTAGCAGCTGGGAGCTGTCACTGCTGAAGCTTAACTTATCAATCAATCAATAAGCATTTATGCCTACTATGTGCTTAGGCAGAAGGTCAAGGTGGGTGCAGCTTTCATACCACACTAGGGCTTAAAATGATGGGAGCATGACTATGAAATGGAACTATTCACGCTGGGAAAGATCCATCTTGAATGAGCTCTGAACCATATTGAGCGTTCCATTTCTCAGACATGCTGGCCATCACCCAGTGCTCTTAAATCGCCAGCCTTCTCCCCAACTTCTTTTGCTACATTGTTTGAATTGAACTTGGACCTTGATAATGACTTCTTGCTACTGGACCTTTAATGAGGCTCTGCCTCCAATCTGGGGGTGGGGGAATGGGGGCTCTCTCTGAGCAGGGCCAGAAAGAACAGTATGTTTGTTGTTTTGTTTTGTTTTTTTTAACTCTTATTTTGTGACTGCTTTGGAATGAAATTCATGTCTGTTCCTTTGATTTCTTCCATACACTATTATTTCACATAGTTGAATTTCAAATTAGAGCAGATTATTGTAGAGACCTCTTATTAGCTATTGGAGATGTGGCTGAAGCCAGCTGTACTTTTTTTCTTTTTCCTTTTTAAAATTTATTTTGTTTCTTGGTAGCTGTGATCTAAGGAAACAATTCAGAAATTAAGTTTGGAGCCTTCTGGAAACCATATTTATAGTAAAGAAAGCCAAAAAAACAAAACCAAAAAGAAAAAACTGCTTTGTCAGCATTGCACGAGAAGATAATTCCTGTCTTAGAAAGAAGATTGAGCGACTTGGAGTTAAAAGAGCTGGATTTTCAAGTCCTTTCTCTGCCAACTTGCTAGCTATAAACCCTTAATCTCCCTGACCCTCAGTCTCCTTATCTGTAAAAATAAGGGTATTAATAGTTGCACTGCCCATTTCATAGTTACAAACATATTGTTAACACTTAATGAATGCTGGCTATATCTGTCTGTCTCTCTCTATCTATCTATCTATCTGTCTGTCTGTCTGTCTGTCTGTCTGTCTGTCTGTCTGTCTGTATCTGTCTGTCTGTCTATTCTATCATAGAGTTACAAAGAAAGTGCTTAGAAAACTATAAAGTACTATAGAAATGTGAACAAATGCTATTTTTAAAGAAAATAGTATTGGATGGTTTATGGTGTCAGCTTTGGTTGATGTATATGGTAGTTCCGCAGAATTGTTTTTCCCTCCTTTTTTATTTCTTGTTAGAAGGAATGGCTCTCTTGGTAGGGGAAGAGGAAGGGAAACATTTGGAAATAAAATTGATATAAAAACAAAATATCTTAATAATTGTTTTTAAAAGAATATACTGTTAGACACTTGTTAGTAAGCAAAACACACAGGTCTTTTGCAACTATTTTTGTTTTTTAATTTTTTATTTTAATTTAGTTTGTTTTATGTTTATGGAGGAAAACAAGCATTTCTATAACATAGTATAATTTTTTTAAAAAAAAGATGATTACACCAACTGTTTTCTCTGCTATTCCAGTGTAAGCTTTTTGAGAGTAGAGATTGTTTCTCTTTGTCTCTATCCTCAGCACTTACAGCAGTATAGAGCTGGGCACATGACAGGTCACCAATAAATAATCAATTGGTCTACTCGCTAGGATTGTAGAGAGGGAAAGTGGCCCCTTGTGTTTTCCATTATATCTTTCCTTAATCCTCTGTTTTGTATATTATACTGATGTATGCATGTACATTAGGAAATTTTCTCCTTCTATCAGAAAAGTAGTTGGCTCTTCTCCCACCCTGAATAATGTCTTTTCAGTCAACCAGATAATGAATGTCTATTAAGCACTAACAGTGTGCCCATCCTGTGGGGGGCAGGGGAGGGATAAGACATAACAGAAGAGTGAAGTGGAACATTTTGGCTACAAGAGATTTCAGTCCCTCATTTTATATATCTATATCTATATCTATATATATAGATATATAGATATATACACATATATGAAGCAATTTGTTGTTGTTCAGTCATGTTCAACTCTTTGTGACCCCATTTGGGGCTTTCTTGACAAAGATACTGGAGTAGTTTGCCATTTCCTTCTCCAGCTCATTTTACAGATGAAGAAACTGAGGCAAACAGGGTTAAGTGACTTGCCCAGGGTCACACAGCTAGTAAGTGTCTGAAGCCAAATGGCTCTCTATGCACTGCACCACCTAGCTGCCCCACGAAGCAATTAGAAAAAAAATAAAAGACGGCTGATATCATAGGGCATGTTATTAAGTACATGTCCATGTGTATTCATATCAAAAACAATGACACATAAAGTGAGACATTTCTTTTCATTACAGAAGGAAAATGGAGTTGTTATGGCAACACGATGTGGTAGAAAGAACACTGGGTCTGGAATCAGTGGACCAAAGTTCCAAGTCACAGAATCGTGCTAGAAGAGCCAGCAACTAAATTCAAATTCTGTCTCTGTTGTTTTATAATAGCCAATAATAACAGCTAGTCTTTATAAAGCACTCTGCAAAGACTATCATTTTATTCTCACCATAACCCAGTGCTATTATTACATCCATTTTACAGATGAGGAAACTGAGTCAAACAGGAGTTAAGTGACTTGTCCAGGGTCACACAGCTAATAAGTGTCTGAGGCTGGATTTGAACTCTTGAACAAGAGTCTTCCTGACTCCAGGCCCCAGACCCTCTGTTCACTATGCCACCTAGCTGCCAAACACGGAGAGTTAGATGGAATACCTCAGAATCTTAGAAAGGAAGGCCCTAAAAGTGGAGGATACCAAAGGGAGCAACCATACTCTGGTACAATATTGTTGTCACCCTCTAAATTTCCCACATGGGACAAAGCTCTGATTACGCGGCCCTAGTTACACTGCTCACAGCGTATTGGAATCTTCAGAGTCACTCTGACCGCACAATTACTTCATTAGGCTCACAATACAGATTCAGTTTACTCTTCCTAGAAACCAAATATATTATCAAAAGATGAAAGCTCACTGACATTAAAGATGGTTGAAAGAACATTCTGCAGTTTGGAAATTCAATTTTAAATAAGCAGTTCCCAAAATATTTTGAGAAATGGAAGCCATATCTTTGCCATGAACATTTGTATGGTCTCCCACATTGACAGCTTCCAAGGAGACAGCACTCATTCTATTGAATTTTTTTCTTGTTTTGTTTGTTTTAAATCACAGGGCTGTATAATCCTACAGCATTCAGTAAAATGCTAAATTGTGGACTTCAGACTGAAAAGAAACCCAAAGAAGGGGCCTGAGAAAGATCTCCCTGGCTGGAACAGTTGGGTCAGATATCAGACGGGTGGTGTAACTTGAGCTGGGCTGAGAAAGATGATTAATATCTGCATGGGTGGAGTGAGGGGTCTACGGCATTATTCTACAGAAAACTGGGTCATTGATGCCATATTTAAATTCTAGTCAAAGGTGACCTTTTAAATACTTAATCTTTCCAATTCAGAATTCAGGATATATCTACTTGAGGCATGATAATTACCATATCCTTTATCATCTTATTTGGACTTTCTATGCCAATTTGGAGCCTTCCTACAAAGGACAGGGAATAAAATCCTATATATTCTCTAAATTTACCCTTACTATTCTTCTATAGGCTTCAAAAGCAGTTAAGCTGAGAGAAAAAAAATTAAAATGATTAACAGAAATGTAAAATATAACACATAGCATTAGTCAGTATAATTGGTATACATATATATATATGTATGTAAATATATAAAATGCTTTAAGGTTTGCAAATCACTTTACACATGTTAACACACTACAATCTTCTGATGTAGTACTACAGATATTGCTATGCCCTTTTTACAGATGTGGGATACTGAGGCTCAGTGATTTCCCTAAGGCCCCATTGGTTTAAATATCAGAGACTGGATTCAAATACAAGTCTCTGCTCACACCAGTGCTTTTCCCAATATACCATGCCTGACTGAGCATTATATCGCTTCAGGATACATATTCTAATAACTTTTAGATGGTGGCAGATTTTCAAAGGTGGCAAGTTTGAGGAATGTTTTGTTAAGGGCTGCTTTGTGGACTGAGATTTCTACAAAAATTCTCTTCAAGATTGTGCTAAATGGCGGGGGCGGGGAGGGTCAAGATGGCTGAGAGAAGACAGGGACCCTCCTGAGCTCTCCTCAAAAGCCCTCCAAAGACATTTAAATAATGCCCTAAAACAAGTGCTGGAGTGGCAGAACACACAAACGGACAAGGTGAAACAATTTTCCAGCCCAAGACAACTTGGAAGTTTTTCAGAAAAGGTCTGTCACACTTGGATGAGAGCGGAGCACAGTCTAGCACAGGCCCCACCAGCACAATCCAAGCCCCAGGAAACCAAGGTCCAGGAACAGGCCTTGGGAGCCACAGAATAAACAGCAGCAGCAGCTGCTTCCAGTCATCTCAGCCCACAGATGGTAAGGGGATCGAACAACTGATCAGGAGATTATAGGGGTCTCTTTGCTGACAAAGGAGCCAGGACTCTATTACTTTGACCATAATCAGATCTGGGTCATAGTCCTAGGTGGCAATTCCAAGGCAAAGAGGAGCACTGGCATAGCAGAGCTTGCATCTGTAGAATAGCGAGGACCCTCATCACAGTTCCAGGGAAGAAAAGGGTGCTTGTTGTCACTCACAGTATAGTAAATACACTTCTCCCCAGATTGTACCACATTGGAAGAATAGAAAACTTACAGGTCCCTAGAAGTATCTCTGAAAATGGCTGCACAAAACCCCTGAAGCTTGGAACAATGTACCCTCCAGCTTGGAAGCAGAGCCCTACTTTAGCAAAGAGCTAAAACTCAAGAAAAAGGTAGGGAAAATGAGCAAACACAGAAAATAATTATGACCATAGAAAGTTACTATGGTGACAACAACAAACACATATTCAGAAGAAGAGAGTGAAGTCAAAGCTCCTATATCCAAAGCCTCAAAGAAAAATATGAATTTGTCTCAGTCCATGGAAGAACTCAAAAAATTTTAAAAATCAAGAGAGGTGGAAGACAAATTGGGAAGAGAAATGAGACTGATGCAAGAAAATCATTAAAAAAGAGTCAAGAGCTTGGTAAAGGAGGCATAAAAAATATACCGAAGAAAATAACACCTTAAAAATCAGAATTAGCCAAATGGAAGAAGAAGCACAAAATTTCACTGAAGAAAAGAAGTCATTAAAAAATAGAATCTACCAAATGGAAAAGGAGGTACAAAAGCTCACTGAAGAAAATAATTCCTTAAAATTAGAATTGAGTGAGTAGAAGCTAATGACTCTATTAGACATTGAGAAGCAATAAAACAAAACAAAAGAATAAAAAAAGGTGACAATGTGAAATATCTCATTGGAAAAACAACTGACCAGGAAAATAGATCCAGGAGAGATAATTTAAAAATACTGGACTACTTGAAAGCTATGATCAAAAAAAGAACCTAGATATCAACTTTCAAGAAATTATCAAGAAAAACTGTCCTGATATTCTAGAACCAGAGGGTGAAATAGAAATTAAAAGAATCTACCAATCACCTCCTGAAAGAGATCCCAAAATGAAAACTCCCAGAAATATAGCCAAATTCTGGAGATCCCAGTTCAAGGAGAAAATGTTGCAAGCAGCCAGAAAGAGACAATTCAAGTATTGTGGAGCCACAGTGAGGATAATATAAAATTTAGCAGCATCTACATTAAGGGATCAGACGGCTTGGAATATGATATTCCAGAGCACAAAGGAGCTAGGATTACAACCAAGAATCACCTACCCAGAAAAACTGAGTATAATCCCTCAGGGGAAAAAATGGATATTCAATGAAATTGAGGACTTTGAAGCATTCTTGATGAGAAGAGCAGAGCTGAATAGAAAATTTGACTTTCACATACAAGATTCAAGAGAAACATTAAAAGGAAAGAGAAATCATAAAGCACTTAATAGGTTTAAACTGTTTATGTTCCTACATGGAAAGATATCTGTAACTCATAAGACCTTTCTCATTATTAGGGCAGTTAGAAGGCATATATAGACAAAGGGCACAGGTGTGAGTTGAATATGGTGGGATGATATCTTAAAAAATAAAACTAAGTGGTGAAAAATAGAAATGCACTGGGAGAAAAGGAAAAAAAGAGAGGTAGAATGGGTTAAGTTGCCTGACATAAAAAGAGGCAAGAAAAAACTTTTTTTTGGAGCAGGAAAGGCAGGGCAATTGGGGTTAAGTGACTTGCCCAAGGTCACACAGCTAGTAAGGGTGTCAAGTGTCTGAGGCCAGATGTGAACTCAGGTCCTCCTGACTCCAGGGCTGGTGCTGTACTCACTGTGCCACCTAGCTGCTCTTGCAAGAAAAAACTTTTACAATGGAGGGGAAGAGCGGGGAGGTGGTAGGAAATGCTCGAACCTTACTCATTGGAATTGGCTCAAAGATGGAATAACATATAGACTCAACTGGGTATAGAAATCTATCTCACCCAACAGGAAAGTAGGAGGAGAAGGGGATAGTAGAAGAGATAGTGGTACTCATAGAAGTGAGAGGGGATTGGGGGAAATGGTAGTCAGAAGCAAAATACTTTTGAGGAGGTTGGAAGGAGAAAGAGAACAGAATAAACAGGATGGAAATAGGATGGAGGGAAATACATTTAGTAATCATAACTGTAAAAAAATTTGAAGCAATTTCTCTGATAAAGTCCTCATCTCTCAAATACATAGAGAAATGAATCAAATTTATGGGAATAAAAGCCACCCTCCAATTGATAAAATATGAACAGTCTGTTTTCAGATGAAGTTATCAAAGTTGTCTATAGCCATATGAGAAAATGCTCTAACTCACTATTGATTAGAAAAATGTAAATTAAAGCAATCTGAGGTACTACCTCACACCTATTAGATTGGCTAATAGGATGGAAAAGCAAAATGACAAATGTTGGAGGGGATGGGAGAAAAATGAGACAGTAATACACTGGTGGTATAGTTGTGAACTGATTTCAGTCATTATGTAGAACAGTTGGGAACTATGCCCAAAGAGCTATAAAACCATGCATACTCTTTGACCTAGCAATACTACTACTAGGTCTATATCCCAAAAAAGATAAAAAGAGAAAGGAAAAACACCTATGTGTACAAAAATACTTATAGCAACTCTATTATGATGGCAAAGAATTGAAAATTGAGGGGACATCCATCAATTGGGGAATGGCCAAACAAGTTATGGTATATGATTATGATGGAATACTTTTGACTGTAACAAATGATGATCTAGACCCTCTCAGAAAAAACTTACATGAACTGATGCAGAGTGAAATAAATGAATAGAACCTGGACAAGATTGTACACAGTAACAGCAATATCGTGGGATGATTAACTATGTATGACTTAGCTGTTCTCAGCAATACAATGATCTAAGACAACTCTGAAGGACTTATGATGAAAAATGCTATCCATCCCCAGAGAAAGAACTGATGGAGTCCGAATACAGATTGAAGCATCCTTTTTTTAACTTTATGTTTCTTGGGTTTTAAAATTTTAGTCTATGTTTTCTTTTACAACATGACTCATATAGAAATGTTTTCCATGACCACATGTATATAACCTATATCGAATTGCTTGCCTTCTTGATGGGGGGATGGGAAGGGGGAAGAGAATGAATGTTGAAAATTTTACATGTAATTGGGGAAAAATAAAATACTAAATTTTTAAAAATGTGATAAATAATATTAATTGCTTTCAGTAGACAGACAAAGTTTAGTGACTTGCCCAAGGCTATGTAGGAATACCTTGGAGAAGTTAGGAACAAAGCCCAGGAGTCTGGGCTTTTTCCTGCTCCATTATTCTCACCTTTAAATTGGTAGGAGATGTTATTTCTGCATTAGCATTGGCAAGAACTTTTCGAATAAATCAGCTTTGCATAAACCAAATATAAGTCACCAGGGAGCCATAAAGCTTCCTATAAGAAAATAATCAACATATCACTAGGGGCAACCCTGGTGTGCTGGATTCCTCTCTTAAACATCCTCCTCATTTTTTGCTTCCTGTTACTTGCTAGGATCCCTGAAGGATGTTTATGTAAATTTGTTCCTCAGGCCTCTTGAGGATTAAAGAAATCTCAATTTCAAGGGAGTGTGAGTGTGTGTGTGTGTGTGTGTGTGTGTGTGTGTGTAGAAAATCAATACAGCCACATCTAGTAGACAAGGTACCTGACCAATGTGAGGGGGTGGGAGGACCTATAGACTAATGGCTCCCCCATTCTCTGGCCATGATCACAAGGAAGTATAGCCCTGAGAATAAAAGCCAGAAAGAGTTTAGGACTTAACTGAGAAGGTGCAGGTCACAATCCACTCAAGACTTCTTATACTTTTGCACCCTTGTTCATGTTATCCTATAAATGCTGAAGAGAGATTCCACCCAACATCCTAGAAGCCAACATGCTAGAAGCTGTCTGCTAGACCTTTTAATAATGAAGGGATACCAATGGCACACATCAGCTAGATGTCAGTTTTCCTTCACTCTCAGTACACGACTAGCTCACTGATTTGACTTATTTTTCAGGCTTGTATCTCTTTTATTATATCATTTTCGCCACTTATTCTGGGAAGCTCTTCATTAGTAATGTGCTGCACCCTATTCACCCCCATCATATATACTTCTCCTTTAGTCTATGAGACATTGATGATTTCATGCTTCAAAAGGTGATTGGTGATTCTAATTCTTCATATACAATTGTTAGCCACATAGCATCATAAAAAGAATATGAATATTTTTCAAATAAGGCTTTATTTCAAAAAGAAGCTTGGGCAACAACAGAAATACTACACAATTTCCTAAAGGCAACATAATCCACATTTGCCCTCCTATTCAATTCCAGGCCTAGTTCATTGTCCATCTGCAGTATCTGTTCATGACACATACCCTGATGAATGAGGTCTGTAAAAGCATATTAATGTCCTCTGTTTTAGTTTCTTTACAAATATTAAGAAAACTTTTCAGACTACTGGAGTGAGGAGGGGGAGGACTTAGGAAGGTAATAGTTTGAGAACAAAAGGGCTTTTCTTTTGTTTCTAGCTTCAATAAAAAAAATATTTAGTATTTCATTTTCCCCCAGTTACAAGCAAAAACAATTTTTCACATTGGTTTTTAAAGTTCTGACTTCCAAATTCACTCCCTTCCCCTCCTCTCACCCCCACCCCAAATTGAGAAGGCAAGCAATTCAATATAGGTTATACATGTGTAGTCATGCAAAATATTCCTTATTAGTCATGTTGTAAAAGACAACAGAGTCCCCAAAAAACCTCAAGAAAAATAAAGTTGAAAAAAAGTATGCCTCAACCTGTATTCAGACACCACCAGTTCTTTCTCTGGGGATGGATAGCATTTTTCGTCCTAAGTCCTTCAGAGCTGTCCTAGATCATTGTATTGTTGAGAATAGCTAAGTCATTCACAACTGATCATCCTAAATACTGCTGTTACTTTGTACACAGTACATTTCACTTTGCATCAGCTCATGTAAGTCTTTTCAGGTTTTTCTGAGAGCATCCTGCTCATCGTTTCTTATAGCACAATAGTATTCCATCATAATCACATACCACAACTTGCTCAGCCATTCCCCAATTGATGAGCATCCCCTCAATTTCCAATTCATTGCTACCAGAAAAAGAGCCGCTGTAAATATTTTTGTACATATAGGTTCTTTTCTTTTTTCTTTTTTATCTTTTTGGATATAGACCTAGTAGTGGTATTGCCAGGTCCAAGAGTAAGCCTGGTTTACAAGCCTTTGGGCACAGTTCCAAATTGCTCTGTAGAATGGTTGAATCAGTTCACAGTTCCACCAACAATGCATTAATGTCTCATTCTTCCTACATCCTCTCCAACTTTAGTCATATTCCTTTCTGTCCTATTAGCCAATCTAATAGGCATGAGGTAGTACCTCAGAATTATTTCAATTTGCATTTCTCCAATCAATAGTGAGTTACACCATATTTTTTTTCATATGGCTATAGACAGCTTTGACTACTTCATCTGAAAACTATTCATATCTATTGGTCATTTATCAATTGGGGAATGGCTCTTATTTTTATAAATTTTACTCAGTTCTCTATAAGTTTGAGAAACGAGGCCTTTATCAGAGAAACTTGATTCAAATTTTTTTTTCACAGTTACCATTGCTAACTGTATTTCCCTCCATCCTATTGTCACCCTTTTTATTTTGTTCCCTCTCTCCTTTCACCCTGTCCCTCCTCAAAAGTGTTTTGCTTCTGACTACTGCCTCCCTTAATCTACCATGAGTACTATCTTCTATCCCCCTTCTCCTTCCACCTTCCTGTAGAGTAAGATAGATTTCTATACCCAATTGATTGTGCATGTTATTCCCTCTTTTAACCATTTCTGATTAGAGGAAGGTTCACTCACTTCTCCTCAACTCCCTCCTCTTCCCCTTCACTACAAAAGCTTTTTCATGCCTCAATCTGTGTAAGGGCTTGAAAAGGATTTTGAAAACCAAGTAAGAGAGGTAGAGGAAAAATCAGGAAGAGAAATGAAATTAATTCATATTTTTCTTGGAGGCTTTGGATATCAGAGCTTTGACTTCATTCTCTTATATGTTTTGATCTTGTCACATAATAATTTTCATTGGTGAGAATTTTTTTCTATTTATTCATTTCCCCAGACTGCTTCTTGAGTTTTAACCCTTTGCTAAAGTAGGGCTCTGCTTCCAGGGTGGGGGGGGGGGTGCATTGTCCCAAGCTTCCAGGCTTTTATGCAGCTTATTTTCTTTTTTAAAAAATTTTCATATTTTATTATTTAATATTTTTAGTTTTCAACTTCGATTTCCACAAGATTTTGAGTTACAAATTTTCTCCCCACCCCACTCCAAGAGGGCATATATTTTGATTGCCCCATTCCCCAGTCAGCCTTCCCTTCTGTCACCCCACTCCCCCCCATCCCCTTTCCCCTTACTTTCTTGTATGGCAAGATAGATTTCTATACCCCATAGACTGTATATCTTATTTCCCAGTTGCATGCAAAAACAACCTTTCTGTGAGCATCCACTTTTAGAACTTTGAGTTACAAATTCTCTCCCTTCTTCCCTCTCCAACCATCCTCCCTAAGAAGGCAAACAATTCAACATAGGCCACACGTGTATCATTATGCAAAACACTTCCACAATAATCATGTTGTGAAAGACTAACTATATTTCCCTCCACCCTATCCTGTTCCCCCTTTATTCAGTTTTCTCCCTTGACCCTGTCACTTTTCAAAAGTGTTTGCTTTTGATTACCTCCTCCCTCAATCTGCCCTCCCTTCTATCATCCCCTCTCTCATCCCCTTCCCTGGGTCCTGGTTGGCAGTTCTTGGGGGAGGAGGAACACCAGTGTGGCAGAGTTTGTAGTGACTGTGGAGTAGAAGTAGCTCTGAAAACAGCAGTGCAGCCCCTAAAGCTTGGGACAGAGTACTCTCTACTCTAGAAACAGTCATACCCTGACGAAAAGCTCAAGGGTCAAATAGTTGGCTGGGCACATGAACAAGCAGCAAAAAAAGGATGCAGGCTATTGAATCTTTCTTTGGTGACAAAGAAGGTCAAAACATATAGCCAGAAGAAGTCAACAAAGTTAAAGAGCCTACATTAAAAGCCTCCAAGAAAAATATGAATTGATCTCAGGACATGGAAGAGCTCAAAAAGGATTTTGAAAAGCAAGAGAAGTAGAGGAAAATTGGGGAAGAGAAATGAGAGTGATGCAAGAAAATCATGAAAAACAAGTCAATGACTTGCTGAAGGAAACCCCAAAAATACTGAAGAAAATAACACCTTAAAAATAGACTAACTCAAATGGCAAAAGAGCTCCAAAAAGTCAATAAGGAGAAGAATGCCTTGAAAGCCAGAATTAGCTGAATGGAAAAGGAGGTCCAAAAGACCACTGAAGGAAATACCACCAAAAGACCACTGAAGGAAATACCACCCTAAAAATTAGATTGGAGCAAGTGGAAGCTAGGGACTTTATGAGAAATCAAGATATTATAAAACAGAACCAAAGGAATGAAAAAATGGAAGACAATGTGAAATATCTCATTGGAAAAACCACTCACCTGGAGAATAGATCCAGGAAAGATAATTTAAAAATTATTGGACTACCTGAAAGCCATGATCAAAAAAAGAGCGTAGACATCATCTTTCTGTAGCAGTTACCAGACTTCTCAATCCACAAACACCAAAGACAACAGAGCAGGTTAGTGGGAAAGTGTCCAACCCCAGCTCCCAGGGGCAGTGGAGGTGAAGCAGCAGCTGTGGCCATGGCAGCAGCAGGAAGTTTCTGCAGCTGCTTCTAGGGCTCCAGCTTTGGTTGGTTCTGGCCCCAGATCCACATGGTGGGAGGAATCAAGTGGCAGATCAGAGCAGGAGGGCAGAGAATGTTTTGCTGGTGCAGAGGCAGGGTTCTCTTGCTTTGCCCTTCTTGGATCTGGGTTGGACTCCCACTTCTGCTGCAGCTTAGTGATTCGTGGCATTATGGCCTGCTCTGTCAGATCTCCTCATCTCCTGATCTGTCCTGGTGTGGCCCATCCTGGGCTGTGCACCACTCCCAACACCATGCAATAGACCCTTCCCAGCGACCATCCAGGCTGTCCTTGGCTGGAGACCTGCTTCCCTCTGCTATTTCATGGGTTCCACAGCTCTGGAATTTGTTCAGAGCCATTTTTACAAGTGTTTGGAGGGACTTGGGGGAGAGCTTAAGCGAGTCTCTGCTTTCCAGCTGCCATCTTGGCTCCACCCCCCATGCAGCTTATTTTCAGAGATACTTCTAGAGTCCTGTAAGTTTTCTATTCTTCCAAGGTGGCATGATCTAAGGTGAGGTGGGTTTATTACTCTCCTAGCCTGTACTCTTGTCTGTGAGTGACTACAAACCCTGGAACTGTGATGAGGGTCCCTGCTCCCCTATGGCATCAAGCTCTGCTGTGCTGGTGCTCCTCCTTGCTGTGGGACTGCCACCCAGGACTGTGATCCGGATCTGAGCATGGACAAAGCAACGATGTCATGCCTCAGTGGTAGCAAAGAGACCCCTGTAATCTCCTTCTGACCTGTTTTTCAACCTGTTTACTGTCTGTGGGCTGAGAACTCTGGAAGCAACTGCTGCCGCTGCTGATTCAATGGCTCTCAAGGCCTGCTCCTGGTTTGCTGGTGGGGCCTATGCTGAACTATGCTCCACTCTCACCCAGGTGCAACAAACCTTTCCTGCTGACTTTCTCTTTTTTTCTGCAAGGGGGAAGGCAGGGCAACTGGGGTTAAGTGACTTGCCCAAGGTCACACAGCTAGCAAGTGTGTCAAGTGTCTGAGGTCGGATTTGAACTCAAGTCCTCCTGACTCCAGAGCTAGTGCTCTACTCACTCTGCCAGCCCCTCCTGCTGGCTTTCTAAGTTGTCTTTGGCTGGGAAATTATTTCACTCCATCCTTTTGCAGGTTTTCATGCTCCCAGAATTGTTTTATAGCATTATTTAAAGGTGTTCAGATGGGTTTTGAGGAGAGTTCAGGCGAGTCACTGCCTTTTCTTTGCCACCTTGGCTCCACCCCAAACAAAAGGGCTTTTTAAGGAAACAAATTAAGGGTGGCAATTAAACTTTGTAAAAAAGAATATTTCTTGTCTTGTTAAGAATATTGCCTTTTCCTCCTCTTGAAGCAATTGGACCGTTGACTAATCCAGGGACAATCTCCCTTTTCACCAAACCCTGCAGTGATAATATACTTCTCCAATTGGAAAGAAGTGCGTTGATATTGATTCCAGAAAAGAGCCTCTTTTTTAATCCTTGACGAGAGAGTCAAGGAAGGGATTGAGAAATCAATATAGTTCTGGAATGTTAACCCCAAACTGTATTTTCACATATTTCAGCCTCTCCTTCACTCAAAATTCCTAAAAATGTGAACTCAAATCATCTTGGGGTAGAGGCATATCAGAGACCATATGGAAACTATGCTACTTTGGACATCTCTCTCTAAATTGGAATTAGATCAGCTATTAGACTAGTGTTGAATGAAATAAAATTATTTTTACCAGACTTGGGCCCAAAATGCGAAACATGTCTTTGTGCTATCTGTCCAACTGAGTATGATAACAGGCATTCTTGACTCATTTTTCCCTCCCGTGGTTAGTTGAGCCAAACTCTTTTGACTGATTGTGTACCTCATTCAGGAGGCTTCACAACATTCCAGAGTTTGATACAACCAGCTGCAAACAAGAGCATCTGGAAGACCTTACCCTCTGAAGGGAATCTTTCTTCCTTTTGGCCACTGAGCTAGCTGGACATCTTCCATTGTAGAGATAAACACCTTCTGTGAGTACGTATCTCCCTGCTTTGAGCCTTACTTGATATTCCTCATCAGAGAGTACATGAGCAAAGTTATCTCTATTGTTATATCTTTTAAGAAACCTTGTATGGATTTTTAAACTTGCAAGAGACCTCTTGCTGAAGGAAAGCCTTTAAAAACAGTGTTCTGATCTGCCTGATTAATCCTTCTTTCATAGGCGTCAAGGAGGAAGCAAAGTGAAATCATTGTGAACTCTGCATCTTTCAGTCAATTACATGACTATATGTTGTCAATGCCTGTCCGCTTCTCATGCCTTCATCAAGGATGCCCTTGATATGTATGTAGATTATTGTATAATTTTGCTTCTGTATTATCATTCTCAGAACCAGGCCTCTATATTACCTCCTGGGCATTTCTAAACCAAACCACCTATACTCTGGTCTTCTTCCTCATCTCTCTTTTATCAGGAGCTTGAATTCTGCCTCTAGGAGCTTGAGCTCTGATCAGAGTCAAGCTTTTACCTAATCTTGCCCAGAACCAGGGTCCACCTTACTTTCCAGCCATTTCCAAATCAGACTCCCATATGCACAGCCCCACTGTTCCATCCCATTCCTCTAAGCAATACTTTATAAATCTTAGAGCCATGTGTATATAGATTACTATTTGGCCATATAAGTCATACTCTAGACCTAATTAATAGCTACTTTGCCATTTATCCTCTTTCCCCTGACACTGCAACCTGTCATCATTGTCACAGCCACTTTAGTCACTGTGATTTGACAGGATATTTCAAAGGGAGTCCAATGACCATGTAGGCATGCATCATGTGTTTGAATGTCAAACATGGGATGAACTGATTCAATCAACAATCTGGGACTTCACACTTGCTGAGAGACCTCCTGACCCAACTGGTTAAGCCAAGAATTAGGCCTCGGGGGAACTAAGTTGGAGATAGCTTCATGTCTGATTTATTGTTTGACCTTGTGTGATATCTCTCCATTTGCTTCATGTGTTGGCTTCTGCCTGTTCATCTTTAAAACTCCCCAGAAGAGTAATGCTATAGCCCTTGGTGGTTTGTGTATGTGATTTCATCTGATGAATAACCAATGACTGACTGACCAAGAGTCGGTGTTTTCATCTTCACTGTCATGTCAATGTTGAGCAATCATTTGATGAGGTAAGGTCATTCTGGTGAATGCTGAGCCTTCTCCTTTAGCTTATTTTAGTTTTATGAAGCAATATTTTAGAAATCCCCGTTTCCATAAATCACTAGAACTTGAATTAGAATGCCATCTATACACCTACTCATGTTCCATTGAAACTTAATAAATGTTTGGCCCCTGACTATGTTCCCTTCTACCCTGGAAGGTTCACAGTAGTGGAAAAATAGACATGCTGACAGAGAAAGTTTTCTTCCAGAAGAATTAGTGGCCAAGAGCATTAAAGGATCTGCCTTCTATGCCCTAATCCTCTTATGGAGAGAAGTGCAGAGCACAAAAAGCAAAACTTATCAGCCCAGGAAAAAAAATTATGGTTTTTTTTTGACTATATGCTAGTCATTGTGCCTCACTATGTGAGTTTATTGAATAAGTTCATCACATGTGACATTCAGACTCATGAGGTATGCTATTTCTTTTTAAAGAAATACTATCTCATTTGATCCTCTTAAAAATATGGCAAGGTAGATACCTTTAGTGTTCCCATTTTACAGCTGAGGAAACTGAGGCAAACAGAAGTTAAGTAACTCGCCCAGGGTCACACAATTAGTAGTGTCCGAGGATGGATTTGACTTCAGGTCTTCCTGGCTCCAGGGCCAGCTCTCTATTCATTGTGCCACCACATGACTCTGACCCAGAATGAGTCAGAAACAATTTGGGGTCAGTGGAGAAGAGATAATGGCAGAAGCTGTAGTTGCAGCATGCAAAATTGTAGTACAAATTTAGTGTGCAAGAAATCAGGACATTTCTGTTGCCTTTGCAAGAAAACTTGGGGAATTCCATCTGAATGCCACATAAAAGCAATCCTTTGGAAGGGACTTTACAAAATTCTAGAATATGAGCATTAGAAGAGATCTCAGTGATCATCCAACCATCCAACCCACCTCATACATAAAAGGAATCCCCTCTGTCACCTACTCCACAAGTACTATCTGTTCGGGCTGGGCAAGGACCAGCATCTCAGAGACTCTCAGCATCTCAGAGGCCATTGAGGACAACTGATGCCCCCGACACGAATGATCTTAACAAGTTCTCTCCCAAGAGATTATCAAGGCTTTGCCTAGAGATTTCCAGTGAGGTTGCACCCTCCACCTCCAGAGGATATTCATTCGGTTTTGGAGTATTTGGCTGGAGGCTTATAAAACTGATTAAAAGGACTTTAAACTAAACAACCACCAATGTAGGCACCATAGAGAACAGATGAAATGTAGGTAGAAGAATGGCAGGATGGATGTCCAGAAATCCATAGGATATAAAATTGAAGAAAGGACAAAGAAATGAAACCCGTGGCCTCAGCTGTTTATATACAACTGGACAAAGCATGGATCTTAAGTAGGGTTGTCAGGGGATCCTACTGCAAAGAGACAAATTTCATCTTCAATGCTTTCAAAGAGACTTGGTGGGATAGGACCCATGTCTGGAGCCTGGCACATGGAGTCATTCCAAAAGAACCGGTAAAAGGAATCTTCTGTATTAACAAGATGTGCTCATCTGAAGTAATTCAACAACCAGAGTAAGGGAAACATGGTGGCAATCATATGGATAAATATCAAGGTAGGCAGAAACAGAAATGATTCTGTAATTAAAGTGTACTACAGACCACCCAGACAGAAAGAGGAATAAAAGAAGTCTGGAGAACAGTTGAGAAGCTTGCCTAGGAGATTACAAGTTTTTCATGGAAGCATGATGTAGTAGTGATAAGGCATTTCAATTATCCAAACATCTACTGGAAATTCATTCTCTCTCTCCCTCTCCCTCTCCCTCTCCCTCTTCCTCTCTCTCTCCCTCTCTCTCTCCTTATCCCTCTCCTTCTCCTCTCCTCTCCTCTCCTTCTCCAAAATAGTAGCTAATAATTTCTTAACCTGACTTAAAGATAATTTCATATTTCAAAAGACAGCAGATGAAATAAAGACAACTATCATTTTGAAATGGATATTGATTCTCATCAACAAGGAAGAACTAATTATTGAAGATGAAATGATTGAACCTTGGTGGGACATGACCAATCCATCTTGGAACTTTTGATACAGGAGAGGAAAGCAAGGAATAATTAGACATGCATCCTAGATTTTGGGAGAGCAGAGTTCAAACAGAAGAGAAAAAGGATACCTAAGACCTCACGAGCTAAAATTCTGTGGCAAAAAATCAATCTTTTATGGTCCCTTTCAACTTTAAATCTATTATACTAGGATGCTTTGAAACCAAAAGAGATGGAAAACTTTCAAAGATGAAATTCTGAAGGTACATTAAAAATTCTAATGAAGAGGAAAAGGAAGAGTTGTCCAAAGAGGCTGATATGCACATACATCGAATTCTTGTCGAATTAAAAAAAACTCATATAGAGAATAGAAGAGCAAAAAAAGGCAATGGAAAATGAATACAAAGGTGTGGGTCAAAATAGCATCAGGAGCACGAAAGCTTTGTATGAACTGGATGGGTGATCAGTGCAGAGGGAAAGGTTAAGAGTATATTAGCTATCATGAAAAGAAGAGGAAGATCGAAGAAGCTTGGACCATTGCTTAAGGTGGATGATACCAGGATAACAGGCAAGTTAGAGAAGTCAGAACTACTATTTTGACTTATTTTTTCCTTTGCCAAAAAAAAAATGAGCTTTATATTACAAAAAAGAGAACAGAAATTCATGTTAAGTAGCTGAAAGCAAAAGATAGCAAGAGAATAACTAAATACCTTTTATGAATTCCAATCAGGAGGCCTGGATAAACTGTATCCTGGGGTACCAAAATGTGTTTGCTGAACCACTGTCATTGCTGTCTGAAAGATTATGGAGAACAAAATATGGGACAGAAAGGAGAAAAGAGTCTGCAAACTAGGCTGGGAAGGTTGACTTTGATTATTGCTAGCTGATCAATGGGGACACTGTTGTGAATACATAATCGATTGTCACGCAAGTGTTTTAAAATGGAAACTGTTAAGAGCACTGACAGCCCAATCTTTGTTGGGAGTTGGGGGGAGGGGGCAGGAAATGGTTCAGGAATATCTCTAGCAACCATGTCCTCTGTAATCCAATGACAATGGCCTCCTGGCTGTTCCTTGCACTAGATACTCCATTTCCTGGCTGGATGTTTTCACTGACTGAACCCAGTGCCTGGAATTCTCTCCCTCCTCATCGCTGATTTCTGCTTTCCTCCAAGTTGCAGCTGAAATTCCACCTTCTATAAGAAGCCTTTCCCAATACTCCTTAACGTTAGTGCCTTGCATCCACTGGTTAGCCCCAAATTACTCCATTATATATCTTGCTATACATAATCGCATTGTCTCCTCCTTAGATTATGAGCTCTTTGAGGGGGGACTAGGGGACTGTCTTTTGCCTTTCTTTGTATCCCCAGAGCTTCGCACACAGCAGGCACTTAATAAATAACTGTTGACTGATTGAATGCCTGGGTCTGAGTTATGACAGCTCTTCCTTGCTAAGGGTTGCCTCATCCACCATCAGATCTTCTGAGGCTTCTCAATGATTGATCCAGTGTTGTTACAGACACCCAAACAATTGTCATTTGTTAAATGGCATTTCAAATGGGATTTTATAGGAACAGTAGCAGCTTCTCATTCTTCCCACCAGAGGAAGGAGATGACCAGAGCAACGAGTGGGGCAATGGGGTCTAGCCAGGCCTGGATTGCAACAATTGTTCATTTTCCTTCTTCGCTTTTCTATCCAGGCTACAGGGAAGGACTCCTTCGTCCTGGCCTCACCAAGAGCTGTGAGAATGGATTTCCCTACCCTAGCATTATTCCATCAAAGGCCGGATGGATGATTTGTTGGAGATCTTGTAGAAGAGATTTAATCTTGCGAAAATATTAGCCACAAATTAGAAAGGGAATAAGGCAAAAACTTGTCGATGATCCTGTCCAAATCCACTCCACCACGAATACACGAAGAACAGCTAAAAGTATTATTATTATTTAGATGAAATCATAGTGTTATCTCTATATACAAAAGATAGTGAAATAATTTAGTACTTTTATGGATTTCTAAAGGAGACAGTTTGCTCACATGGAAAGAAAGGATCCTGGATCTGGAATTCGAGGAACTGAAATTTGATCGTGGTTCTGCCGTTTACTAACCCGGTGACCTTGGGCAACCATCTTCATCTCTCTGAGCTTCATTTCCCTCTTCTGTAAAATGAAGGAAGTGGAATTAGATGACTTCAAATATCCTTTCCAGGTCTATTGCTCTGCCTCTTGGTCTTGATGACTAATCTCCTCTCTAGATTTAGTGTTCTTCAAGTCTGTTTAAGAGAAGCACATTAGCATAGTAAATAAATGAATAGCGGATGCGTTATCAGGAAGGCCTTGGTTTTGAAGCATACTAGCTTTTGGACCACTTAACCTCTCAATGTTCTAGGCAGCTCTTTGGTATTTTAAGTGACTGAGGTTCCATGTCATGTATTCCTAACACCCACGAAAACACAGTTCAGGACCAGAAATTGATTTCTGATACCCTACATGGGCACACTACATGGCGTTATTGATCTCAACATATTAAATGTCCTTTTAAGGATTCTATGGCTTACTGTCTTTCCTTATGCTTGAAACTGTGAGAACATGATTTTTAGGTGAATCCCATAAGGTGGGGGGTAACAGCAGGAGTTCAGTAATTCCAGGGGGAAAATGTTACAAATCAGCAATCTGCCGAATAGCTTGACAGCGGTGGTTCACACTGGTAAGTGGGGGTGGGGAATAACAAATTAATGATTTTATTGTGAAATAATATTGGCTATGCCAGTGAACTGGGCAGAATACTCCTGAAATCCCAGTTTGTTCCCATTTATTTTTATACCCTACTTTGAGTCTTTGCAGGTCTGGTACCTGGTAGGGTTTAGGTCTGATGTCCAGAAGGTGTACTCGTGGTAAGCTTGCCCTTCACTCCAGTCCACTGTGTCTATGTCAGATCAGTCGCCATCACTTACATACATACCCACTTCTGCCTAGCATTTACTTCCATACCTTTCCAACGACCCCTCAGATCTCTGGGCTTCACAATTACCAACACTCTATGACCCACGTTGTTCTCTATAAGCCATGGAAAAGTTAATAATTGTACTAAACAGAGCTGAGACTGGAAAAAGGATGGGGTAGGCATTAAGTGAGGGCTTTGGCCTAGAGACAGCTTGTTCTGATATTTCTACTCTCCTCTTTTTTCATATGCTAAGTATTGCAAACTTCCCCTCTGACCCATGAGTCCTGCTAATAGTAGACATTGAATAGATGCACAAGGCCAGGCTTAGTTCAGTCTTCCCCAAAATGGAGAGATAAGGGAGATCTGGACCAGGTAATCTCCAATGTCCTTTCAGTTCTAACATTCATGGGATTCTGTGAATACGTTTTTTTTAAATATTTTATTTTTTCCAATTACACATAAAGACAAATTTTTAAGATTTATTTTTAAGAATTTTGAAATCCACATTTTTTGCCCTCCCTCTCTTACTTTCCCCTTCCCTAAGACAGCAAGTAATTTAATATAGGTTATAAATATGCAATCATGTAAAACATATCTGTGAAATATATTTCTTGAATAATTTGTAAGACGATGCAAGTTCAGAATCACCCACAAGGTGGCGAGTGTGCTATCTTTAAAGTCTGCAGTCCTAGAGCGCAGATCCTACAGTCATTTCTCCTTTGTCCCTTTGAGTCCTTCTGATGGCAAGCCTCCTTCCCTGTCTGCCACTATTAGAAGGACATGTGGGAATTACCTTTTTTTATAAAATGTTAAACTGTCTACTTGATGTTTTATGGTCCAAGTATCTTAAAGAACTAATTAGCATCATGAAAAAATGTTTAAACTGACTAAGACAACCAAACTAAATGATGAGAAATGATTACAGTGTGTTTCAGAATGACTTAGAAAATGTTTTTTGGGCAAGGGGTAGGTTGTGCTTAATACTATCTGATGTTGAGCTGATGCTTTAGGGTTTACCTCATTTCATTTCAGCCTCTCAGCATCCTCTGGGGTAGGCATTATGGGTCCTACTCTCCGTATTTTATTATAAGGAGGAAATGTGAATGGAAACATTGTCATCCAGCTGGTTGTACGTTGGTGGCAGGATTCAAAGCCAAGTCTTTTGTACTCTGAGTCAGCTCTATCAGGTTGCCTTTTGCTTGTTGAGAATACCATTGTCTTTCTTATCCTTGTAGATTCCTCAGAACTTGGTTAAGGCCCTGTTACATAGAAGGCACTCAATGCTTGTTTGTTGAATTTAATCAAGTGAGTACCAAGATGGGATTCTGAAACACTTTTCAAGAATATATCAATACTACAAAGCAGGCCTCAAGCTTAGCTAACAATATTCTCACTATCAGATTATCTGTTGTTGTCGTGGTTATTCCAGACCTGTGATTTCATTCTTATGGAGCTGTTGTTTGGAACCTCCACTGATAAGTCAATGAGTAAGCATTAAGTGCTTAATTAAGGAAGGCTTTCCTGGTCCCTCTTAGTTCTAGTGCCTGCCTTCTTTTGTGTACTTCTAATTCATCCTATGTATAGCTTATTTGTTCATAGTTGTTTACATGTCTTTTCCATTAGATTGTGCTCAAGAATATCTTTCTATGTATCCCCAGGCACTTAGCACAGTGAATGCCTCTTAGTAGACACTTAATAAATGTTATTGACTGACTGACTTCTAGGCATTGTGTTAGGTACTGGAGATAGAAAACAAAACCCAACTCTCAAGGAGTTTACTTTATGCTGGTTGAGATACTATATACCTACATAAGTGTATTCAAAATAAATATGTAACAGGGGTGACTGAGATTGGCCAATGAGAGCATAGACTTTATAAGGATGTGTAGTAATCATATATCCCCGTGTAGACTTCAGCATGTGCGGGTGCTGTTTCCAGGCAGCTTACCTCATGAAGAAGAACCTTTCGATCGGCTGTTAATCTGGAACTGGGAGTGCTTTTACAAGGCACTAACTGGACAAGGCCTATTCTCTTTCCTTGGAGTGAGACAGGTCACAAGCCTCTGGATGGAAAGAGGCCTCTGTAACCAATCAAAATGTAAAAGGACCAATAACAATTCCCGGGTGCATCCAGGTCCAAGCAGTGATTGTGTTGGGCAAAACTCACTGCATATGTTCATAGTGGACTTTCACTGGCCAGTCCTAGACACCCCTGTTACAAATACAAGATAGTTTAGAGATGATAAGCTGCTGATATCCATCTACTGATGAAGGGATATTCTAAGAATAGCTAATATAGGGTAATGTTTTAATTATCATTCGGGCTTTTATTCATTCTACTCATTAGGTTCAGCAACTCGTCTGTAACCAAGAGGCTGAGATAACTGTCTGGAGTTAATTGGCTTATATGTGGTCACACAGCTAGTATGTGTTAGAATTAGGACTTGAATGCAGGTCTTCCTGACTCTGACTTTTATTAAAATACTTTTAAAAAGCAGGAATTTTCTTGACATGAGCACTCCCTTCACCAACATAGATTGCAACCCCTTAATGTCTTAGTAAACGTGCTTTCACATGCTGCTGTAGCTCACTGGTTGGCTTTTTCCCCCCAACCAAAGGAGGTAGTGTGGCCCAGTAGAGCGAACATTATCTTTAGAGTCAGAAGACCTTTCTTCAAATACTGTCTCTGATGCTTACTACCTCTGCATCCATAGATGAGTCATTGGATCCAGGGATAAGTCCCTGGATTTCAGTTTTCTCACCCGTAAAAGCGGGATTGGACTGAAAGGAGTCTCAGGTCTCTTGCAACTATATATCTATAATCTTCCCTGATCCATATCTAGGCACTTCTGCATCTGGAGCAAGAGGCAGAAAAGGCCTCCTGAGATGAGCGGGAGGTGGGAGTATTGAGAGGAGAGAGACAGAGACTCTGGAGGGCAGGCTGGGAAAGGGAGCTCACCCCTGCAATGCATCCAATAACTTCCGAGTCAATAAAGCAAGCATTGATTAAGCATCTATAATGTCACGCACTGTGCTAGGTGTTGGGGATACAGAAACTAAGCATCTTATGGGAAGTACACAGCATGTAAATCAGTAAGCATCTGATCACATGATCATTTAAGGAAGGAAAGAGCCCTCATGTTTTGAGGGTTTGGGAGAGGCTTCCTATAGGAGGAGCACTTTGAGCAGAGGCTTGGAGGAAGCTCAGGATTCTAGGAGGGAGCACTGAGGATGGATTATAGTCCAGGAACGAAGGACCGACCTTCGTTCATATGGAGAGGTAGTGAATATGTATATGTAGTATGCATGTATATATCTGTAATTTTGTTTTTGCTTTTTGCCTTCTCAATTAGGAGGGAGGCAAGAAGGCGGGAACTCCAAACTGAAAATAAAATACAATTGAATGTAAAAAATCATAGCTGTATAGCTTTTTACTTTACAAAGTCCTTTACATGCATCATTTTATTTTATCCTTAACTCAGAGCACCAGGGCTACTCCAGGCACAGTGTGGACATTTAGCAAATGCCAATCATCGTTAGAATAATGTTATATTTCTGAAAATTTTCAAGAACGATCAAGAAGAACAAATTAGCAACAACAACCCACAGTTTTTAAAAATCATCAATAGGAAACATTATCTTCAATAAGCATCTCAGAACACAGAGATAAAATAGTTCTTTCCACTTTACTTCTTATGCTTGTAAAACGCAATTTTGCTATAGTCTGCATACCATTTTCTTTCTAACTTTTGTGGGAATTCAAAGCATCACTATTGACATTGGAGTATAAGATTCAAAAGAATCTAGTGGCATGTGTATTTTCTTTGGGAGAATGGATTCTTCTTGTAGATAATTGTTGAATATTAGTTTTAGATTCCTATCAGATACTTATCAGTATGTAAATGACTGGTTTATAAACCCACTTTAAAATCTAGTCATGAGTATAAGGCCAGTGTTTCTTCCTGCACGATGAAAATACACTTTAAACTTAAACCATCTTTCATAGGCAAGGCATCCTGGGTAACATGGGGAAAAAAAAGAGAAGAGGTAACTAGAGGTCACTTCCAAAGTCAGCTGTCAGTTAGATGCTATCTAACAGACTCAAGACATTTTGATCCTGTCATCAAAGATGCAAGGGATACAAATGAGCAGGGATGGAATAAACAGGCACGCTTATATTAATACTGGTGTCAGAGTTCACTACGCAAATGACTTAATCTGTCACTGAAAGAAGGATCTAGAAAAGCTGTTCACATCAAAAGAAATCTGTGTTTTGATGGGAGATTTTTTTTAGAAAGCTACATGCCGTGAGTGAGCTTCTGACATCCTAGTTATTCAAGAACCGTTTTGCATCCCTGCTGTGACTATGAATGACAGCCTATTATAGTGTGCATAGAGGGGGAAAAATAGAGAAAAATCTCAGGCCTTCCATAGTGCCTACTAAAATGTCACCAAGGACACTAGTTTTTCAAACAGGCTTTAATTCTTCTCCTATGAGTTTTCCCACAGATAGAAAGGCATTGAAATCATTTCAGATGCCTTCCCCACTCAAAAGTTACTAGTTGTGCCAGACTGGACTATTGCTGAGACATGGCACATTATCAGATAGACTCCTCTCACACAGGGAAAGAGAATCTTAGTCTATAAAATCAGAATCACAGTTTTTAGAAGATCAGCATTGCAAGGGAGCGCAGCAACCATCTGGTACAACGTGCACCTGAACGGAGATCACCTAGATCTCTCTTTCAAGATCTATGGTAATGCACAATTCAAAGTTAACTGCATTTCTAGATAGCTTAGGGCATGTATTGGTACTGAGCCAAAATCTACCTCTCTGTAGCATTCATTTATTGGCTCTAGTCCCATCTTCTAGATCAAGCAGAACAAATCTCACCCTCTGACATAACCTTCTGACATTTGAAGGCAGTGGTCATGTGTCATCTAAATCTTCTCTTCTCCTGGATAAACACTCCAGTTCCTTCAACTGTTCTCATCTGACATGATTTCCAGCATGTGGGTTGGGCTCTATCTATTCCTCACTTAATCGATAGGTCAATCAATAGAGTAAAATAGGTATGAAGGACTTTTTCTATAACTTCATCCCAGTGTGGACAAGCCCACACACAATCAATTTGAAAAGACTATAGGAATTAGGGTCATTGGATGAAAGGCAGATGACATCACACAGGAAATATGTTGTAATTTATAAAGAGGATCAAGTTACACTTCTTGAGTTAAATTTTTAAAAAACCATATAGTTCTTTGGTGAACTTAATACAGCAGTCAAGCAGTAAAAGACTCTCGGCCTTGGAGCACCTTTGGCTAGACCAGAAGAAAGGAAGAAGGGAAATGAGCATTTCTTAAGCAGCTACTCTGTGGCAAGCCCTGTAATATTGTTATTTAAGCCTCCCGACAAACTTGGGAGGTAGGTACCATTCACTCATATTAAGTTTGTAGTTCACTAAAACAACAAATTTTTTCATTAAAAATGCTGTCTAGACACATCTTCCTTCTCTGGTATCTGTGAGATCACCTTTTTTTTTTTTGGATCCAAGTGTATGATTTTACATTTGTCCCTGTGAAATCCTAATAGAGTCACCATAATGTTTTAGCCTTTTCAAGGTCTCTTTTGGATTCTGACTATGGCATCCTGGGTGTTAGCTATCTCTCCTGGCTCTAAGTCACCTGAAAATTTGAGAAGCATACTATCTATAACATTACTCCAGATCCTTAATAAAAATATTAAACAACGTGGACTGAGCACAATTAGCCAATGCACCCAACTAAGGAGTTCCTTATAAGTTGCCATCTAACCAGCTTTTGGAGTTTGGTCACTAAAAAAGTTCTGAATCCACAAACTGCACCATCGATAATGGCATGACAATGGCATGATATTGGAGTGATGCTAATTGCATGGTATTTGTATGATATTGGTGTGACAAAGCCATGATATTGCATGATGACATTGGCATGATATTGCTGTGGCATCGGTAAGGTACTGGTGTGAAGCTGGTGTGATGATATTTGCACAACAATGGTCTGATAATGGCATGATATTGGCATGACAATATTTGCATGATACTGGCATTGTGTTGCCATAAAGTTTGCATGTTATTAATGTGGCATTGGCATATAAATGCATGATATTGGCTGAAATTATGATATAGTGGCATGATGTTGACATGTTATTGATATGTCAACTGAGGCTCATCAATGGTCTAATAAGGGCACAGCATTAGTATGTTATTGGCACAACATTGGTGTGATATTGGCCTGATGTGTGATGTTTGCATGTCATTGGCATGGCAGTGACGTGACATTACCTGTAGAGGTATGACAGTGACGTCATATATACATGATAATTGTGTGATAGTGGCATGGCATCGATGTGTTATTCGACACTGTTGGTCATTGAGGTGATATTGGAGTGATGATTGTTGTGTGACAATAACATGATATTGGTATGATTGTATTTACATGACTGGCACAATGTTGGCTTATAGTGGCACGACATTGACTTAAAGTGGCGTGATATTAGTGTGGCGATATTTGTGCAACAATGATGTGCATGATGCAATCAGCACAATTGCTTTGTGCAAGCAATGATTGGCATGATGTTTGTGTGTTAATGGAACATTGGCATGATATTGGAATGATAATGGCCTGATATTGATTATCATGACATTGGCATGTTGTGGGCGTAGCAATGGTATGATACATTATCATGTGATCACATGGCTAGTATCATGCCAACATCACATTAATCTCATGTCAATGACACACCGATGTCATGCCAATACCACACCTATAGCATGCAAATGCCACACCAATTTCACATCGCTGTCATGGTAATATCACCCCATTCATGCGAATACCACACCATTGTCAGCCAACATCACACAATAACATGCCAACATCATGCCATTTTTGCACAGATATTGTCATGCCACTATCACATAACTATTGTGCAAACATCCTCATGTCACTAACATACCAACGTCATGCCAATAGCACACCACTGTCACGGCAGACAGAGGCTACATTGCTTCCCCACCCCTGATTTAGAGTCTCTAAATCTCAGGGCCCAACTACATCAAAAAGTAAATTCATGAGAATTCTACTCAGAAAGAAAAAATGTCCAGCAACCATTTCACTTGTCCCTTTGCCTCATCAATTAATCAATCAATAAACATCTATTAAGTATTTAACTGTATGCCAGGGACTTTGCTAAGTGCTGGAGACACAAAAAAGGGGGCAAAAGATGGCCCCTGACCTCAAGGAGCTTATCATCTATTGAGGGAGACAACATGCAGATATATGACAGGATAAAAAGGAAATCATTCACAGAGGAAGCCACTAGAATTAAGAGAAGTTGGGAAAGTTGGGATTTTAGCTGAGAAGTTGAGGAAGCCAGGGAGGTCAACAATCAGAGATAAGGAGGGAAATCATGGGGCATAGCCTACGAGACAGCCCCATGGGACAGCCCATCTTGGCTTGGAGCGTCTCATTCATGGACCAACCAGGAGGCAAGTGTCATTGCATTGAAGAGTAAAGTGTAAGGAGATTAGAAAGGTTGGTGTGTAGGCTAGCTTATGAAAGACTGAATGCATTTTGTCTTTGATCATGGAGTCCATGGGAGCCACTGAAGTTTATTGGGTGGGCGAGTGACATGATTAGACTTGTGCTTTAAGTAAATCACTTTAGTGGCTCAATGGAGAATGGACTTGAATGGGGGAGAGACTTGAGGCAAACAAACCCAGTAACAGGCTATTGCAATAAACCATGTCTGAGGTGATGAGGGCCTGTACCGGGGTGCTTATGGTGTCAGAGGAAAGAAGGGGGCATATTCAAAAGATGTTCCAAAGGTGAACTTGAGAGGCCTTGGCAACAGACTGGATGCTGGGAGTAGAATCCAGTATGACTCCTACACTGTGAACCTGAGGGTAGGGAGGATGGTGTTACCCTTTGCAGGGAGTAATAGGGAAGATAGTGTAGCAGGTGTGGGGAGGAGCTTTTAGGAAGAAAGGTAACGAGCTCCATTTTGGATATGTTGAGTTTAAGATGTCTACTGGACATCCAGGTTGAGATGTCTGAAAAGCAGTTGGAAATGCAAGATTGGAGGTCAGCAGAGAGGCATGGGCAGGATAGGTATATATGAGGCTCATCACCATAGAGATGGTAATTAAACTGATTGATGCTGATAAGATCACCAGATGAAGTCCGCTAGAGGGAGAAGAGAAGAGGGCCCAGGATAGAGCCCTTACTACCCTTGTACTCTGTTTGAGTATAGTCTTCCCATGCACACGTATATTTGTGGGAAAATGAGATTCCAGTTTGGGGGTGGGGGAGGGAAGAATGTTTTATAATAAGGTTGTCTAATACCTTCTTAGTGAATCCCTCTTCTAAAAGGATAATTAAGTCTGGTTGATTATTAAGGGGAAACACACCAGTGGGAGTTCATGGGGGATCCTCTTGGACCCTCGTCCCAACCTCTTGGGAATCCCATCCTGAAAGTATAGGTTGAGAAAGTGGACCGAGAGTGGACTGTTTCTACTATCACTGCCTTCATCCACTCCAGTAGTGGTGCCAAACTCAAGTGGAAACACATACCTGCAGGGGGTGTATTGACTTACAAAATCACAAAGTAGCATTACTTATGTTGTATTGCATTTTCACTTACTTTGTTAAACTCTTCTCAATTACATTTAAATCTTATTCCCACAGAATTTGGAGCTTTGTGGGCCCTGAGTTCCACTCCTCTGCACTTGAGTGCTACGGTTTGTCAATGTCAAAATGTGAAACCAAAAGCAGAGCATGATGTTTATGTATGGTTGGCTCAATCCAAAGTGGAGCCATTATTTCACTTGTTCTAAGCACTGTACTTTTCAGCTAAGCATCTGTGGTTTTGACAGGTTTGTTGTACTTTATAGGATTATAGATTTAGATGGGGGGGGGCAGTTAGGTGGCACATAGATAAGACTCATTTTCCTGAGTTCAAAGCTGGCCTTAGACACTTATTAGCTGTGTGATCTTCAGCAAGTCACTTAACCATGTTTGCCTCAGTTTCCTCATCTGTAAAATGAGCCGGAGAAGGAAATGGCAAACCACTGAAGGATCTTTGCCAAGAAAACCCCGAATGAGGTCATGGAGAGTCAGACACGTCTGAAACTGATCAGCAACAGCAATCTTCTAATTCTAAGTTCAACACTATTTACTATGCCACGTATCTTAGCAATAATATATTAAAAAGCCATTAAATAGCTGCTTCATCTCACGAAAACTTTCTCTAGTAGAATCAAAATGCCATTTGGACTAGATGGAAAATTCTTAATTTATGCCAAGGAAGAATAGTGACTGAGCCTGAACATGAAGGCAGAATTAAATCAACAGATATCGGCGTGGAAGGGAATAAGCCTTTATTAAACACCTGCTAGAAGACATATCGAGTACAAGGTTATCAAAGAACAAGGTGAGGTTATGTATATTGAGGTCAAGGTGAAGTTTGAAGGCAAAAAAAAGCATAATGGAGAGACCATATTTAAAGCAATTGATATCTATGTAATATACATCCTAACATATAGTTTTGGCACCATAAAATGGACAATATGGCTCTTGAACAGGGCTTTTGACCTTTTTTGTATTATGTTCCCAGGGAAGCCTATGAACCTTTTTTCAGAATAATATTTTAAATGCATAAAATTAAATGGCTAAGATCCAAGAGTAAGATCCAAAGGCTGCCCATGGGCTCCATGCACATGAACTTGAGCAGCCATATAAACCAAGAAGTATTGAACAAACAGCCAATGAATTCTGCTTTGTTTATAGAAACAGAAAAGTTTATGATAGTATTTCAGAATCCAGTCATTGCCGCCAGAAATTGCAGAACGTTTTTCCTTGAGGATCCCGGAGTTATTGATCCATGCAGATTTTGCAACGAAATTGTAGAAGTTGTACAACACGTTATGCCAGGTGTCAAAAATGTAACATCTACCAAATACCTAGTGAGACAACCCAGTGGCTAGAATTACACAGCAGGAGTTTATGAGCCTTCGCAAACTAACAGCCCCACAAATCCAAGTGCTATAAAATACAGACCTCAAAATACCCTTGAAAATTCAACAAATACAATATCATTAGCAGATATAGAACTGTCGCCCACAATCACCTAGACATAACAACAATCTATAAAAATTTAAGAGCAACATGTTTAATAGATGTTTGTTTTTTAGTCGTTTTTCAGTTGTGTCTCACTCTTAGTGACCCCATTTGGGATTTTCTTGGCAAAGATATTGGAGTGGTTTGCCATTTTCTTCTCCAGCTTATTTTACAAATGAGGAACTGAGGCAAACAGGATTAAATGACTTGCCCAGAGTCACACAGCTAGTAATCGTTGATAGATGTAGCCATACCAAAATACTCACAATCGCTAAGCCTTCAAAATATACAGATTTAATAGAAGGAATCGGAATTGCATGGGGGAAAAATGAGGGTTTCTTTCACAGAGGGAACCTATCACCCTCATTGTCCTGTCCATTATTGGAGTTGTCCCTAAAATGCCTTCTGTGAACTTAGAGGAGATGAGTTTACATCCCGATATTTTTATTTTTATTCACTTACAAGAAGGAATTACCACAATAGTCCACAGGGCATTAAATATACAATAATAATAGCAGGATAGTAACTTTTCTCAAGACCTTTCCTGTGTGAACTCCATCTAAGAAGATGAGAAGACCAGGGTAATGATAGTAGTAATGACAGCTGGTATTTTTATGGTGCCTTAGGATTGACAAAGCCCTTTTCATACCTCACCTAACTTGATCCTCACCACAACCTTAAGGTATAATAACCGGCAGTCATGAACATGCTACAAGGTGTGTGCTAGGGAGAGACAACACATCTGGAGCCCTAAGGCTTAGAGTCCGGTGACCTGAATTTGAACCTGCCTCACACGTTTACTAGCTGTGGGAACATGGGATGGGAAAGTCACTGACTCACTCAAAGTCTCATTTTCCTAATCCGAAACTAATACTGCTTGCGCTACCTAACTCATCAGGTTGTTTTGTGAAAAGTACCTTGCATACCTTAGAGCACAAATATATTTGTGAGTTATTATTGGCACAATTATTATTATCTCACCTGTGGCTCCAAGACGCCATAGCCACATCGCAGTAAAATGGTCTCAGCAGATGGTCTACACCAGGTTGAAGGTAACCAAGAGGCCTCAAAACCATCGATGAGTTAGTGGGGTGTCTATCCCAAGCATGTGAAGACCTCCCCCAGTGGAATGGGTGGATGAGAGCAATTCATTCCAATAGCCAGGAAGGTGGCTGAAGCAGGCACTGTGGAGTGCATAAAGCTTGGTTGGGCATTGAAGACACCAGGGTCATCCAATTGTCTTCACTTTCATCCTGCCACTGGGTGTAGATGACTCAGAAAGAAAGAACGAGGCTGAGGATTTTGTGCAACTTTGCCTCACTTAAATCCAAATCGTGCACAAGTCAAGACATCACCTGTAAAGTCATTGGTTCTCTTTAAAAATGAAGAACAAAGAACAATTAGCATGAAATCGTAGATCTTCCAAAAGCATTATTATTATTGTGATTATTGGTGTTAATGTCCCCAGTTTCCTTTCCTGCTTATGATCATCAGCTCTAGCTCCTGATGCCTCCCTGCATGGTAATGAGCTTCTGAAATATGCAATGGTAAGTCACCATTTAATAAGAATTTGGCAAGGAGAAGATATACTGCAAGTAATGTTATGTTTGATGGGGGGGGAGTGGAACTAGAAGGAGGCACAGAGAGAGGGTCTTTCAGCCCACTCAACCATTCCTTGCATAAAGGAAGAAATTCTCTTTCAACAATTTTCTTTTTCAGTCTCTTGTTGTATGACTCTTCTTCCTAGTCTTTTGTTCTCTTTCTTCTACCAATCTCCCTTTCTCCTCTACATAATCTATTGTAGCCTCCTCTGCTGTGAGCATGCCAAGCAACAAAAGGGAGACAATGACATCTCTTAACACCAAAAGCTCTGAAATTCCTCTGGCAACTTCACGAGTTGCTTCTTCAGCACTCACGCCCCCACAGAGAAAAATAGAACATCATAGCAGGGGAAGAGAAACCCCTTCGTGAGGGCATGACTTCTAGACTCCACTAGCTCAAAGGACAGAAAGCAGGACAGATGGGGAAAGCCTTTCTTTATAAATAGAACCCAGGAGAGTATTTTGCTTAACCTTGGCCAAGGTCCCCCATTCACCACATGAAACCCAGGCCATACTCTCGACAGAAACATTTTTTCCCCTAAATATATAGATCACCTTGATCTTTCACCTCTCCTAACTTCTAATAGAATTAAAGAGAACAGCTGACTAATTCTTCCTCCAATCATTTTAAGCAGTCAACAGGCAGCCTCATTCTTTGGGTAAGCTCTTACTTTATCAGTGGTATATAGGTCAGCAAGGTTGCCTGTGTTAAAAGGCAGCACATAGTCAACAAGCGTATATTGAATTCTTACTATCTTGCAATCACTGCACTAAGGAAATGGCATACAAAGAAAAACAGGAAGATTTATATCGGAGCCATTCAAATCATTTGTTAAGTGCCTTCTACGTGCAAGCCACCATAGTGGACGCTGGGGATACAAATATAAGAAAACATCTTAGCCCCTGCTCTGATTACTGCTCAGTCTCTTTTTCTGGCTCCTTGTTCATATCACACCCTTAACTGTAGGTCCCCACCCCTACCCCAAAGCTCTGTCCCAGGTCCTCCTTTCTTCCCTCTCTTTTCTCTCTCTCTCTCTCTTTCTCTCTTTCTCTCTCTCTCTGTCTGTCTGTCTCTCTGTCTGTCTGTCTCTCTGTCTCTCTCTCTCTCTGTCTCTCTCTCTCTCTCTCTCTCTCTCTCTCTCTCTCTCTCTCTCTCTCTCTTTCTGTATATGTAAGGTCTCTATCCTTCATTATTTAGCAAAAACTCAAAACCTTGTTCTACCAAAACAAATGTCAAAATACACTTGAGAATTCCCTAAATGCCTTACAATCAGAGGATCACCATAGACAAATTCTTACCCACAAATCCTCTCTCCTCCCTCATTCTGTGATTTCATTAGGTCCCATAGGTTTTATCATCTTTGTACAGATGACTCCTGGATCTACATATCCTGTCCCAATCTCTTCCTAAACTTTAGTCCTGTGTCCCTAAGCCTGTCACCTAGTAGGTAGGTATTTAATAAATATTTGTTAACTCACTGCTTATGGGGCATTTCAAATTGGATGTACTGGGATCATCTCAAACTCAAAATACCCCAAACAGAACTCATTATCCGTCCTCCCCCCCAATCCATTCCCTCTTCCGAACTTTCTTTTTTCTGTCAAAAATACCACCATTCTTCCAGTTTCCCAAATTCCTAACCTTGGAAGTATCTTTGAGTTCCTGTTGTACCTCACTCCACAAAATAAAGCCAACGAGTTACTAAGTCTTGTAGTTCTATCTCCACAATATCTCTTATATCCAGGCTCACTTTTCTACTAAAAAATACCACCTTAGTTCAGATCTTCAACACCTTCCACTTAGATCAGGGCTGTCCAAAATACAGCCCAAGGGCTGCAAGCAGCCCACAGTGAGATTTTATGCGGACCGCCTGTGGGTTTTAATTTTCATGAGTGGAAAATAAAATAATTTGCATGGAATGCATATTAGATTTTTTTAATTCCATCACTAATAACTAATCTCATTAGTGTTAACTTTCTTTTGGTGTTTTTAAGCAGTATTACGGATGGAACATAACGCATGGAATTTTCAATTGATCTGTGGGATGTGTTCCATCTGTACAATGCAGACTAGTCAGTATGCATTTACCTTATACTGTTGTGTTGTCACTTTGTTGTTTTGTGTTTGCTTTTGCGCTTCAGGCTTTCGCTAGTTGTGTTCATGACGTGCATTCCCCCACTTTCTATTAGTGTACTGTATTTTTTATTCTGGGTGCAGCCTTAGAATAATTATTTTATTTTAATGCAGCCCTAAGATAACCTAAAGTTGGACAGCCCTGACTTAGATTATTCTAATAACTTCCTAATAGGTTTCCCTGCCTCAAGTATCTCCCCAATCCAAACCATCCTTCACATAGCTGCCAAAGCAATTTTCCTTAAGCTCAGATTTGACAATGTTACCCTACCCAGTAAATTCCACTACCTCTAGGATTGACCTTCAATCCCTTCACAATATAACCCTTCCCTATCTTTCCCTTATCATTGTATGTGTCTCTCTTTCCTGCACTCAACTGTTAAGCCAATCTGAAACTTTGTCTGTTCCTCATACCCAAAATTTCATCTTTTACTATGCCTTCCCATCAGCTATCCCCTATACCTAGAATGAACTCTCTCCTTAGAATCCCTTTCTTAGAATCATCTTAGAATCTCTCTCTTCCTTCAAGATGTAGCTAAAAAGGAGTAGCTAGGTGACACAGTGGATAGAGCTCTGGCCTTGGAGTCAGGAGAACCTGAGTTCAAATTCAGCCTCAGACACTAGCTGTGTGACCCTGGGCAAATCACCTAACCCCAATTGCCTCGAAAAAAAGAAAATGCAGCTGAAGCTTCTAGATTAAGCTTTTCTTGTTGGCCCCAAATGTTAGTGCCCTCCCTATCCAACTACCTTTTATTAAACAAAGTCGTATTAATTTTTAAGTTACTCTGTTTATATTTATATATGTACATGTTGTTCCTCCAAGAAGAATAGGGGTTGTCTCTTTCTTTTGTCTGTGTATCCCAGGGCCTGGAACCATATTTGGCATACACCTAAGCACTTGGTAAGCACTTAATAGATGAATGTTGATTAATTGCCTTAAAGGATGATGATGATGATGATGACACCTGAAGTACCTGCCTCACAGGGCTGTTTTGAGATTAGAAACTATAAAACACCTTGAAAATGTTAGATCACTTTCGAAATGATAATTATTACTAGACCTAGCTCTGCCAACAACTAACTGGCTTTGAGAAAGTGACATCCTCTTTGTCCTCAGTCTCTTCATCTGGAAAATGACAGATGAGATGATCTCTAAGGACCTTTCCAGCAATAAAATTCTATGATTCCAAAAGTGAAAATATGTGGATTCTAATAGAATGCAAATCTAAGGCCATTTCCTCCAGATGTTGACTCTGTCATAGGGGTGATCGAGAGGCATTTAAGCAACTTTGAATTAATCAGATTCATATCTCATATAACACTGAGTGCTTTGTGATACAGCCTAAAAAGGTGCACAGCTATAACTAGTCTAGCTGCATTTTAAAAGACAAAATCAATTAAAAGTCATCAGAATAACTTTGCCTCAAGAGAAGAGACAACCCAATGGACCTCCTTTTTTCTATGTAGATGTGGGAGACTAAGGATGTGGAACATTATATATATTGCCAACAGTGGCTGATTTGTTGGTTAATTTTACTTAACTTTTTTTCCCTCTTCTTTTTTTATTGTTTGTTGCAAGACGTGGCTCACTGGGTAATAGAGAGGAGAAAATATGTTTAGAAACAAAGGTGATGTTGAAACAAAGAATATCGATAAAAATTATTTTTAAAAGAGTGTGTGGTGTTTTGAGGACAAATTATACCAAACTATGTAGTGATCACATAAGCTCACTGACTTCCAAACTAACTCTGAAAATTATTGACTTGCCACCTGAGAACACAGATGCATCTCCCCAGCTATTCCCCAGACAGGAGGAGTCTTCCATTTAAATCAAACAAAATAGCTTCTAGGCATTAAGGAATGTGTTGATGGACTGGCAACAATAACTTATTTTCTTAAAGCACAGGGCATCAATTCATGACATGTATAAACAAAAGCAAAAATAACACATCTAATATATCTCAATAAAAAAAAGCTATCGACTAAGTAGATCTATCTTTAACCGTGCCCAAATATAATACATCAAAGCACTCCTGAGAAATGGATTTGAATGTTGAAGGGGCTCACTGATTTCCCTCTGAACCCTTTAGAAGAATTGAGGTGGTGCAGTGAATAAAGAGTGCTGAGCCTGAGGTCAGGAAGACGAGTTCAAATTTGGCCTCAGGCACCTACTTGCTGGGTGATCCTGGGCAGTTTTAAGTCATTTAACCTGTTTGCCTCAGTTTCCTCAATTGAAAAATGGAGATAATAATAGTACTTACCTCCCAGGGTTGTCATAAGGATCAAAGAGATAATATTTGTAAAGCACATAGCACAGTATCTAACACTGAGTAGGAACTTAATAAATGCTTGCTCTTTTCTATTCCAAACAAAATCTCCACGTTGGCATGTTGATGCTGCTTCCCTAGCCTTTTCCAGTTCAAAGGACATGAGAAAAGGAAGAATCATTGAGAGCCTACTCTTCCCTCTTCTACAGGGAAGAGGTATGTGTGTGTATATATATTTACGTATATATTTATATATAATACAGACACACACACACACACACACACACACATATATATATATATACATATATATGTCTCTTTCCAACTCTGCCTCACTCTATACACATGCACAAAATGTGAATTATTCCTCTCCCTTCAAGATGGATAGTTGGGATCATCTAGACCTCAAGGACCCTCTAAGAAGACCAAATGCCAGAAGCATGTTCAAACCATGATATTCAAACATGCTTCCATCTGTCACAGGGTTTTAATTATCTGATGATGGCATTTATTTCTACATCATTGCCCTGACATCTAAAGGCTTAAAATATCATTCAGCTATTTTGAGAATCAATTGAGGCATCAAGCAGGTGGGTTTCCAAGGCAGCAAAAATCTGATAACCTGCTCCTTCCTTTCCATTCATGTCTCTTGTCTCCCTCAAAGCCATGCTCGAAACCCTTCTCTAGGAAGATTTTTCTGCTTAGCTTTGCCTAAATCTCATCCCTACCCGTTACTCTCTCCTTGCAGCACTTAAGAACTCATAAAGATATAGAACTTTAGACCTGTAAGGCATCTTAGAGATCATCTATCAATTCCTCTCCTTTTACATAGGAGAAAACTGAGATTCAGAAAGATTAAATTATGTCGTATTCAAAACAAGGTCATATAGTGGAGTAATGGAGTATCTAAAAATAGAATCACAGATTAGATTTGGAAGAGATGTTAGAGGTCAACCAGGTGAACCTCCAACCTTATTCAGGAATCTCTCTATAGCTTCCCTGACAGGTGGTCATTTTACCATTGCTTCCCAATGTCAGCTTGGTTTGCACATGCGTGTTTGTGTGCATAAAAGCACATGCGAGTGTGCATCTGTAACTCACAGTCTCCAGCACAGTGTACTTCAAAGAGTGTACACTCAATGTCATCTGACTGGTTTGAGGAAAAGAGGCTAAGAAACATTTCTCTAGCCAGCAAGAGGAATACGAAAAGCTGTTGCTTCATCTTTGATATCATCAATGTTGTGCCTAGAAGCCCACAAAAGAATCAGAGTCTAAGGGTTTTGTTTGTCTGTTTATGTTTTTCAGTAACTATGCTATAGGTGACTTAACTGGCTGTGCTTAATAAAACTGGATGACAGCTGTAATTTATATTGTCGTTACTTTGATTAAAGGAATTACTAATGTACTGGTAGAATTTATTCTTGTGAAAACACTGCTAATTGACAGCTGGGAAAAATTGGTGGTGATAAAGTTAATTAACTTTACAGAGCTTCTCTGGATTTTGCAATACCAGTCTTTCTTTAAAAGACTTTTCTGCCAGCTATCTTAGCAAAGCAATTTAAAGTCAGAGGTCTGGGATGGGAACTCAAAGCTATTGTTCAGTCATTTTTTTTTCAGTTGTGTCTGACTCTTCGTAATCCAATTTGGGGTTTTCTTGGCAAAGATACTGGAGTAGTTTGCCATTTCCTTCTCCAGCTCATTTGACAGATGAGGAAACTGAGGCAGGCAGGGTTAAATAATTTGCTTAGAGTCACACTAATTAGTGTCTGAGGCCAGATTTGAGCTCACAAAGATAGATCTTCCTGACTTCAAGTCTGGCACTCTATCCACTGTGCTACCTAACTCTCCCTGAAAAGGCTAATACTCCATTGGAAAGTATGCAAAATGAACTTTAAAAATTACAGGTGGCACAGGGAACCAAAACTCTGAAAGTTGAATTTACAACACAAGTTCTTACAAATAGACCATCTATATAGAAATAGCCAGCAAGAAGCCGTGTTGACATGACCCCTACTGACCCTCCCATTACCACTGAATCCCTCATTAGCCCTGCCATTGAGGCAGAAGACACACAGAATCTCAGAGCTGGAAGAGATCCCAGAGGTTAACTAGTTCAACTCATAGTTAACCAAGAATTGTCTTAACATTCCCAGCGAGACGGCCAGTGAGTTCCCTTTCCATACTCACAATTGGTCATTTTCTGACTCACTCACCCCAGAGCAGGAGTGATAGCTTTGCATAGGGTGACATAATTGCAAGTCACAGTGAGGACAAAGAACAGGTTGAGGAGGAATTGGGCCTAGTGAGAGCTGGAAGGCTAGAAGGGTATTATCAAATAAAAGAATTTCAGATTTCTAAAACATGGGAGAGGAATACTTGTGGGTGATGGTAAGCTTCAGGTGTATGGCCATCCCTGTAACGTAGCTGAGGTAGAGTGGAGGAGATAAGGGTTAAGTTGATTGGGGAACTTGAAAGTCAGAGTGTTTAAAGGAATATTGATATGTATATTTAAGTATGAGGGCAGGAGTTAGGGTGGAGAGGAAGACGGTGAGTCAGGCACTGAATTCATTGAGAAAAAAGGGATTACATCCTGGTGATCAGTGAATAACAGCTGTCAAAGATCTATATTGGGTGTTTGTATAGAGTGGACCTCAAAAGAAGAGAGATAATTGACTTTTATTAGTAGAGGGAGAGTTTGATAGAGGCAAAGGGAAGCAAGTATTCCAGCTCCACATCCATGACCAATGAGTTTTTGGGAGGCGGGGAGAAGGGAATAAGAGAGAGTTGCCGCCAATACCAGAAAGGAATACAAACATTCATTGTCGTTGGATCCATAGAACTTGATGTATTGTTATTAATATTATTATTACTAATATTGTTATTATTGCCTCAGTCTCTCCTATTCAGATAATATGGAGAACCTTCCCCAATTAGTTTTACTTTAAAAACAAAGGACCGTGTTAGTAGAGAGAAGGGATTAGATGTCAGCTATGGTGAATGACTACAGCAAGGTAACTCTTTCACTCCTCTCATAATTGCTTCTTCATTCCAATCTTCATAAAGGCTATTTCAAATATTTTTTTCTCCTCGAGTCTCCCAAATCTCAAATCTTCTCCCCTGACCCTCTCAGCTTTATTAAGAAAATCAAAGCCATTCGTCTAGAGATCTGTTTTCTCCCTTCCTCATTTCCTAACCCTTTGACATCATCTCCAACTATTTTGTCATTTATCTCCATTTTTAATAAAGTTATTCTTTTTCCTCATCATGGCCAGCGCCTCTACCTATACCCTTCATCCTATGCTCTCCCATCTTCTTCAGCAGATTGTCTCCACAATCATCCACCTCCTTTCTAATCTGCAAATTTCCCCTATGTACTGTTACCTTCCTGTAGCCTACGAACATTTCTTAGTCTTCCCCCAGCCCTAAAAATAAAATCACTAGATCCCATTAGTTCTTATAATGATGGCCACATAACATCCCCTTGTCTCAGCCAAATTCCGGAAAACCGTCTATACTTGGTACCTCTGACATCCCTCCACTCACTCTTTTCCATACCCCTTCCAATCTGGATTCTGATCTTAACACCCATCTGGAATTGCTCTTTCCGAAGGTACCAATGATCTCTTAATTGCCAAATCTAATAGCCCCCGCTTTATCTTTATCCATATCCTTCCCAATGTTTAACCTTCCCCTCCCCCAGGATATTCTCTCCTCTCTGGCTTTTAATTAAATGGTTTTCTTTTGATTTTTCTGCTCTCTGACTACACCTCCTCAGTCTTCTTTGCTCATTCATCATTCATATCATGACCATGTAC
>CM053625.1:213658895-213716917 GCA_028646595.1 Phalanger gymnotis
TCTCTCTCTCTCTCTCTCTCTCTCTCTCTCTCTCTGTCTCTCTCCTCTCTCTGTCTCTCTCCCTCTCTCTCTCTCTCTCTCTCTCCCTCTCTCTCTCTCTCTGTATATGTAAGGTCTCTATCCTTCATTATTTAGCAAAAACTCAAAACCTTGTTCTACCAAAACAAATGTCAAAATACACTTGAGAATTCCCTAAATGCCTTACAATCAGAGGATCACCATAGACAAATTCTTACCCACAAATAAGATTGATCCTCAAAGGTTGAAAAACATTTTAATAGATGCTGCCATTCTGAATATGTATAACCTCTAAACTATGTGGAATGAAAAAATTTCTCAACTATAGAGACCAAAAATTAGAAGAAATCAAAACTATGTGCAGATGGTGAAATATATATCTCATCCTAGTCATGTTCTCTGCTGATGGAGCTGTCCAGAAGATGTTTTCTGTGAGTCTATGGAAAATGAGCTTATAGCCATCCCAACAGTTTCACTTACACGAAGGAATCATCTTATTTTCATGCACAAGAGTCCATGAGACTATTAGCAAAAGAGAAAAAAAAAGGGATAGAGACTTGTCTTAGGACTTTCTGTCTGGACTCCATAGATGAGGTGAGAATGAGTTAATAATGCTGATGATGATAACAAGCATTTACAAAACGCTTTAAGGTTTGTCAAGTGCTATATAAATATTATCTCCTTAGATCTTCATAATAACTGATGAGCTAGGTGCTAATGTTATTTCCATTTTACAAATGAACAAACAGGCACAGAGTGGTTACGTGGCTTATCTAGAGTCCTAGAGGCACACAGCTTATGTGTCTGAGTCTCCCTGACTCCAAGTCCAGTACTCTATTCATTGCGTTATCTGCCTAATAATTATATCAGACACGTACTTAATGTTTTAAAGTTTGCAAAATGTTTTATATAAATGATCTCCCTTACATCTCCAGCAACACAGTAAAGTACATACAACAGGTATTATTTCCCTTATTTTAGAGATGAGGAAACCCAAGCCAAGAATTGCTAAGGACTTTGCCCATGATCACTCACCTGATAAATATCAGAGGCAGGATTCGAATCCAGGTCTTCTTGACCCCAGGTCCAGCATTCTATCCACTATTCAATAGCTGGGAAAGAAAGAGCAACAAATTATTAGATCCATATTTAGCTGATGCATATCCAAGATCCAAGATATCTTTAATTAGTACAAACCATTCACACACTTTCTCTAGCGTTCACACTAACACTTTTTGCAATCTGTCATCCTTTTCATGTCTTGTTGCTGCAACACAATCTCTAGCAAGAGGAAGGCAGCTTTTGGTTTAAACAACAGAATTCTACAGCTAAAGGCAGAAGAGACCTTAGAGCTAATTCCCTTCTTCATTTTGTCAAAAAGAAATGAAAACCCAGAAAGCAAAAAGACTTCCCCAAGGTTTGTTGTTGAGTCATTTTTCAGTGGTGTTTGACTCTTCATGACCTTTTTGGGGTTTTCGTGACAAAGATACTGGAATGGTTTGCCATTTGTTCTCCAGTTCATTTTATAGATAAGGAAATGGAAGCAAACTGTGTTAAGTGACTTGCCCAGGACCACACAGCTAATAAGTATTGAGGCCAGATTTGAACTCCCAAATGGAAGTCTTCCTGACTCCAAGTCTTTGAATCCTAGCTGCCCTCCTCAAGGTTATACACAGGGAATTAGTGGCAGAGGCGAAGCTAGGATCCGACTTTCAGTCAGCTATACCTCATTGCCGTTCCAAAACAGTGTCATAGTATTATGTGTACCTAGAGCAAAACCTGACTTGGTGACTCAGTCAATTCGGTGAAAGTCAAATGGATATATAGGATCGTATAGTAGCTGATTGATCAGCATTGTTATTTTTGCACCACTACCTTAGCCTCACATGGTTAGATTGTTGGGTAGCAGCAGTTCTGGATTTCAACTTGGGGTCCTCAAGCAACTGGTTTTATGAACTTTAGCAAATCACATGGCCTCATAACAGCTGAGTTTGCTGCCATAAGACAACCAGTTGGACTGTCAGAAAAACCTGGATTTTCCAAAGAGAGGAATCAATGGAATTTGATGGGGAAGGTCTAAGGAAATGCTCGCAGAGCCCTTTCTGCTTTCTTTCTTGGGGCAATAATAAAGTCGTGGAGTAATTTTAAAGACCTTGATTAAAAGGCATGCTGGAGATATTAAATTAGAATGAGAAAATAGCATGGTGAGGCTGACAAATAAGAAATCTGCTGCTAAATGCAAATGGGAAATTTAGGAGAGCTGAAAATGAATTCCAGGAGGAATGTCATTAACCCTGAAAACAATGAGATATAGTGCTTTCAAAGCACCTGAGATTTTCCAAAAGGAGGAGGAGAAGGAGAAGAAGAAGAAGAAGAAGAAGAAGAAGAAGAAGAAGAAGAAGAAGAAGAAGAAGAAGAAGAAAAAGAAGAAGAAGAAGAAGAAGAAGAAGAAGAGGAGGAGGAGGAAGGGAAGGAGGAGGAGGAGAAAGAAGAGAAGGAGAAAGAGAAGGAGGAGAAAGAGATGGAGAGAAAGGAAAAGGAGAATAGAAAAAGATCACTATTGATCTCAGCAAGGTTTGTTTGGCCAGTAAATTTATTGACTTCCCTGATTCTGCCTATCAATTCAGGGAGACTTTTAGCTTCATGAAAAATTGTATATTTTGACTCCTAAGGCTCACTCCATTGCTGAGAAAGAAGAGGCTTCTTAGATTATTGCACCTGCAAAATAGCATACTATCATTAAATAAAATCAATTGACAGCAAGAGTCATTAGACAAAAACAATATCCTTGACCTGTAGTGGTTTGCCCATTAGCTGGCTCTGTTAAGCACTGATTCTCAACCAAGGATGCAGGGAAGTTAATGATACTTTGAATGGAACTTAAATTAGTGGATATTTTTAGGTACACTGGCAAGCCAGAATGTAGATGATATAAGCTTGGCTTGGTTTATTGTGATATTTGGGAATGGATCTGCAAATTTATAGAGTTTCTAGAAAAAAAAGAGTGATAGTTGAACTTTTCTCTACTTCATCCCCTATGTAGAATCTGCATTATATTCCTTTTCATTAATCCCTTTATTCTGAACATCTCTCAAATTTAATCTTTGTTTTCTATTCCTATGACTATTATACTGGTTTATTCATTCCTTCAAATATTTGTAGAGACCCTACTATGTTCAAAGCACTGGGTTAAACAGGAGCAGAGATACAAAGATACTCTAATCAGTGTCTTCGGCCTTTACAATCTAGCTGTGCAATTTTTAAATATATCCAAATATATCATAGCTACAAAATAAATATATGCAAAATAAAAGCATAAAAGAGATATAAGCTACTTTAGGATAGGGACTTTTTTTGTCTTTGTATCCCTGGTACCCAGCACAACGCTTGACACCCAATAAGTATTTAGTAAATGTTGAATTGAATTGAATTGCGATTCCAAGTCCTATGCACGGCTCTAACAAGTGGGGAGGAGAGGAATCACTTCACCTGGAGGTATCAAGAAATATTTCAAAGAGAAGATAGCATTTGAGTTGGCCCTTGAGGAACAGGTAAGATTTCCACAGACAGAAATTAGTTTGGTAACCCATTATATAACACCTCTATAACTACATTGGCCTTATGGCTTTCCATCCTATCCCCTGTTTTTTCTCCCACCTTCATAGTCCATCCTGAACTCTGAGGTCAGAGCAATCTTAAAATGCCACTTTCATCATGTTTTTTCTCTATTCAGGAAAATTCAGTGGCTCCCTGTTGCCGATGGCATTGTGACCTGGCTCTTCTGCCTGATCGCGAAAGCCTTCTGTCATCTAGCTCCACTGCACCAAACCAAAATTACTCTGTACCACTCTGCATCCTACACTCAGGCAGGTCTCTTCATTATTTCTTGACTATGCCCTATACCTTTTCTCTGTAGTTTTCTGCAAGCCTCAGCTCTAACACAGACACTCTCCCTGCTAATCTCTATTCAAAGCCTGCTGATCTCTACAGGCCCAGCTCAGATTTTCTATCCTAATGGAAGTCCCTTTGTCTCTTGTCTTCCCCAGACTCTTACTGCTCTCACAGCCGGGCTCACACAGTTTTGTTTTTTTTTTTTCTCATTCATGTTTCCTCCATTTGTTTCTTATGTATCACTTTCCAGCTCCTTGCTAGACTGTAAACACCTAGAAAAACAGGAATCCTTTATCTCTGATAATTAGGTCTAATCATCATCTCTAACAAAATGACTCCATAATCTATAGAGTCAACTTTGATCTTTCTCCCGATCCTTAAGTAAAATGTTGAAATTGCTCATTGGACACTTAAAATATTCAATGTTTCATAGGTATTTCTCAAGCTTCTTGAGTTCAAAATGGAATCCATTCCTCCTCCAGAATTTGCTTTTCATATTGCTGGAAACACCATCCTTCCTGTCACTGAGATTTATACCCTTGGAGTCCTCCTTGACTTTTTCTTCTCCTTCAATTCTCATTCAATCAGTTGTTATTTCATAACTTTCACCTCTATGGTATGTCTTGCCTCCATCCTCTCCTCTCCATTCTTAGTGCCACCAACATGCTTCAGGCCCTCAATATTTCCCTCCTGTCCTGTTATTTGTTTTCTCTGTTTGGAGTCTCTCTTCACTGTGATGCAATTGGAGGGTCTCCTATTTTTATGCAGTCACACCAGACAAGAATCTCCTGTGTTGGGAATGCTCTCCATCCTCATCTCCACCTCTCAGGATCCTTGTCGTTGGGATTCATGCTGTGATTCCTTTCCTGATTCCCTCATGTTAGTGCACTCAATCTCATCAAGTTACCTTATATTTACTGATTTTAATTTAGGTTTTATCTTTCTGTCTTTTTTCTATTACATCAAATTCATTTCTGAATATATCTTTTCCCATAACCTGCCCCTTAAATCTCCCTTTATAACAAAGAAAAAAAAAGTTTAGCAAAACAAACTGACATATTGACCATATGGATAGATAGCTTAGGAAAAATTCCACATCCCCAGCCCTCCACTTCTCCAATGAAAGGAGGGAAGCACATTTTCTCAATTCTTCCTGAATTTATAATAATCATAATGTTTCACAGTGTAATAATGCTTATACCTAGGTGATGTATACGTGATGGGCCTGGAGTCAGGAGGACTTGAGTTCAAATCTATCCTCAGATACTTACTAGCAGTGTGACCCTGAACAAGTCACTTAGCCCTGCTTGCCTCAGTTCTGTTATCTGTAAAATGAGGTGTAAAAGAAAATGGCAAACTACTCTAGTATCTTTGCCAAGAAAACCCCAAATGGGGTCATGAAGAGTTGGACACGGCTGAAACAAATGGACAACAACAAGAAAAACAACAAAATATTTACATACATGCCTAAATTTCATGTATCCCCACCCCCCGTAAACTCTTTGAGAGCAAAAACTATTTCATTTTTGTTTTTGTCTCCAAGTGCTGAGAATAGTGCCTTGAACAAAGAAGATTATAAAGACTTATTTGAACTGCTGTTGAATGTGCTTGATATTACAGATTTTCTGTAATTTTTAAATGACTAGTTAGTTTGGAAAAAAAATAATTTTATAACATATGTCATCATCAAAATCCAGAAGCAACAAAAGCATGTTCTAAAGGTCTACTCTCCACCAAGAAAAAAACTATTCATTTGGATTCACTTGGAAAAAAAACAGTGAAACAAGTGTGTGACATATAAAACCAAAAATTCCTAAAGGGCAATATGTCTAAAAGGAACTACCAACTGATGAAGTATTTATTGAATACCTATTGTGTGCTTGTGCTAGCTGTCTTAGAAACCTTGGGATATGTAGGATATATATGTATATATACACACACATATACACACATATATGTATATATGTGTATTTATTACATTCGTGTAGGTATGTGTATGTATTTATGTATGTATATGTATATATATATAAAATGTATGAATGTGTGTTACTATGTATTTATATGGATATATGAAGTAAAATTATATATCTCTGTGTGTTTCCAAATTAGTCCAAGTAAATAGTGTTTTTTTGAGGAGGGCAGACTTTTAGAACATTTTTTCATTGTTTCTTTTTATGGCTATGTCTATATGTTATCAATTTTTTTCAAAATGCAGAAATTCAATCTTCCCCAACCAGTCATTTAAAAATTACAGAAAATTCATAATATGAAGCCTACTATCAGTATTTTAAAAAGACATAAATGTCCCCCTTCCATAGGCAGGGTAGTATGATAGAACACTGGTTTTGCAGTAAGAAAATCTGGGTTTGAATTCTGGCTCTGATATTTACTAGCTGTGTGACCTTGGGCAAGTCTTTTTATCTATGCCTCTAGGCTTTGGTTTTCTCTTATCTAACATGAGCTTGTTAAATTGGATGATTGCTAAGGTGCCTTCCACCTCTAAATTCCATGATCTTTTTTCTCTTTATTCCTGTTTATTAAGGCATGAAGAAATTTATATTTTGTCCCAAATTTGTCAACGACTTAAGAATAAAATCATTTTCAATGTAACAGCATCACGACAGTTTCATCTTTTCCTTCACTGCCTTTATGGTTAAATGTGTCAGTAGCTGATGGCTAAACGTATATCCCACAGGCCATGAAAATATAGAAATACGTGGTTTTGAGGTCTCAAAAGGAAATACAGCATAGGAACCTAAAACATGATTTCTCTCATTGTTAGGCCACAAATCAATATCTTACTGAGCTCACAAAGCACAGCTGACTGAGTAAGAAGCTTTGTCTAAGGAGCTGTCGTCATACCTAAATATAATCAATCAATTATCTAGATAGAACTTGCTTTTGGTTGGTCCAAAGGTTTAAACTTCTTCAAGTACTTTTACTTCATCCTTATAACTGCTGTCATAAGGGCTGGATAGGCATCGCCATTTTGCAGATGAGGAAAATATAGCTAAAGGAGGTCAAGATATGGCCAGGCAATGAGTTAAAAACATAATTGGTATTAGAATCTAGCTCTTTTGATGACAAGTCTGGCATTCATAGAGGTCATAAGATTTCACACTGGAAGAAAACTTAAAAATCATTTAATCCAATCTCTTTGTGTTTTTAGATAAGGAAATAGACTGAGGAAGGATAACTTACTTGCTCAAAGTCACACAGGTTGGAAATAACAGAACTAGGATTTGGCTTCAGGTCTTTCAATTTCCAATTCAGTATTATCTCCACCATACCCTGCTGCTGTGGTAACTGTCCAGCAGGCCACCAAGTCAATAAGCCTCATACAGCTTCCCTTTGCCCCCAACTTGTCAGAAGAGCTACACAATGGTGGCAAAGAATTAGCAACTGAGGGTATGTCCATCACTTGGGGAAGACTGAACAAGTGTCATATGAATATAATAGAATACTATTGTTCTATAAGAAATGATGAGCAGGCAGATTTCAGAAAAAATAAAAACCTGGAAAGGTTTACATGAACTGATGCTGAGTGAAGTGAGCAGAACCAGGAGAACATTATACGCAGTAACAGTAACATTGTACGATGATCAATTATGATAGACTTGGCTCTTCTCAGTAATACAATGATTCAAGACAATTCTAAAAGACTCATGATGGAAAATCCTATCCACATCCAGAGAAAGAACTACAGAGTCTGAATGCAGATCAAAGCACACTATTTTCACTTTTTGGGTTTTTTTTTCTTTCTAGTGTTTTTTCCCTTTTGTTCTGGCTCTTCTTTCACAACATGACTAATGTGGAAATATGTTTAATATGATTGGGCACGTATAGCCTATATTAGATTGCTTGCCATCTTGGGGAGGTAGAGAAAAAAATTGGAACTCAAAATCTTATAAAAGTGAATGTTAAAAACTAAAAAAAAAAATTAAAAGAAGCCCCACACAATGAACTTGAAAATGTGTATGTTTTAAGTGTGACTAGGAGATACAGTCTGGCCAGATACAACTTAAATAATACCATCCAGAGACAAAGGAGTGGCAACTGAAGTCAACCGGGCTATTTTGGCTCCTGGACCAGTAGGGAAGAGTCACTTGAGGGAAGAATGCTCAGGCTAAATACTGGAAAAGATAACAAAGTGGAGGCAGGGTTTCAGTCACCCTACTTATCATTCACCTAGACTTGAAGGTGGAACTGGGGCCAGCCAAAAGAAGCTCCAAAGGAGCGAAAGCATGTAACTCTGCCTTTGAGCAGAACCCACAGATCATGCTCTTGAGTGAACCTCTTCATATGTAGTGATCATGGCAACTGAAGAAAAAAAAATGGGGATAAGGTAAAGCTTGAAAAAGGGAATCACTAGCCTGAAACTTTATTTCTAGAGTAAGGAGCTTTGTGGAAGAGAAGCTGTTATTTTGGCCAAGTGGAAAGGAACCCTTAGTATGAAAGAAGGGTTTGAATCCTAAATCTGATATTTACCTCACTGTGGGACATTAGTCGAGTCACTTAGGATCTCTGAGTCTGTTTCCTCATCCGTAAAAAGGTAAGACTAAAGCAGATTTCTAGGAACCTTCCAGTCCTTGGAAGAATGAGCTGTGGATTAGAGGAGTTGGTTTTGTTTCTTGATTTGTTCCCTCTCTCCCTCCCTTAACTTACTGCGTGGCTGAGATTCACAAGATTTTTCAGTCGTAGACTAAGAGTGAGAAGAGACCTTAGAGATCATCTTGTTCAACACCCCTCATTGCATAGAGAAGGAGACTGAGGCTCTTAGAAAAGTGATTTGTCCAAGTTCTCAGAGTTTGTAAGTGGCTGAACCAGGTTTGGAATCCAGGGTGACTGCCTTCAGATTCGATGCTTTCTCAACTACACCACACGGCTATTCGAGTATATATAAAATAACATGGGTAATATATAACGTGGACAGATGGGGGCTGTAAATGCTAATAATGCTGCCTAGATGAAATCTGAGACTTTAATTTCTCTCTCTCTCTCTCTCTCTCTCTCTCTCTCTCTCTCTCCCCATATATATATATATATGTATATATACATGTACATATATGATATATATGTGTGTATGTGTGTATGTGTGTATGTGTGTATGTGCGTATGTGTGTGTGTGTGTGTGTGTGTGTTTACTAAATAGTAACTGTTTCTCTCTTTTGTCCAGGAACCCTGAGGCTCTTCCTCTCCCAGTATAATTTTTTTTTTGAGTTTTTGATTAAGGGGGCCATCCCTTAATTAACTTCTTGAAGAGGCCTATTCACTGAATGGGTGTTACCTTGCTCAAAGTGAAAACCTGAAAAGACCTTAGCCTAAAAGGTCCAGGGCTTCCCAGTGCATCCTGGGCCATCACCAGTCATCCTGATGAATATCAAGCCACTGGGCCCAGATGGCTCTGGAGGAGAAAGTGAGGCTGGTGACCTTGCACAGCCTTCCCTCACTCAAATCCAAGTCAACTGCAAGTCATGTCATCATTCCCCTTGATGTCATGATCCTCTTTAAGAAAGAAGGACAAACACAACCTGAGTGTAAACACACATACAATATAATTGTATTTGGATAAATGTAAAATAAAATAAATGATAAAAAGAAACAATATTCATATATCAATATATTATTGAATATTATATAATTATATACTTTAATATACTGCTAATAATAATAGTTAACATTTATATAGTGTCTACTATGTGCCAGGCACTATGCCATATACTTTACAAATATTATATTCTTTGATCCTCCCAGCAATCCTGGGTGCCATTATTATCCCCACTTTACAGATGAGAAAACTAAAACAAACAGAAGTTAAGTGACTTGCCCACGGTAACACAAGTAGGAAGTATCTGCAGCCATATTTAGACTCAGGTCTTCTGCAGGCACAGAGCTCTAACCACTGCACCACCAGCTGCTTATAGTCTAGGCTAATATTTCTCACCTAGGTCAAGATCACAGCAATTTCTCTGAACTTTCAACACACAGCACTCAGGTAGCTGTAGCAATAATAACAGCATTTATATAGCCCTTTAAGGTTTTCAAAGCACATCACATATGTTAGCTCATTTGCTCTTCACAACAGCCCTGTGAAGGCAATGTTTCTCCCATCCTCATTTTACAGATGAGGAAACTTAGACATATTTTATCGCTTAGGCAATAACGTATGAGGGAAAGGGAACTTCATATGGGCAGGTGGCCCCCATTCTGGTCTCTCTCATCGTTAACGTGAAGTGGCCCCCATTCCGGAAGAGCCCCAGATCTAATGGCAGAATATGAAAGTCACAGCTCTGCCTTCAGTAAGTACTGACAGCAGAGCCTTGGACAACAGCCGCTCTCTCCACACCTTGGTGCAAATGAGAACCGAGTGCACATCTGTGGAGGCGTCAAGCCCAGCTCCAGAAGAGCTGTTAGTAGATGAGGCAAACCCAGGCTGGGCAGAAATCTGGACATTTAACCAGATCCCACTGCTCCTCTACTCAATTCCTTCTGCTCTAGTGAATCTATTATTGGTAAGAGGCCATGGTCATGATATTTTCCTTAAGGGATTTTTTTTTTAATCCCAGAACCAGGGGCCAATATAGGGCAGTGAATCTGAATTCATGAGAGCTGGCTTTAAATCCTGACTCTGCTCCTTACTTCCTGTGTGACCATGAGTAAATCGCTTTACCTCTTGGCCTCAGTTTCTTCAGGTGTAAAATGAGGAGGTTGGACTAAAAGACGGTCTCTAAGATCCATATGATTGTAGGTTTTGAACTGGAGGGAAGCTTGATGGTCGCCAAGTTCACCGTCCTAATTTCACACATGAGGAAATTAAGGCCAATAGAGGCGAAATCATTTGTCCAGGGTAACAAAGAGAGTAAGGGTCTGAAGGAGGGTGCAAAGTCAGCTCTTCCTGACATAAGGTACACTGTCCTCTCTTTCTAATTCTTAAAGCTCTATAGATTTTGAGAATCACTTATGGATCTTAACTTGGTAAGACCCCTTAAGGTAATTAAAGAAGTCTCTTGACCAACAATCTGAGAAGTCATATTTTTTCTTGACCTCTTTGTGAAAAAGGACATGATGGTTTCTGACTAGTAAAGTAAAAACATAGAAATTCAGAGATGAATCAAAACTTAGAGAATATTTAATCCAATCCCATACCTCAACTATTTTTACAGATGAGGGAATTGAGGTTGAGAGAAGTTAAATAATATTTCCATCAATCAGGAGAGGAATTGAGCTTATATTTCACTGAATAGTCTTTCTGTTAGGAACCCCCTCCTCTTTCCTATTCCGTACCTCCAGTCCCTACCACATCATCCCTTTCTCTTCTCCTTTGTCGTAGTGTTTGACAAAGGGGTGGTCCTCACTTTCTTTATTTCTTCTTGTTGTTTCGAAGAACTTTCCTTTTCCATCTCATCTTCCATCTCTTGCCATCTATTTATTGGCTTCTTCCTTGCTACCTACGAACATTCACAGGGCTCTCCCATCCTTTAAAAAACCTTCACTTGACCCTTCCATACCCCTAACTATGGTCCTACAGGTCTCTTCCCCTTTCACAGCTACACTCCTAGAAAGAAAGCTACCTGTAGTCGTTGCCTCCTCTTCCTCACCTACTGTTTCTTAATCCATTTTAATTGGAATTCTGTACTCATTCAACCAAAACTATTCTCTGCAAAGTTACCAATCATCTTTTAACTGTGAAATCCAATGGCCATTTCTCAGTCCTCATCCATCTTATCTTTTCTGTGACTTCTGACCCTATCAATTGATGTCAGTACTAGGAATAGTGTCACTATCCCTATCTCTTTCTGGGATACTGTGTTGTGAGGTCAATGGGAAATAAAATCTTCCCCACCCATCAATAGGCCTCATGTGGCACCCTTTAAGGGAAGCTTGCTTGCTTAGAAGAAGGCTTACACACCTTTTGTTAACTTCTAATTAGGCACTGAGTCAGGAGGGTTCTGTCTCTGAGCTTATTAGCTGAAAGAGTGTATATTCTGAGAGGGGAGCTTTTTGCTTTGGGGGCTCACTTACAAGAAGGATCTTGTGATTCCCTGGGCAAGACTCTAAATGGCCATACATTCAAATCCCCTGACCGTTCAGAGGTAAAGGCTCTCTCAATCCAGTGGTGAATGTAAAGAGTACATACATATGTGTGTGCATGTGTATATGTATATATGTGTGTGTATATATATGTGTGTATATATGTGTGTGTATGTGGGTGTATGTATATATGTGGGTGTATGTATATGTGTGTATGTGTGTATATGTGTACAGTATGTATATGTGTATATGTATGTATGTATAGCAGTTTTGCTTTGATTCAGGTAGTAGAGCCCTGTCTGTTGGTCTTTATTTCTCTTTTCTGTATTTTTTCTGTTTAATTAAAGAAGATCGTTGACCCCTGGAACAGCTGTCTTTCCTAGTAAAGCAGATAAAAGAACTTGCACCAGCAGCCATCCTGGGTATGCCAGTGTGGTGCCATTTCATGTTTCCTCCCTTGGTTTTCATGACACTGCTCTTTTAGTTCTGCTTGGATCTAGCTAACTCCTCCTCAGTCATCTTTGTTGATTCATTATCCCATGTCTCTTCCACTAAATGTAAACATGTCTCAGAACTCTATTTGGGCCCCCTTCTCTTCTTTCTTTCATTCTCTCTCTGAGTGGTCTTATCAGCTCTCATGGATTTTATAAAGAGAGATACTTGAACCACTGAAAAGTTAAATAACATTCCCAGAGACACACAGCCTGGATATACCAGAATGAGAATTGAACCTAAGTCTTTGGGACTGCCTCTCATATAGAGTATATGCAGACCTAGACATGGTGGTAGTGGTGGTAGTGGTGGTGGTGGTGGTGGCGGTAGTAGTAGTAGTAGTAGTAGTAGTAGTAGTAGTAGTAGTAGTAGTGGTAGTAGTAGTAAGCACTTATGTAGGGTTTTAAGTTTACAAAGCATTTGACAAATATCTCGTTTTGTCCTCAAAACAACCCTGGGAGGTGGCTACTATTACTATTCTCATTTTACAGATGAGGAAACTTAGTAGACCAATGTTAAGTGACTTGTCCAGGGTCACAGGGTAGCAAATGTCTGAAGCCAGATTTAAACTCAAGACTTCCTGACTCTAGGCCCAGCCCTCTATCTGCTGTTTCCCACCACTGCCTAATAGTAATGTAATCCCTATTACTTGGGAGGCTGAATCTCATGGATCTCTGAAATTCAGGTGTTCTAAGCTGGACCATGTGTTCTAAGAGAGCTGGTTATTAGCACTAAGTTTGGGCACCAGTATGTTGGCTCTGAGAGCATAGGGCCAACAAGCTGCCTAAGCCGGTAGAAAATGGTCCAGATTAGAAGTCAAGTACGTACATCAAGGCTCTTAAGCAATAGGGTTGGATCTGCCAGTGGTCACTGTACTTGCAAACCAGGCAAGATAGAAAGACCCAGTGTCAAAAACAAATAAACAAATATAATAAGAAGAATAAAAACAAAGAGTTTCTAAAACAACTTAAAAATGAGATTAACACTATTGGTAACCAGATGGCATGAGTTTATAAACTTCCTTAGGGGAACAATTAGGAGCAGCTAGGTGGCACAAGGGATTCACATCCTCATGAGTTCAAATATAGCCTCAGACATTTATAAGTTATATGATCCCAGGCAAATTGCTTCACCCTGTTTGCCTCAGTTTTCTAATCTGTAAAATGATCTAGAGAAGGAAATGGCAAACCACTCTTTGCCAAGAAGACATCAAAATGGGGTCACTAAAAGTCAGATATGGCTAAAAAAAATGACTCAACAAAGGGGGGGACAACTGGATGTTTTCACAATAAAAAAGAAGGGATTTTGACCTTAGCATACTGAAGTTTATAGCTATATTTTTAGCTTGAAATGACTTGGAGGGTGGGGTGGGCTAGAAGAATTAGAAGATCCAGGGGTGTGGAACCTGCAGACCACATGTGGCCCTCTAGGTGGGCTCCACTTGAGGACCTAGAGGGCCTACAGGCCACAGGTTCTCCACCACAACACTCCAAAAGTAAAGTTTTGTTCTTGGAGGTTTTTCCCCCACAGTGGAAAAGCATTGTATTAGCCTCAAAGTCCAGCACAGTCTACACAATTTGTGCTCATGTTGTATCACACACACACACTTCTACGCTCCAGTGAAAGGGCAGCTCCTTGTGGACAGGGAGAGTTTCATATTTTTCTATCCCCAGAATCCAATCCAATTCCTTGAATACAACAATGATTTGAAAAATGCTTGCTAAATTAAATTTAATAACAGAGCTGGAAAGTACCCCCAGACATTGTCTTTTCCAACTTATTCCTGAGCAAGCAGTCTCTCTCCAAAATACCTAATAAGTGGCCATTCTGCCTTTGTTTAAAAAGGTTTTTCGCATCATTGTTAATGAGACGCCCTTGGTAACTAGAGGGGAAACCCACTATCTCTTGAGGAAGCACACGCCACAGTTCTCAACAATTTTTACTTAAATCAAACCTGAATTTTCTTCTTTGTAATACTTGTTCCTTGGTCCTAGATCTGCCCTTTCAGATCCAGCAAAAACAATGTCTAATCCTTGTTCCACATGACTTCCTTTCAAATATTTAAGAGAGTATTAAGGTAGGATTTAATTAATATTTGTAAAATGAATGAAGTCAATGTGGCTATAATTTAGCTTGTAGGCTTCCTTCTAGAATCACTAAATGGAAATGGGGGAAATACATATAAGAGCAAGTAGGTGGCACAGTAAATAGAATGCTAGGCCTAGAATCAGGAAGATCTGAGTTCAAATTTAGCCTGAGACATTTATTAACTGTGTGACCCTGGGCAAGTCCCTTAACCATTTGCCTTAGTTTCTTCATCTATAAAAGGAGATGGATGAGGAAATGGCAAACCACTCCACTATCTTTGTTAAGAAAATACCAAATGGGGTCACAAAGACTTGGACACAGCTGAATAACAACATTTCATTAGATAGAAAGAATACAGGATTTTCTAAATATAATCAAAAACTCAAATATGTATAGAACTAAGTTCAGTGCAGGGCTATCTCATTTGTCAATCTAAGGAACAGAAATAACTCCTTTCCTCTTTCCAGCACAGAAAACTCATTTGGAGCTAAAAGGGGATTGTGTTATAAACTTCAGTGCACAAAGGTCAAAATTCCATTTTTTTTATTGTGAAAATAACCAATTGTTCTCCAAGGGAAATGCATGAACTAATGGCTTCTGGTTACCAACAGTGTTAACCTCATCTTTCTTTCTAAGCTGTTTTAGTAGCTGATATTGTCTTGGAAATTTTATAGGAAACATTTATTGTAGAGAGGTAGGAAGAAGGAAGAGTTTCATAGACCTAGTTTCTTTTATAAACTTTTCTATACTAAGAATTATATGGATGGTACACTAGGTTTAAGAGCATGGTTGAGTTTGTATCAGTTTAGGTTCAGAATCACATAGCTTCCATCTAGACAGCTCTTAAGGGCTAAGATTTGGATAATTTCTCCTCTGTTTCTCATGTGACAACACCTTTCCTCTTAACACAGTGCTTGGCACAAAATAGGATCAGACATAACTTTATATCTATATATGTATGTATGTGTATATACACATATGCATATATACACACTTACATACACATATATTTGTGTATATATATTTCTCTGAATATATCTGCATATATAGATATACATACTCATATGCCAGGAGCAATATGACAGATAGAAGGGCAGCCTTGGAGGGAGGAAGACCTGGGTTCAAGTTCTGCCTCTAAACCATACCGGCTGCATATAATGACTCTGAAATCATTTCACCTCTCAGAGTCTCAGAAAACTCCCTAAGTGTATATTACTGCTGATTTCTATCAATGGGGGTAATTTTCATGGTAGAAATTCCCTACATTCCCTACATCAATGAAATAATAGGCCTGGATTTTCATTCATTCTCTCTCTCTCTCTCTCTCTCTCTCTCCTTTTTCTCTCCTCTATTTCCTCCCTCTCCACCCTGTCTCTATACATATACGATATACACAGATATACATGTACACATACACAAAGACACACACATATGTACATATGCATATATCAAACAATTTAATATATGACGTGATGTTAATTTAAGCATTCCTTCCACTAAGGGCAAATCACAATTCACTCATAACTTCTCATCCTTTTCCATATTTTCCCATAAATCTTCCACAGGAGAGGCACCTAAAGTTCAGCAATACTTTTTCCTAGATCTTTTTTACATTAAGTGGATACAAATGCCCATCTCCAGGGCACAAATGCCCAGTAAGAGATTGCCAATCCCTTAATGACCAACCTACATTATTTTGCCATCATATGTATTTTTGATGATAGGTTTTATGCCACATTTTCAGACGTGTAATTCAGTGTTGTTGATGTTATTTATATCTTATTTACACATGACGTGTGTCTCTGCATTGCCTTTTGGCTGGTTTGCAGTCTTGATTCCTTGGAGACTGCGGTACTCTGTGATTTGAAGACATAGAGAGTCACCCAAGAATATTGGTTTAAAAAAGATGACATTTTATTTCAGGGCTCACTGAAAGTTATGTATTATATTCCAAATACAATCTAGCTCTCTCTTCCTCCCATTGAATTCTGAGACCAATTCACTGTCCATCTGCAGTGTCTGTCTCTCATAGATACACTGATAGACCAGGTCTGTGGGCTGCTCATCTAACTGCTTATTATATTATATTATGGATGGTAGACATTCTGTATCTATATTGGTTTTTCCTGTGTGGATAGTTAGGACAAACTCTTGAACAATTATGAATCTCATTTAGGAAGCTCTGACGTGTTTTACAACTTGATGTAATCAGTGCAATGTCATCCACAAATGGAAACATGGCATCTGGAAGTCCATACAATCTATAGGGAATCCCTCCTCCATTTGAACTGTGTGCTGGATCTTTTCCATGACTATGACAAACCCTTTGTATGTCTTCATTTAGTGTCTTCCTTGATGTTGATCATCAGACAATTATATCTGGTGCTATATCTATTAAGGAATCTTTTAGGTTCATAATACAATTATCCCTTCCGTGTCCCCACAATCTGGAAAATCCATGTTAAATGTTTTAGCCCTCCCTTTGTGCCACAGGAGAAGTTTGAATTTTTCCTTTTTCTTTTGTGGGTTTACAGCATCTTGTTATAAAATTTGGTTTGATACTATGCGATACTATACATATATTTTATGCACTTCTGAGTTTCTAAACTTTCTGTGTCATCTGCTGGCCTCCATGTATCATTTCCAACTTTTGCAAAACTCCTCAAAATCTCCCATTTAATTTCTTATGCTGACTCATGATATATCAAAACTGGGACGGGGAAAGCAGTGATATGGAAGGGATAACTATATCTTAACATGAAAGATAACTGGTTGATGGAAGTGTAAGCAGTATAATATGGTTGGACAGGCACTTTAGGGAGAATACTTTGGCAGCTGAGTGGAGGATGGAATGGAGCTCAGGAGAGAGACTTGGATGTGGGATATAGATTTGGAAGTTACCTGTATGAAAGACCAGAGCTGAAGAGGTCACCAAGTGAGAATACAGAGTGAGAAGAGGACTAGGAGAGAGGCTCAGAGGACAGCTACAGCTAGGTCATGTAATATGTACAAAATGCCAGGAAGGAAAACAGAAGGAGTGATCAGATAAACAGGTGGAGAATCAAGAAAAAGCAATATCACAAAAAACAAGAAAGCAGAGAATATCCAGGGGGAGGGAGTGGTCGGCAAAGTCAAATACTGAAGTTCAGAAGGATAAAGATTGAGAAAAAAATTGTAAGATTAACAGTTAATTAACAGTTAATAGTTTTCTAAATTTGTGATCCTTGTCCAATGGCCTAAAAGCCTTAAGGTTCCTTCCAGCTATCAATACTATGATCCAATGGTATTATGAGCAATTGTTCCTTTAGCTAAAACTTCCTTCTGTCCTAGAGTTTTGGAGGTAGTTTGCTTTGGAAAATAGGTGCTGACAGTATTTGCTGTTTATTGTATTTTCCTGAGACTTACCACACTTATATAACTTAACTAAATTAGCTATTTTTGTACAACCATGATCTAAGCCATGTGATTAATGTTGCTTGTTTTGCTGGGAATCATAGATGGGAAAAAATTAAGCTTGGAGCCAAAATATGAGTTGATATGCACCCAAACCAAGAAGAAATACATAAAGGTTACAGGAAGAAAAGTATTACAGATATAAAGATGGAAAGAAATAGACAAACTTCTTCAACATTTCAGTGATGGGGATTGGCAAACTAAGTCCTGAGGACCAAATCTGGCTCATCAGCTGTTTTGGTATGGTCTATGAACTAAGAATTTTTACATTAAAAAGTATGTGTGTTTCTATGCACATGTGTATATATGCACATAGATATGTAAGTATTATGCGGGGTATCCCAAAAGTCTTAGTGCAGTTTTAAGCTATTAATGTTTATCCCACACATAAATACATACTATATAGAATATGTATGTTTGAACATATATATGGGCAGATGTATATATTCACATACATATACCACATATGTTTAAATTACATACTCATATACATACATACACACATATATAGTTGTCAATTAGTACGTTAAGGATTAATTATTTGATCAGTATGAGAACTCTCTCCATTGATGAAGACTGAAACTATCGATAAATCATTGTCTTAGGAAGTGACTTGAAGCTCAGAAATGTCAACTGATTTTTCTAATGATCACACAGCTAATAGGTGCAGAGAAAGGATTTGAACTCAGGGCTTCCTAATTCCAAGTCCAGCTTACTTGGAATCAAGTGATTCTACTCTGCCATACTGCCTTTCCTTAAACAATCACATTACTTCTCAATGGTCCTTAAAACACTTTTGAAACAAGCATCCTAATTTTACAAGCTATCATTTTACAGATGACGACACACGCAGCACATAAAAAGTAAATTGATTTGCTTAAGGTTACTGATAAAATGGTCCAATCAGAAACACACCCCAGTTCTTACTGCTTGTGGTTCAGTGCTCATTTCAAAATTATTTTATTGTCTTTCATCATTCTGGAACAGTGACCCAAAACCTAAAGGTGCTCTCTTAAAATATATCAACATGAAATTGCTGCTCCCCATCTGCATTGAGCCTCCATCAGTAGCACTCTCCAACATTCTTGAACAATACCGAATAGCCACTTCTGAACTGGGGATCTTGCCCGTTGTTTGCATTCTCAACAAAGCTTGTTCTTACCAAAAATCCAATGTCGTGTTTAATTTCATCCTAAAGATTTAACAGTAGTTTTGCTTTTATCCAGGTTTCTCCCACCTTTCTTATATATACCAATAGGTAATACATTACTTTGGCCCACATTGGAGATAGTGCAAATGTGGATCCAGAAATATGAAACAGTAATTCTATTTTATTTTATGGTGCAGTATACAAGATGGATACCAGTAAATACAGAAACTGACTTCGTTTTCTTCCACAGGAAAAAAAAAGGTTTTACTCAGCAAACTGGGTGAGTAAGTTCTGACTGCATCATAACTTTTTCCAAGAGCACCTTAAATCCCAGTTTATTACTTGAAGTTGTTTATCTGGTACTTTGTATTGCTTAACACTTGCTGCTGGCAGTTTTAAGATACAGAATAAGTCTTGCTTTGTGTAGGCTTCCTTGGGTAAGGAGAAGATAGATTACAGCACAAGTCTACTTGGTGTGGAATTGATTGCTAAGAACATCACCTCATTAATATGTAATAAGGTACAAATTGCAAGGACGGGATGATCTCTTCCAATTTGGTTACAGATACAAAACTGCACTGTCCATCACTATTGTCAAGAGATTCAAGTCCCTTTTTCCTGATTCAATACTCTTCTAGAAAACTCTGTAAGGTCAAGTTAACAAGTATTTAAATGCCTATTATGGATCTAGGCCTGAGGAGGACAAAAGAGGAAGAACGGCGTATCGCTTTCCTTAAGAAGCCTATAATCTTGCCAAGGAGACAAGATTTGTATACATATTAAAATGAGAGAATTATTAGAAACAGTATACAATAAAGAGCTAAAATGGTTGGGATGGATTCTGACTGCTGGAGAAGTTCAGAGAAAGGAAAATTCAGCGTGGGCTTCATGGAAGAAAGGGGAAATCAGCAGAGTGGGTCTGGTGGGACGAATACAATTTAGATAGCTGGAGAAGAGGACAAAAAAGCAACACTGATCAAAGACAAAAAGACGGGAATGAGCACTTTGGACAGAGATAGCATATTGTAGAGAGTAGGAAAGTGGAGCAGTGTGAGAGATTCAAAGGATTTGTACTGTAGAATAGAAACGTGCACATGGAGGGTGTTTTAATAAATGGATATTGAATCCACTTAGCTTTTATCAAAGCATTCAGTAAAGTCATTCTTGTTCTTTTTGTAGGAAAGATGGAGGAATGTAGGTCAGGTGATAGAACTATTAGGAAGATCAAGAACAAATTGAAGGGTTAAACCAGGATGGGGAGCCTTCTAGGTCCTCAAGTGCGCCCCTTTGACTGAATCCAAACTTCACAATGTTCAGTCAAAGGGTTGTACTTGAGGACCTGGAAGGCCACATATGGCCTTGAGGCCACAGGTTCCCCAGCCCTGGGTTAAACCCTAAAAGTAGTTATTCATGGTTTGTGGTAAGCTTTTTTGAGAGTCTCCAACAGGAATGTCTCAGGAATCTTTGCTTGACTCTCTAGCGCTGCTCCACTTTGTTGATGATACTAAAGTAACCAATCAGCATTGAAAAAGATCAGGAAAGACTAGAAGATTGGGATAAAATGTCAAGCTTACTTGAGGTCAAAAAATCAACTTCTCAAGATAAGAGGATGTGGATGGATAATAATTCATCTGAAAAAGATTTCATGGTCTGTAAACTCGATATGAATCAAAGTGTCATGATAGGAAAGAAAGCTGATGTGGTCTTGGGCTTCACTGAAAATCAGTGTGTGGAACTAGGGAGGCCTCATTGTATTCTGTCCCCACCAGACTACACCTAGAGCAGCACGTTCAGTCCTGCTTGCCATATAGACATTAATACATTGAAGAATATCCGGAGGAAGGCAAAAGAACAGTGAAGGGGCTTGAGACTATGCCATTGGAGTTTTGGCTGAAGGAATGTGAAGATTTAGGAGGAATAAAACAGTATTCTTGAAAGGTTTGCAGGGCTTGCATGAAGAAGATGGATTCAACTTGTTCTACATGGCCTCCCAGGACAGAATCAGGAGCAATAGATGAAATTCGAAAGGGGCCATATTTAGACTTGAGGCAAAGAAATACTTCCTAATAATTAGAGCTACCCAAAAGCAGAATAAGCTATCCCAGGAGACAATGCATTCTCCTTTCCTGGAAATCCTTGAGTAAAGCCTGGATAACCATTAAGCAGGTACTTGGAAGACAGAATTCTTATTCTAAAAATCAACCAGTAAATAATCGCTTATTAAGTTCCTTCTATATACCAGGTACTGTGCTAGGTACCAGAGATGCAAAGACAAAAAAAGGAAGGGTGCTCTGCCCAGAAGAAGCTTACATTCAATTAGAGGAGACAATATGTACACATACATATACACACACATACACACATATATACACATATACATATATACGCATATATATACACATGGAACACACACAAAATTCATAGAAGGTCATTTAGAGGAAAAAGGCACTTAGCTATCATGGAGATCAGGAAAAGTTTCATGGAGGAGATGGTATTTGATCTGTATTTTGAAGGAAACTAAGGATTCTAAGAAACAGTGACGAGGAGGGAGTGCAATCTAGGCATGAGGGATTGTCTACATGCTAACTATGTTAGACAGGAGACAGAAAATCACTTGTGAGAAACAGACAGAAGGCCAGTGTGGTTGGTCTGGGGAATGCATACGGGAGAACGATGCTTAATGAGTCCGGAAAGATAAATTGGCACCAGGTTGTGAAAGTCTTTAAATTCCGAACAGAGTTTATATTTGACCTTAGAGAACCACTGCAGTTTATTGAGCAGGGGAATGATGTAGTATCGGTTGGACTAGTTGACCTCTGAGGACCCTTCTAACTCTGAAATTGCAACTCTCTGGAAGAATAAATGTGATATGGTTGGATAGGCAGAAGCGGAGGCAGGGTGATGGGGGTGCACATTATAAATGACTTTGAATGTCAGGTAGAGGACTTCAAGCCTCATCCTAAAAGAAACAGAGTTATTGTAGGCTTTTAAGTAAGGGAATGGTGAGAAGTGTGCTGAAAGGAAGGTTTTTGGAAGGATTCACTGGCAGCAGCATACTAGATGGTTTGGAAGTTCACCATTCTTCCAGGCTACAATGACATCCCAAACCACTATACCAAAGAGGTTGTTACCTAATTGGGCAGGATCATGACTTTTGGAGCCTCATCAGGCTTAAATAAGGTTTTAAAGAACCTTGGAGCAACTCCGAAAAGCATCCCCTTCTCCTGGATTCACTCCTTTCTTTCCTTTCAAAGTCATTGAATTGTTCTCTCTGGTAATCTTGGCAGCAATACAACTTCCATGCTTTCTTCGGCTTCCATCCTCAGTCATCACCTGAATTATGGAGGGTCCTCACAAGACAAGGGCCATGGGGTAGCTGCCCTGACTGCTCTGTTAATAATCTATTCCCAGACAATGAGAATCTCAAGTGGATTCCCGGTTCTTCTGCTTCCTGATTGGAGTGTTATAAGCACATGGGGTTGATTTGGTCCCCCACCTAGCTTCACTTATTGTAGTCAAAGCCTTTCATAGTCCTCCATGACAATGTTTTATTCTATAATATGTTGTTACCATTCTTTAATATCAGTCAAGTAAAAGCTTGCAAGTTTTAGTTTTACTCCTTCAAGAATGAATTTGTTACAGAACATGAAACTTAGGAGATAGTTGGAACTTAAGATGTAGTGGATAAGAGTTCTGGACTTGGAATGAAGAAGATGAATTCACATCCTGCTTTCAGATGTTAACGAGCCATGTGACCCTGAGCAAGTCAATCAGCTTTGCTCAGTCTCAGTCTCTTTATCTGTAAAATGGAGAAAATGGTTCCACCCAACTCATAGGGTTATTATGAGGATCAGATGAAATAACACATGAAAAAGTGTTTCAATATTTAAAAACAATATAAATGATAGCTATTACTATTACTTGTCAAAGGTTAGTGTAGCAAGACTGGATATTCAGATGAATTTGCCTGCAGTCAGGAAAAAGCTCTAAAACCGAACCACGTGAATCCAGGGAATTCTAGTAACAGAGAGACGGTGTTTTCTTTCTTCCCTGGAAGAGACTTAGACCATTCTAAGTGCCGAGCTGGAGCAGACCTCTGCCAGACCATAATGTTTAAATGAAGAAGGTGGGAGAGGTAGGAAAGAGTGGCAGTAACAGCAGCAGCAGCAGCAGCAGTACAATGATGGGTGGAGAGAGGAGAGAGAGAGAGAGAGAAGGGGGGAAAGAAGACGGGAGAGAGGAGGAAGAGTGGAGAGAGAGAGGTAGAGGGAAAGTGCATTTACAGATGTTTTGTGTTGGAAGTTCAGAGACTATCTGGGCATTGTAGGCTTGGCTACAGGGGTCACAGCCTCCTCTCTTCTGTGGGGAAAAAACTTCTGAAGGGGGTAACTGAAATGGATCGAAGCTACGGTTTCTTATTATTCCTCTAAAGGACAGTGAAAGGTTTAACTTGTCTTCTTCTTTCCTAGCGCTGGCTGCTGACAAGCATTTCTACATTATTCCTTTATGTCTTTAAGCTATTTCTAATTCCCGATTTGCTGCATATAAAACCATGGTAGTTGGCAATTTCTCTGTGATAAAGATTGTATTTCGAAGGTATGGAGGGTTGGTTTGGAGGGTTGTGACAGAGGAATCCAGACAGAGAGGATGAATTCTTTTTTTCCCTTCTGTTTAACTACTTGGGTACACATTGAGAAAAAAAAAGCCCAATCTGAAAAGCATTTGAGCAACCTACACTCCTAAAGCAGGGGTCAGAAGAACCAGTACCTCTCCTTTTCACTTTTCACTTTTGTTTACCACCAGAACCACCAAACCTTGCCATATACCACCACCTGTTAGTTAAAACAGAAAATTTAAAGTAATAGATATTAGGGCCATGAAAATTTTAAAGTGATTAAAAAAGGACCCAAGAAGATATTTTTCTACCCCCTTTCTTTTGTCCCCTATATTCTATCACCCAGCAAGCCCTGTTTCTTACTTCTAAATAGGGAGAATAGAAAATCTCAATTTCAGAAAACTGCAAATGATCTGTGGTAAAGCTGGGGTGAGGCTATTCCTTTCAAACATCCCTGTTACGCACTTGGTTATCATACATGTCACCTCAGGAGTGAGACTATAAAGGCCCAAGTGGAAATTTTGAAGATAACAGAACTGGAGGCCTTTGTTCTACTTACCTCTAGCATCAAGTCCAAATTGCTTGCCTATCTATTAAGGCCTTTTCATATGTGTCAAGAAATGAAAATTTCATTGTTCCCAGGGTATTTTCTCCAAATGTTGCTTTGATGTATACACTGCATAGGCAATAGATGATGCTTGGAAAAGATTAATTCCAGGTGGATAAAAGCTTAATATCCTTATGAGTGTAACCCAGCTCAATTTGCTGCATCGTTATTTTTAGGAAGCAGCAAATAAGAGCAAATGATATGCTTTCTCACCAAACCCTTCTTTGTCTCTTCCATCATTGGACAACATTTAAAAATAACTCTAAGATAAAATCCAGTTCGTTAGCTTGTTATATACTTCTCTCAGGGAAGCATTAGGATTAATTAAATCATGTTCGTAGAATGCTTTGAAAATTATAAGTGCTATAGGAGTGCTAAGAATCAGTCATTTAGCAGAAGCTATAACTTATACACAGATCCTCATACGTTGCAGAAATGTTTTAGCATGAATGAGAAAATAAAAAAAGTCTATAGTTTGTATGGGCAATAGATGGAAGAGAAGGCTTTAGGAAAACGGTGAAAGAAAGGCAACTTAGAAGAAACTGAGGTGAAAGCAGCGATAAGGTCTTAGTATTGTTCTTTATGGTATGAATCCCACTGTATTTCAGGGGTACAAGCTAGCCAACCCCCAGCTGCTGGCTGGTGACCAATGGCATCTGGTAGGAGACAAAGGTGACTCTTTAGTACCTAGCACAGTACCTGGCACTTAATAAATGCTTCTTGATTGACTGACTTATCTAGGTAGTGCTTAAAACATAAAAATCCTGAGGCTCATGTGCATAATTTCCCTTGGTTCATAACACTTCATCAAAGCTATAATATTGTCCCTCCTCATTCCCACACAGATCCTCAACATGGGACAGCTCTTTGAGGCTATCTTTAGTGTTCATTTTAAAGAGATTATACTTTTTTTAAAAAAGTATTGAGTTGATGGAGAGCATTCAGGAAAAAACAAATTTTACTTCTTGACACATGAAAAGGCCTTAATAGATAGGCAAGCAATTTGGACTTGATACTGGAGGTAAGTAGAGCAAAGGCCACCAGTTCTGTTATCTTCAAAATCTCCACTTGGAACTTTCTAATCTCACTCCTGAGCCTAGCGCCACCTAAGCATAGTCCTGGACCTTAGGTCCCCAGGGTAACTCCATCTGTAGATAATCCATACGGGCCAATGTAGGAGTATGCTGGAGCCAGCTCAAACCAGCTCAACTTAGGAGAGCTAATTGTTACATTTTCAGAACTGAGCATTTACACCTCAGAAATCAGCAAAAGCTACAGATAAGAACTGCATTTATTTGTTTTGTTGACTTTTTTTAGACTTAAGAAAATGATAAAGAAAATGTTATAATAAACTTAGAAATATATGTGGCACACTTCCCCCCCTCCCAGCCATTTATAAATATTTACCACCAGCCTATGCTTCTATGTTTACATCCTCCCTCACTACTCACAAATCTCCCCAGTCTCGTGTTTTCCTTTTTGTTATTCATCTCAGGCATCAAGGTGAACACCGGGGATAGCACGTTCAAATCCTGCCAATTGCACAATTAGTTGTGCATCCCAAGCAAGCCGTTTGCCTTTTGGCGGTCCCAGCTTCCTGATAGGTAAAAGAACGATGATGATACTATCTGCTTCACACAGTTGTTGTGCGGATCAAATGAAATAGCACGAGGCCCATCAGCAACCTCAAAACACTATGTAAATGCCAATGACTGTGACTATTCTCCCAGAGCTGTGCTCTCTGATATGTAACAAATGAAAAAAATCACAAAACTAATTCTAATATATTAGTTAATTAATATGTAACAAACATTCCCCATCCCTAGGTAACACAAGCCCCAAACCAGATAAAATGAAAGTGTCTACAGAAGTCTCCAAAGGAATATTGATCACAATAATAATAATAGATAGCATTTATATAGCATTTACTACGTGCCAGGTACTATGCCAAGCATTCTACAAATACTACGCCATTTGATTCTCACAACAATCCTACCAGGTAGGTGCTATTCTTATCCTCATTTTACAGCTGAGGAAACTTAGACCAGCAGAGGTTAAGTGACTGGCCCAAGGTCACACAGCTAGTAACTGAGACCTGATTTGAACTCTAATCTTCCTGATTCTGGGACCACCACTTTATCTACTGTACCACCTAGGACCTTAATAAATCAGTAGGAATTCTACTTTGGTCGTATAGACTTTTTGGTGACCCGCAGTTATACCTTTCATCATGTAGAACTGGCCCACTTTGCTGTAGAGTGGCAGTGTGGTGTCATAGGAGGCATACTGGTCTGAGAGTAAGAAGACTGAGTTTGAGCACACATTCCATTATCTGCTATCTGGAAACACCAAGGAAGCTAGGTGGTGCAGTGAATAGAATAACGAGCCTAGAGTCAGGAAGACTCACCTTCCTGAGCTCATATCTGGCCTCAGACACTTACTAGCTGTGTGACCCTGGGCAGGTCACTTAACCCTGTTTGTCTCAGTTCCCTCATCTGTAAAATGAACTAGAGAAGGAAATGGCGGTATCTTCACCCAGAAAACCTCAAATGGGGTCATGAAGAGTCAGATGTAAGTGAAAAATGACCAAACAATAAAACATTGAAAAGCTCATTTTACTTTTCTGTGTCAGTCATAGAATTAGGTATTCGGGCTGGATGATTACTGCCGTCCTGCCGTCCTTGTCTCTCCCATCAGAATGTCAGCTACTTGAGGGCAAGTGTTGCTTCGTTCTTTACATTTTTATCCCCATCACCTAGCACTGTGTTCTAACAAATAGACAATGCTTAATAGAATCTTGTGGTTGGATTGATTTCTAGGCCCAAGATCCTTTTTTTTTTGTGTGGTTCAAAACCCATTAAATAAAGATGACCATAAAAGATGCTTTGCATATGGGACAGTGAGTAGAGCACCGGCCTCAGAGTTAGGAGGACCTGAGCTCAAATCCGGCCTCAGACACTTGACACACTTAATAACTATGTTACCTTAGGCACGTCGCTTAACCCCAATTGCCTTGCCTTTCTCTTCAAAAAAAAGAAAAAAAAGAAAAGAAATGCCCTGCATGTCTCTGAGAGGAATTGTGAAACTCAAATGAAGAGCTCGGAAAACTATAAAGTACCATGTAAAATAACAGTAGCTTACATTCTTAGAGGGCTTAGAAATTTCAAAAGTGTCTTCCTCTTAAGAATCTTGCTGAGTAGCCAGAGCAAGAAATATCACTGCCATTTTACAGATGAGGCATCTGAGACACAGAGAAAATAAAGGGACTCTAAGGTGACAGTCTGGAGCCGGGATTGGACCCCAGGTCCTCAGATTCCAAGTTCAGATGTCTTTTTTACTAGTATTGTTACCATGATACTGCTATCGCTACTTCTGCTGAATAGCTGTAAGATGTCAAATTATGGCCCAGACTTGCAAGTCAGTTCAATTTCATGCTATCAAAGTAGACAGTTGGAAAGCCAGAGGGACACTGGTACCAAGATTTTGGCATTTAAAAATAAAATAGTACGTGGATTTTTGTGAAGGCTTTGTCTACCAAAGGTATACAGGTTATATTTTGATGTCAATCAATAGTTTTGACAACCAATTAGCCAGCAGTGTTTTTAAAAGGACAGGACACCCTGATATTTGTCACTATTGAGGATTTGCTCTTCAGTTTTGAAATATAGCCTTTGTGAAAAATCTTTGAAACTCTCATTAGTCCAAGATAAAGTAAATTCAAAGGCTCAAGCACTGTATGTATTTTGAAAGAAATAGTAGCATAAGCTATGTCAGAGATGTCTATATTTAGGCAACTCGGGGATTTTATTTGCAATTACTACAAATAAAAGTGTCCCAAGTCTGCTATATGTTTAGTAAAATCTAATGTAAGGCAATCTAATACAGAAATTGGAAGTGGCATGGCATTGTGAATAGAGCCTTGCCCTTAAAGTCACAGAGACACAGGTTCTAGCCCCACCTCTGGCACATATTGGCTCTACGGCCTTGAACAAATCCATCACTCTCTGAGTGCCCCATGCAACTTTTTAAGGCTATGTGCTGCAAATTAGTTACTTATATTCATTAGTAAAAGGACATCTGTAAGCAGCAATGCCCTATTCTAATGAAATCACAAGATTTATTAAAAATACAGGAGTAAGAGTTCTTGAAAATCCATGTGTCCATGTAAAGGAGACTAGAAGGATCAAAAGTGGCAATTTCAACGTTAGTGGCTTAGACAAAGATTTTGAGCAGACATCACAGCGTAGGGAGAGAACACAGAATTTGGCGCCATTAAGTCTGGTTTCTAGTCTTCATTCTATTACCAGCAAGACATATGATCTCAGGCAAAGCATCTCATTTCCTTGGGGACCTCCAGTAGCGTATAAGTCTCGTGATGGCAGAACTGTTTATGTAGTCCTAATACTTGGCATGGTACCTTTCATATACTTATGGTACTTACAGTACCTTTCAGGTACTTAATAAACACTCAAAGCAGATGGAAATGGGACTCCATTTCCTCCTTTTTAAAGTAAAAGGATCAGATATCCAAGGTTGCTTCCAGTTCTAAAATTCTCAGTCACTAGATCTACAAGACAATTCACTTAAAATGCAATTCTTACATGAGTATTTGAAGTCTATTTGGATTCATACCATCCTAGCCGTGGGACCATTGATCCTCTTTCAGATTGGTTATACACTCAAGTTGCATTTACTGTACCACAGCACCAGTTTATGTATGATATTGGGAAATCGATAACATACAAAATAAAAAAGGCAGAATAATTACCTACTTCAGTATTAGAGGTCCCTTCAGAATGTCACTTTGGATACCATCAAGAAATATTGTTGTGTTGTGCTTGGATGTCACTGTCAGAAAGAATTTATTAAAACCAATGCATTCACAGTAAATTGTGAGCAAGGATCTCTTTTAAAGTAGCAGTAGAAATGTGGTAGGAAACAGAGGGGGAGAGAGAGAGAGAGAGAGAGAGAGAGAGAGAGAGAGAGAGAGAGAGAGAGAGAGAGAGAGAGAAGAGAGAGAAGAGAGAGAGAGGAGAGGGAGAGACAGAGACAGAGAAGAGAGAGAGACGGGGAGGGGTAGAAAGGAAGAGAGGGTGGCAGGAGGAAGGGAGAAGGAAGGAGAAAGGGGTGGAAGGGACGGAGGAGGCAGAGAGGAGTGAGAGAGGGGACGGAGGGAGACAGAGGGGGAGAAACAAGATGTAGAAGGGCTGAAACACCTCACCAATCACTTTCGTCAGCTAGAGAGCGAAGATGTGAGGTGATTACTACTTCTGTGACCTTGAGCAAATTACTTAACTTTCCTGGGCTTAGTTTCCTAACCTGTAAAATAAGGGGGCTTGGACTAGCTGACCTGTAACGGCCCTTTAAGCTCTGAATCTATCATCCTGCTAGATATAACCTCCATTCTAATATCCTAGACAAGAGTGGGCTGGCTGACCCCGGACACAGGGGTGGTCAAAGAGTCAGTCATGAAGAAGGAATGTGCTAAGAATCATTAAATAGTGTGGAGAGTGATGGAATTAGAGACAGAGGCCCCAGGTATAAATCTTTCTACTTTAAGCAAGTCACTTTCTTTGAACCACAGTTTTCTTGTCTCTAAAATCTCTTGGTCCAGTTGATCTGTTAACTTCCTTGCCTTGCAACATCCTCTGATCTAATAAGGCCTAGTCTCTGGAATCCTGGAACTGTGGGAATATAATTAACTCATGAGAACTGGGTAAACTAGTCAACTTCCCCTTTGTGACTTTATCTCTCTGAGGAGGTGGTCAAGAGCAGGGACATCCTGGCATATCCTCCCACCACTCCTATCTTTGTCAATCTGTACAAATTCCAATCTGTTAGAGTTACCAACAGTATTAAAATGATGAGTAAAGAGCCCAGGTTTGCCCCGATTACAATATTAAAAAAAATTTGTAATGGTATTGCATAAATCTCCAATATTCCTTTTAGAGATTATCATTATCTTAACCACATTATAAATAGCTAGAGGTGAGAGACTGACTCATCTATCTGTTAGAGGCAGCTAGGTGGAACAGTAGATACATTCGTGGGCCTGGAATCAGGAGGATCTGCATTCCAAATCAGCCTTAGACACTTCCTGTGTAACTCTGGGTAAGTCATCTAAAAAAAAAATCATTGTCTGCCTCAGTTTGCCCATCTGTAGAATGGGAATATTAATAATAGCACCTCCTTCCCAGGCTTGTTGTGAGAATAAAATGACATAGTATTTTAAAGCAGTTTGCAAACTTTAAAGCACTCTATAAATGCTAGCTGTCATCATCTTTAGCCTTGGAGGTCCTACACATAGCATGCTTTTAAATGTTAAGTAGAACTGAATTTAATTTGGCCCCTACTCCAAGACGCTGCATTGTCTTCACAAAATCCTCCTTTGTCCTAGTCTTTGAGAAATGTCTGTTTCTTCCCTTGGCTAAGACTAACACTCTGCTTGTGCTCCGACCTCCTTGTTGGATAATAATGCTATATTTTAAGCTAGGGCTCTGAGTTCAAATCTTGCCTCAGATTTGTGACTCTGAGAAAGTCATTTCATTTCCCTCTGCCTCAGTCTCTTCCTCTGTTAAAATTTAGATAATAATATCTACTTTACAGAATTATAGTGAACACCCAAAGAGGTAACACATGTGCAATATTTTGCCAACCTTAAAGAGCCATCTTAAAGGTAGCGATTTGCATTCCCAGTGTCTAGCACTGTGCTTTGTATACAGTAGGCACATAATAAAATAGATTTATTGAGCTGAATCATTCAATGAATGATTATTTTTCTAGTCTACAACTTTGGGTCACCTTCTCTGCGCTGAGTGTCCTTTATTCAAAAAGGCCACATTTGAATAGTTTTTACCTATACCTTCTAGTTTTACAAAATACTTTCATGCCTCCTCGATAAATGTGCCCTGAGCCAATTGTTTATTATGGACTAATTAAGCTTATTTTATGTGCTGACCTTTATCCCAAAGACATTTTGCAGTATTTCATTTTATGATGACCATGAACATGACTTAAGTTGACCATTTAAAATTGCTATCTACTTTGTTGCCTCTTTGGAGTCATCTTAGATTCTGATACCATCCATGTTTTAATTCATATATGCAATCGATATTCAGAGAGAGAAACCTATCTGGAAGTCCCCAAGTGTCTCGTTAACCCTCGTGTTGTACTACATCATAATAAGAGTAATAGTAATAATATCTAGCATTTATATAGCACCTAATATGTGCCTGGCACTGTGTTTAGGGATTTACAAATATTATCTCATTTGACATAATTCATAAACCAAAGCATCCCCTCACACTATGACATACTTGGAATGAGAGGGAAAAGGAAAGATGGATGATCTGTGAGGGACTTCAATTCTAGAAACAAACCGATCGATCGAGCAATATCAAATCTATGGACGACAGAATCTGAACAAGCAGAAAACTCAGATACCCTGAACCGTTCCTGTTCTCTACTTTCATAAAAGTGAGATGAGTGATTAAAATTAATAGCCAGGAATTGTTCGGAGAACAACTCCCAGTGTATGCCAAAGGGTCAGTATAGCATAAGTCAGATCAGAGGCAGCTTGGTGTGACGGAAAGAACATTTGACAGCAAATAGACGCAGCAAGATCAAACTCCAGGCTGTGCCACCAATTTTCTGTGTGAACTTAGACAAGATGTTTTACCTCTCTGGGTCTCAGTTCCTTTATCTAGAAAATGGAGGGGTTGGACTACATAACCTCTAATGTCCCTGAAGACTCTATATTTCTATGATTCCCATATATTCTACGACTATAGACCCATCTGGTAAGATTGCTGTTTGTCCTTTCTTCTCCAAGAGGACCATGACATCAGGAAGGTGATGCTGTGACATGTAAGTGAGGGAAGGCTGTGCAAAGTCACCAGCCTCACTTTCACCTCCAGAGCCATCTGGGTCCAGTGGCCAGATATCAATCAGAATAGCTGGAGATGGCCTAGATATAGTGAGGAATCTTGGCCTCTTCAAGGAAAAACCAGTAAATGTTTAGGTCTCAGATTGACTGAGGGTAAACCTATTTAATGATTAAGGTTCAACAGGAAATGAGACAAAGAATGGCCTCTTTAAAAGAAATTAGGTCTGAGAGGGGAAGACCCTCAGGGCTTCTGGCCAAAACTGAAACAATTGCTATTTACATTCATTCTGAGCCAATGTGGGCTCAAATGAAGATCAAGTAGGGTCTGGCCTGGGAGCTATTCTTGGCCAATAAATGAGAGTTAGAGTGATTTAGACAACCAGAGGGATTTGGGGTTAAGATGGTCTTTAAGAGCAAAGGGGGAAAAGTTTCAGAGATCAAAAATTTCTATTCCCTTTGGGCACGGCACCTGAAGATAAGGGCGTGATACCGATACTGTTTGTGGACCAAGGGAAAGAAGAAAGAGAGAGAGAGAGAGAGAGAGAGAGAGAGAGAGAGAGAGAGAGAGAGAGAAGGAAGGAAGGAAGGAAGGAAGGAAGGAAGGAAGGAAGGAAGGAAGGAAGGAAGGAAGGAAGGAAGGAAGGAAGGAAAAGAGGAAGGAAGGAAGAGAAAGAGAGAAAGAGAGAAAGAAAGAAAGAAAGAAAGGAAGGAAGGAAGAAAGAAAGAAGAAAAGAAAGAAAGAAAGAAAGGAAGGAAGGAAGGAAGGAAGAAAGAAAGAAGAAAAGAAAGAAAGAAAGAAAGAAAGAAAGAAAGAAAGAAAGAAAGAAAGAAAGAAAGAAAGGAAGGAAGAAAGAAAGAAAGAAAGAAAGAAAGAAAAAAAGAAAGAAGTAAAGGGATTCAAGGAGGGAGAGAGAGAGGAAGAGAAGAGAAGAGGAAGGAAGGAAGGAAGGAAGGAAGGAAGGAAGGAAGGAAGGAAGGAAGGAAGGAAGGAAGGAAGGAAAGAAGGAAGGAAGGAAGGAAGGAAGGAAGGAAGGAAGGACCTGTGGTCTAATAACAGCATTAGGACATTCTGTTCAGCATAGTCTTAGGATTAAATGTTCTTAATTATGCAATTATCCATTGGATGTGTGATGTCACTGATGTGTATACTCCCCCCTAATGATGCAGGTCCTGCCTTCCCATCATGAGAACCTCTAGCCCATATCCTCCCATAAATTCCCATAAAGCATATATTTTGGAGATACATCTAGGTGGCACTGTGAATGGAGTGTGTTGGACCTGGAGTCAGGAAGACTCATCCTTTTGAATTCAAATCTGGCCTCAGACACTTAACTGCCTGTGTGACTCTGGGGAAGTCAGTTAATTCTGCTTCAGTTTCCTCTTCTGTAAAATGAGCTGGTTAAGGAAATGGCAAGTCATTCCAATATCTTTGCCAAGTGGGGTCATGAAAGGTCAGACAGGACTGAAAATGACTGAATAAAATACTTTATGGCATTCATAATACTTGAAAATAGTTAACCTATGCCATGTGTGTTTGATATTTCTGCCAACTGACCATTTCAATCTTCTCTCTCTAAATTACCCTTCACATCTTCTACAATCAAGTCAAATAGAAATGTGGTCATTCAATCTCTCCTGCTTCTATGAATGTATTTATTCTGTCTTTAGAACGGAGTCTTTTTTCCCTCTCTCCTCACCCAGTGATATGCTGGTAAATGCTTAACAACCAGTTCTCTGGAGAAAAAAAAAACATACTCAAGATACACTTTTAAGTTAACGTAAACTTAACATTTTTTCCTTCACTTCCTTAAGTCTAGACAATCCACAAAACAATGAATCAAGCCCTAATCTGTTTATTCACTGACACCTAAGGTGTAAATTCTCACACTGAAAATTTAACAATTGGGCCCTATTCAAGCAAATCTCTGCCTGCCCCCATCCCATCTCCACCTGTTGAAATCCTATACATCCTTTAAGCTCTAACCCAGGTGCTCTTTTCCGCATGAAATAGAGATCTTCTTTGTTCCCTCTCAGCTAGGTGAGTCTCTCCTCAAAGTTCTCCTAGACCTTTGTTCACTTATCATACTTTAATTTATATTATAATGATCAGAGAATCTCAGAGCTATACCTCAGAGGCCAACCCATGGAAACCATACCTCTAAAGGAGGCTCAATAAAACATAACAGACAAATATTTGACCATTCTTTCTTGAATAACCTTAGTGTAGGGAACCAACTACCTCACACATTCTACTTTTGCCTAGCTATCATTTTTTTAATAACTAAATTTTCATTTTATTTTATTTCTATATCACCACAGTTTTCCCCATTATCCCTCCCCCTGAAAAAAAAGAGCCATCTCATAGAAAAAGAGTATTTTTAAAGATTTTTTTAAAAAAGGAAAAAAAGAAAGGAAAATCATCATCAAAAAAAAATCTGAAAATATGTACAACATAAAATCTGTGGACCTCTTGGCTCTGCAAATGAGAGGCTGAGAAAATCTTTTCATATCTCATCTTTCAAGCCATGCTTGTTCTTTATAATTTTGAAACATTATCTTTTGAACTGCTTTTAGTGGTCATTCTTTTTAATGTATATATTTTAAAATTTGATTTAATTTATTTTATTACATTTTAAGTTTCAAACTGTCTCCCTCCCTCCCTCTCTCCCTACTCTGCTCTAGAGAAGGCTAGCTATCATGTTAAATAGGTTTATAATTAGAGCAAGCCTACATTTGTCCATTTGCAATACTTTCATCTATTTCCCCTAGTTTTGTCACCTGGGAACAAGTAGGGAACACATTTCTATCCACTCCTTACATCAGAAAGCCCTTAAAATGCTTAAGCACCATTCTGATATCTGCCCTAAGTCTTTTCTTCTTCAGACCTAACTTCTCTTCTCCATTTCCTTCAAATGATCACCAAATTGTACAATATAGAGTCTTTCACCATCCTGGATCCTTTCTTCTGGACCCTTTCGGGTTCATCAAGGTGCTCCCTAGAATGGGGCACCCAGAACTGAATACGATTCTGTAAAAAGGACCTGACAGAAAATGATTGCAGAACTATTAGTTCCAAAGTGCTAAACACACAGCCTCTCTTAGTGCAGCTTAAGTTTGTTATTTTAGCTGTTAGGTAGCACTGATGCTTCCTATTGAACTTAAAATCTCCAGGTCTTTTTCATAGGAACTATTATGTAAGCATACCTCTTCATCTTATACTGTAATCTAGTTACCCGGGGCTATAAACTGAGTATCTTCTGACACCCGTCTCTCATCTTTCCAATATCCAATATTTTGCCAACATCTATTGATTCTACTTTTGTATATTCTCTTGCCCCTTTCTCTGCTCTGACATTGCCACCAACCCAGTACAGTCTCTTACCACCTCACCCTTGAACTATTGCAGTAGTCCACTTGCTGGTCTAGCTACCACAAGTTTCTCCCCACTCCAGTCCATCTTTCTAGTCAAAGTGATCTTCCCAGAGTGTAGGTCTGACCATGTCAACCTGCTATTCAATAAACTCTAATAGTTCCTCATCACTTCCAAGTTCAACTACAAAATCCTCTGTTTGGTTTTTAAAGCCCTTCTTAATCCAACCCCACCTAGTTCTCTAGCTTTCTTATTGCTTACACCCCTCTACCTACTCTATGATCCAGTGACACTGTCCTCTTTGCTGTTCTTGACACTACCTCTCTCAAATCTAGGCATTTTCGCTGGCTATGTCCCATGCCTAGATCTCTCTCTCTCCCTCTCCCTCTCTCTCTCTCTCTCTCTCTCTCTCTCTCTCTCTCTCTCTCTCTCTCTCTCTCTCTCTCTCTCTCTCTCTCTCTCTCTCTCTCTCTCTCTCTCTCTCGTCTCCAACTTCTGGCTTACCTTGAAGGAAGCATCCTCCATAGGAAGCCTTTCCCTGTTCCCCTTCATGTTAGTGTGCCTTCCCTCTGAGATTATCTCTAATCTGTCCTGAATAGATCTCATTTTGACATAGTTCTTTGGACGTCATATCTTACATTAGATGATAAACTCCTTGGATTCAGGAATTTTTTTCTTTTTCTCTCCTTTGTATTCCCAGTACTTAGTCCAGTACCTGGCTGTTATAGTAACTAGAGTGGGACTTTTTTGCTGTTCTTCTCTTTTGGAATGCCATCAAGTGCCTTTAATGAGTCTTGCCTTTGTTTGAATGGGGTAGGTAAAGTGGGACCCTTTTGTCTTTTGTTTTGGAGTGCTTCTCAGCACTGAGGTAATCAAGTATCTTTGATGAGTCTTGCCTTTCAAATATAATGGCAAGCAAAGTGGGCTTTTTGTTGTCTTTGTTTTGGAGTGCTTCTCAACACTAAGGAATCTCTGATTGAATCAGCAGTGTCCAGGGAAGGTCTAGTTCACATGGGTTTGAGTTGCATGGTTGTGATGCCCTCTGACCCTGAAGAAGTGTGTATATATACTCAGAGGTTAGAATTTCACTTTGAGGGGCACACTTATTGGAAGAGTATTGGTGATTTGGCCAGATGAGACTCTGGGTAGCCATTGGAGCCCCCCTGGCTTTGAAAAACCAGATATTGGTGCCTCTTTCTCTGGTAACTATGTAATTCTCTGGTCAGACAGCTAGAAGCCTGTCTGTTGATTTGTGTTATTTGATCTATTTACATTTTCTACTTGTAATTTCTGTTTATATTTGCTGTGAAGTTCAGGGCACTGGCTTTTCCCCCTGAACTAAGTGAATGATATGTGTGTGTTTAATTAAAGTAAGATTGTTAACCAATGATGATCATTAATATCATTTAATATCATTTTTGTAACTTTCAGTAAGGACCAGAAACTGAACTGATTAACCAGCTTCTTTATTCTCTGAGTAAACTCTTCCTATGTCAACAAGGCCAGATCAGGCTGACTTAAGAGCATTCCTTCCTCCTTTGTCTAAGGCCATTAAGGATAAGACCTTTTACCCGAGAAAATTATCTTCAATAATGTGACTTTTTCTTATCTTAATATTTTATGGGCATATACTATGTTAAGGAATGTTAATGGTAAATTAAACACAGAGATCCTGGATTGTAATTCCAGTTGACACTTTGTCATCTTTCTTATCTTATTGTATTTACAACCTATTCCATTAAGGAGAATCTTTGTCTTGTATCATGGTTAAACATACGTGGGGATCATAAAATTGAGTAACACAGACATGCTGAATTGTGACTGTTCTAAAAGTATTTAAACCTTCTCATTCTTCTGTTCAAGAAGTCAGATTTTGTTTGGCTCCTTGTATGTACAAGTAAGCTAGCTCTGCTAGCTTTAAGGGAATAAACATCATGAATTTACATATCACCTAGCTTGTTTGCCTCCTTTAACCAAACTTTCAGGTCGACATCCCTTAAAGTTGCTTTCCTTAGAAAAGCAGATCAAAGGACCTGTGCTAACAGCCCTTCTATGTGCTCTTGTTGTTGGTCTTTCACCTCCACAGCAGCTGCTAGCAACATTGTTGTTACACTAGCACATAACAGGAGCTTAATAATTGCTTGTTGACTTGAATTCACTTCATTTGTGCTTTTGATTTTTTGAGCCAAGTATAGGAATTTACATTGATTCTCATTTTTCATCTTATTTGATTCAGATCATATCAAGATGGGATCTGTATTTATGTCCATGTCTTCTCTTTACTGTGAAATTTTGTACTCAGAGGTTTTGTGTCTTTTTCATCTTGTATACTGTTTCCAGAACAATGCCATGCACATGGTATGTTAATGTTGGTTGAATGAGTAAATGAGTGAATAAATCTTTATAACCAGTGAGTAAATCTTTATAAAGTACACCTATTCTATGATAATTTCCTATATTGAAGGGATTTTAGGACCTTCGAAAATAATTTCGATGACACCCATCTTCATTCTTGCCATGATACACACACTTAGCATATAAAAAATTCCAGTCTAAAATTTTATTCCCATTGGAAATGGCCCAGTAACCCAAAAGATGAATCTTCCAGTGGAGATCTCAGTCCTTATTAAGATGGCATTTTAACAGCAGTGTAACGTGGTAGCTAGAGTGCTGGGCCTAGAGTCAGGAAAACATGGGTTCAAAACTCACCTCTAACACTAGCTTTATGACTCTATTTGTAAAATGTGGATAATATCACCTGACTCACAGGATCATTTTGTGGCTCAGATGAGATGACATATACAAAGCATGTTACATACTTTAGAATGCATTATTTGAGAGGAGAACTTCCTGAGATATAATAGCCACTGTCATAATACAAAAAGAAATAAAAGGCACTAATCTTCCTTTAAATGGCGGCTGAGCAAACCCTTGAACAAGGGTAGGACTCACCCAGTTTCTAGAGATAGGGATTGGATTGGCTCTATTATTTAACTATCATTTGAAAGGGTATTGAGGGAATAAGTATAAATTCAAAGTGCTTTACAAATATTATCTCATTTGATTCTCACAACAACCCTGTTAGGTAGGTTGAGGCAGAGGTTAAAAGACTTGCCCAGGGCCACACAGCTAGCAAGTATCTGGGGCCAGATTTTAATTCAAGTCTTCTTGACTCCAGTCCCAGCTATCTAGCCACTGCAACACTTAGTTGCCTCTGAATAAGCTAAAAATCTCTGATAGAGAAATGCCCCCTACCAATCCACATAGGTGCCTTCTTTGCAATTTATAGTCTCAGATAGTTGCTTGGAGCCATTGAGAGATTAAGCATCTTGCCCAGGATCAGCACAACAGGGAGGTGTTAGCGGAAGGCCTTCCTGGCTTGGAGGCTATCTCTCTGTCTACTGGAACCTGTTGCCTTTAGATAAGGTTTTTTGAAGAGGGGAAAAGCCCAGTTCATTGTCATAGAGCAGAAATGATGCTGGGCTCATGATTCAGTGCAATTATCACATTTCCATTCATACTTGAAGCAATAGCAAATAGTCCCAGGGAGAGTTGTGTTTATTCAAAGACTCCTTCGCCAAAATTGAATACCAAAGAAGTTCAGCAAAACAGTAAACATGTCGTCTGTTCCCCTAGACTGCTATTGCTCTAAGGCACTGTGAATCTCACATTTAATTTTGCATGAAGATGTAGGAAGTATCTCTTACCAATATCTAAATTGTACTGGCGGGGTAAATAATTTCTCCTTTAAAAGAATTGATTCTTAATGACTTTGAATTTCCCTCTGATTAAAAGCAAAAGCTGCCTCCTTACAACTTGTGAAAGAATGTATAATCGTAATAATGCCTAATATTCTAGTAGTTTCAAATAGCTGTCTTATAATTTGCAGTTAATCATTGTCAGTTTGGGCAAAAATATCACTGAGGGAAAAAAAAATTCATGGGAAGTCCTCAGACTCTAATCCTTCTGGGTAAGACCACACCTAAATCGTCCTGGACAGATGACAATATTTACCATTGGTTAAATTCACCAAAGCAGTGTCATATCTAAAAATGATCAAGTAAAAATGCCTGGGTAAAATTCTTTTGAGTGAGATCAGATAGTATCAACAGTAGATGACCTGATTATCAGAGAAGACATGCCAAGAGGGTGGGCAGGAGAGCATCTGGGTTTCACCCCTGTGAGAGCTGGGAGTGGAGAAAGATGAGTTACTGGAAAGAAGAGCCATAGTGACAGGACATCAAGGGTGGTGGACCAGGGACAGTAGCCCCAGGCGCACAGCAGAACTGACTGGGAGAAACCAAGGGGCAAGAGACAGAAGTAACCCGTGAGAGAAAGCATATTTTCACAGAGAGAAAGGATGTTCCCTTGAATTTCAGAGCCCTAGTGCAAAGCCCCATTCACCCTATGATATCTACAATTCTGATCCAGATTATGTCAATTAGTCAGTTAGTCACCAGTCACGTATTAAGCAGTTAGTATATGCCGGACACTAAGTTCTAGAGATACAAATAAAAGCAAAAACATGGTCCTGGTGATTCTACAACTTACCTCGTTAACCCAAGTCAAAGCTGTCCTAGACTTAGTGTCAGGAAATTCTTCTCGATACCTATCTAATCTAAACCTCACTAAAATTTCTCTTGTTTGGTTTGTCTTCAGCAGAAGTGTTGATAAGTTGGTTTTCACCTTCTTAGCTAGAACCATTAGTTCCCCATTACTGACAGGTCCATCTGTTCATTTCCCCCTTGGGTGCCCCCCACCCCCAGTTTTAGTCAGGGAATAGAAGGTAGAATTGCTGGGTTGAGTTGAGGATAATTTAAGTATGCCAATGACTCAGCCATCAATTCCATAATCATTCCTTTAACTTTCAAATGACACGGGAACTTTGAATATAGACATAGCCAGAGTTGCTGAATCCCAAAGACAGTAAGGAGTTAAATATAATGTAGTCAAAAGAAACATTTTTTTTAAGCAAGTCAAATCCACACAAGGAAAGACTGTCATTTAACAATGCTACACTTTAAAATGTTAAGCAGCTGGGTCTCTGGGGCTGGTGCCGAGATAGTTTCTTCTAAATCAGTTTCTTGGGGGATGCTTTGTCCTTCAGTCTAGACGCTAATGGTCTCTCACCACTTCACCATCAGTGTGTTCCTTTTGGCTGGCAGCAGCTCTAATTATGCATCAATTAACCTTAATTAAGCCAGTTCCAGTGTAACTGCACACCCAGACAGTTCACTAAACAAACAGCTTGACAAATACCATCATTTAAAATCCTTAAAAACATGTCACATTCTTAATTGGAAAGTCAGTTTCTCAATGGCTCTATATTCACAGTCTTTATTTCTGAAATTAAAGAATAGGAAACGGTGGCCATTTTCCCTTAATACTCCCCAAATCTAGCACAAATTAATTAGTTCCAGCTGATTGTGCTGAAATGGATGAATCCCATAGGGCAATAGGCACACAGAAAACTATTTCATGACTACATTCAATCTAGATAGCTAATCAAATGCCATTATATTGGTGGTGGTAGTGGTAGTGGTAGTGGTAGTGGTGGTGGTGGTGGTGGTGGTGGTGGTGGTGGTGGTGGAGTGTGTGTGTGTGTGTGTGTGTGTTTTAAGCAATGATGGAGAAATAAAAAAAAAGTACTTTATAAAATGTGATGGGTAGAACCATAAGCCTGGCTCTCATCCCTTTGTGGCATTAAACATAAACTTCAAGTCATGAAAAATCCCAGCTTGCTAGTGAATGACATTCTCTGCTCAACTGTAGAGCAATCAATCAACAAATATTTCTTAACTACTTAACTTACTCTGTACCACTGTGCTACTTAATAAGGAATCCAAAGAAAGGCAAATAACCAAAAAAATAGTCCTTGCCTTCAAGAAACTTACATACTAATGGAGGAGACAAAATGGAAATAAATAGGAATGGAAGAAAGCAACCATAGAACAAGGAGTCTCTGTATAGATTTTAAGGAGTCCTGGGACTTGGTGGAGGAGGAAACCTTATTTTCACTAACTTTTCATTTCCTTTGTAATGCTATATTTTTTATTTTATTCATTTAAAAAATTTTATCTGAGAAAGGGCCCCTGGACTTCACCCGACTGCCAAAGGAGCACATGACATACACACAGAAAAGGTGAAGAACTCTTGCCTTAGGGGAAAAGGATCAATGGGCCTCTTGAAGAATGTAGTGTTTGAGCTGAGCTTTGAAGGAAGCCAGAGATTCTGAGATGCAGAGGTGACGAGGAAGAGCATCTAGGCATAAGAGACAGATAGTGCAAAATCATGGAGAAAGGCGACGAATAGCAAATATTGAGGAGGAGCGAGTAGATGAACGTCAATAGATCGCGTAGTGAGTGGCGAGGAGTGCAGTGTGAGAAAACTAGCAAGTTTTCTTTCTGCTCTAGGGAACAGTTTGTAAAGAGCCTTCGATGCCACAAAGTAGATTTTATATTTGATCCTATAGTTAATAAGGAGCTACTGGTGTTTACTATTGGGCAGTTAGGTGATGCAGTGATAGAGTGCTAGACCCGAAGTCAGGAAGACCTGAATTCAAATCTACCTTCAGATACTACTAGCTGTGTGACTCTGGGTTAGTCACTTACCTCTATTAGCCTCAGATTTCTCAACTGTAAAATAGGGATAATCACAGTACCCACCTCACAGGGTTGTTGTGAGGATCAAAAGGTATTATATTTGTAAAGTGCTTAGCACAGTGCCTGGCACATGGTAGGTGCTATATAAATCTTTTGTTATTGTTATTATCTTTATTCAAGGGATAACATGATGAGACCCGTGTTTTAAGAAAATCACTTTGGGAGTTTGTATGGAGGATAAGTTGGACTAGGAAGAGACTTGAAGAAGGATGCAGAGGTACTTAAAGCAATATGGAACAAACAAGTTTAAAAAACAAGACCGAAGAGGGCCAGTTCTATTTTTTAAAAAAGAGGTAGAATGTTTGAGCTGAAAAGGAATAAGCTGAGAGGAAGTATGGCCTAGTGGTTAGGGCATGTGCCTTAAAAATAAGAAGACCTAGCTTCAAGGATTTCCTCAGACACATACTAGTTGTAGGATTCTTAGGAAGTCACTCTATGCATCAGCAAAAGTGGAGGACTGGATTTAATGGCCCCTGAGTCCCATTTCAGATCGAGTCCATCATCCTCCTTTTAGAGTACATAGTGAAAATATTTAGCATAAAATCTAGAGGCCACTCCCCAACCCAAAGCTTATATCATGTCTCTTTTATTTAAAGGCAAGAAAGAGAAAGACAATCACAACGACCACTCCAACTATAACCATAATAACAACACTGGCCCGTTAGGGCCCTTTGACTGCATTGTCAGTTCTGGCTTATCCTCCAGTTGAAAAGACTTCTCTTCTTCATGTGGAAAGTGGACCTGAAACAATCAGAATGCCTGTGTATGCTATTAATGAGAGGAAAATGTCCTTCTATCAGGTGTCATTATGTCTTTCTAGAAGCAGGATCCTCAGCCTCTCCCCCATGGGCTAGTACCTGTTCTGAGGATTGGGTTCCACTGGCCAGATCCCTATAGTACTCGTATCCTCAGTGCCTAACACATAGTAAGTACTTAATAAATGCTTACTCACTGACTGATTGACTAACCATGTGCTTTTTGGATGTGTTCGGACAATAATTTAAATTTTAGATCTGAAGTTAGAAAACAAAACTGAAGTAAAATGAATTCCAAAAGAAATCTTTGCCTTTGACTTTTGACTTGAAATCTGGGGGGTGTTCACAGAGGTTACTGAGTTTAGTGTCACTCCTGTCACATCAAAGCCAGTCCTGTGAAAAGGACTCTTAAGCAAATAAAAAGCCAAAACAGATTGTAAAGCACAGACCAGGTAAAATCTGACTAACGCACCAAAGGCCCCAAAGCAGATGGACTGCTCTTTCTTTGCCAACAGAAAATTCCAAATGCTCTTTGAGAACAGTCCCAAACCCAGCTCCTTTCAGTAGTTTGGTCTGGAGGTCACTGACACGTGGCCAGAACCTCCTCTGAGATCCAGGAAACTCATAACCCTTAGTCTAAAGAGGGATGGTCTACAGTACAATTAGGCTCAGCTGTCACCTGCAAGGCCAGAAGCAGCTGTGACTCCATGACCGCATGACATCATTAAAGTATGAAAACGTGCTTATTTTGGAGGCCTATGTGAAAATGAGCTCTGCATACTGCATTCCCAGTTGGATCTTCTTTGCCTGCCTGATTTTTTTCCCCCATGGTCATTTTAATTTAAAAACTTCATCAATAAAACAAAAGCAAATGATTACTCACTTTCACAGGAAGAAGCTAAGGCTCTTCCTTCTTTCAAGAAAGAACATAGAGCTATGCCTAAGACCATTAGTTAGCATGGTTTATTCATGAGATCATTTTTCCTGGATTTTTCCAAGTGTAGTTTTTGATCACCTACAAGAAACAATAAGTCATAGACCAGTGACACTTGTGTGGGGGTGGGGGAATAGTGCTCCTATATTCTAATTTAGAACAATTCTCAGGGAAACTGTAGGATAGCAGGATTAGACTACCTACTTGGAATGCATCGTGCAACTGTCTCTGACCAGGGAAATACTTTTGTTACTGTGATATTGTTATTACAATCTTTATTATTGACACAATCTTCACTCACCCTGCATCCTGAATTCACACTGACGAAGGAACTTTTTTTTTTAAAGAAAGGGAGGTGGTTATACCATATGCAATTGAAATTTTACATCTTAAGACAACCTTCCAAGAATAAGTTGCAGAGAAAGTGCCAACATGCATTGGTAGAGAGAATTTCTTTATCCGAGACTTCTCCATCACTAAAATGACAGGTGCAGTCCCTAACCCTAAAGTGCCCAGATCAAGGGTGTGATAGTCATAATATTTGAACCTAAAGTCTTAGAAACCATGTGATCCAACTGCCTTATTCATTCATTCTTACAGAAGAAAAACTGAGGCCCATAGAGATTAGATGACTTCCCCTGTTGTGCCCCAGATTTTATCTGGAATATTGGATTCAATTCTTGGTGCCACAGCTTAAAAAGAGAGGTGGTATTATTGTTGATGAGTCATTTCAGTTTTTGTGTCCCCATTTGGGGTTTTCTTAACAAAGATACTGGAGTGATTTGCTATTTCCTTCTCCAGCTCATTTTACTGATGAGGAAAGTGAGGCAAACAAGGTTAGGTGACTTGCCCAGGGTCACACAGCTAGAAAGTGTCTGAAGTCAAATTTGGACCTGGGTCCTACTGATTTCATGGCCAGCATTCTATCCACTGCACCACCTGTGTGTCCAGAGAAGGGTCACCAGGATTATGAGAGACCTGGACACCATGTCATAAGAGGACTTGAATAGAATCAAGATATTTTATCCTGGAGAAGAGAATATTTCAGGCAGATTTGGTAACTGTCTCCAAGAGTTTGAAAGGCTGCCACATTGGAAGGATGCTTCAGAGAGGAGGTTTTTGAATCACTATAGGGAAACACTTTTTTTTTGAAGGGGGAAGGCAGGACAATTGGGGTTAAGTGACTTGCCCAAGGTCACACAGCTAGCACGTGTGTCAAGTGTCTGAGATCGTGTTTGAACTCAGGTTCTCCTGACTCCAGGGTCGGTGCTGTACTTACTGCACCACCTAGCTGCTTCAGGAAACACTTCTTAATAAGTCGAGCTATTTGTTTTCTTTGTTCCTTCTTTCCTTTCATTAATGCTAATTCAAAATTCTTCCAGCTGAACAAGCTCTGCTTTAAAGAAGTCACTATCTATTGTGGAGTATTCATATTTGTAAGTTTCTTTCATCAGAATTGAAATCATTGTTGCTCTGGAAGAAAGAAGGAATGAGATGGAGAGAGAGAAGAAGGCATCAATCACATTGCACTTGGCTCTGCTCATCATCCTTGCCATAGGGACCAATGTACTCCTTCCAGGATCTTTGGGAACTAAGCCACCTCAGATGCCATGGGCCCCCTGTAGTGAAGTTCCTCCAGTTCTGGGCTTTGAGAAACGGATGCATGATCAGGAAGTATCGCTGAGCCCCTTACTTGCTGTGAGTACCCAGCCTGGTGATGTGCTGTTCTTTATAGAGATTCAGAAGCGGGTAAATCCGGTCCTCTCTAAAAAGAGGCCCAGCTTCTGTAGCTGTGGCCAAGACCTAGTAAAGGAGTACACTCTTCTTAGTTAGCTCAGCCCTCGGGTGAGTCTTCACTGAGACTACATTGAGACAGCAAAGTTATGAACCTTCTCATCCTCCATAACAAGGTGTGAATATCCAGACCGCATTCACACTTTTGCAATGTTAATGGCATTAAGCATAGACATTCCAGTAGAAACTACTGAAAGCTTTCAGCTCATGAAAGTGGACTTTGTTAACGCTCTCTGTCCTCATCACAAAGACAGTTGGCATCTTGAGAAGAGTTCTAGACCGAGAGGATGGAAAATTGGGTTTGGATTCTGGAGCTGACAGTTACTAAATTCTGATGCTGAGTACTTGACTTCCTCTATCCCACTCTGAGACTGTTTCCTCATTTGCACAATGGGAGTGGTGGTGATAATAATACAGGCACTGCCTTCTTCATATGGTTGTTGGGAAGAAAGTACTTTTCTCAACTTTAAGAGCTATAAATAAATGGAAATTATTATAACCATCATTCATCTCACTCTTCAAGATGACAAAATTGGGAAAAGTGAGGGGGTGTCTCCCTTGGGAGTAAGAGAATGGAGAAGCAGTGTGTTGTAATGAAAAGAAAATGTAATTTAACCAACATGTCTTAAACTCTCACTATAGGCACCACCTACTGCTAAGGATATAAATCAAAAATAAAACAAAACAGACCCTGTCCTGAAGAAGTCTAAATTCAGAAGATCTGAAATCAAGTCCTGCTTTTGTCATTGACTGTGTGACTCTGGGCAAGTCATTTTAACTTGTTTTGTTTTGTTAGATATCAATAAAGATGATAACTAACATGGAATTATTTGGAGGTATCAAAAGGACTTCATGTTCATTATCTCATTTTACAGATGAGGAAACTGAGGATAAAAAAGGTTAGATGACTTGCTCAAGGTCACACAGAGTCTAAGTATGAAAAGTGGTTTCAAATCCAGATATCTCCTGACTTCAAGTTCAAAAGTCTCTCTACTGTCCTGCCCTGTAAAAGGGAAGATACTGATCTAGAAGATTCCTAAGGTTCTTTCCTCATCAAAAGACAGATAATCTAAATTCTGTTATAAGGAGAGGAGAAAAAAGATGATGGTGTAGGGAGTCTATTTGTTCAGACAATAGTCAGCCCTATCTATCCTTCTGACATTCTCCAGGAAGTTGTTGGAGAGTTCTCCAATTGGATCTAGGCCAGTACTTTGGTAGAGGTGTGGGGGTAGAGAACTTCTCACTGGTGGTCTGCCAATGACTAAGAGAGGCATATAATGAGTAAAAAAGTTACAAAGCCCACATGAGACTCATATAGCCATATTATCTACCAAGAAACCAAAACCATCACGAACAGATAGAATCCTAACTTCTCCCTGGCACAAGCTGATTATCGCCTTCCAGTGACGTCTTTTCCTTTTCAAGTCCACCCTTGATGTTCATCTCAACTCGCCCTCGCCAATGTAAAAAGGGCTGAAGGTGGGGGCCCTGCATCCAATGGTCTCATAGAATCACCATGGAATTATAGATGATTAGAACTAGGAAGAAATATTAGACATGACCTATTCCTATATCTTCATTTTACAGATGAGGAAAACTGAGGTCTGGAGAGATTTAAGAGGCTTGCTCAAAGTCACGTAACTAATTAATGCCCAGACTCATTTCCACTTGCCACCCTCTCCCAGTTCACTCTTGGTTATCTCCCTCCATGCATCATCTGTTAGAATATAAACACATTTTCCTATTGAAGCAAGTATCCATGAACATGGTATTAGGTATAAAAGTACAATGTATTCCAAATCCCAACTGAAATGATCTTCCAATTATCCAACATATTCATTCACTCATTCAACAAATATTTACTGTTAGCCTCTCTAGATATCTGACTTGAAAGGTAAGCTGTGTGAGTGGAAGGCAAAAGGGGAATTGTAGTAACCTGTAATCTACAAAGGAACATCCATATGTTCACCTGACACTTGTAATCAGGGGAGGAGATATATTAGGAAACAATTCCCTTAGTACTAGGATAGAGAATACTAAGGAAAAAAATGAGAGGCAGTGAGGTTGTAGTTTGAGTGTTAGAGGTGATGTAAACAGTGGATTAAATTTTGCACTTTGTCATGAGCCCTAGGCATATGGTAAAGATGCCAGGCAGGTTTATGGAGGGCTCTGCTTGCAGATCTCTGGGAAGTTTGGGCTTGCTCAAACCTTGATTTTCTAGTACAGGGGGAGAGAGTAGCAGTCCATGGAGGCAAGTGCCCCTAGCCTGTGTTCCTAGTCCAAGGAGAAATGCCCTAAAGTCAATAATGGGATAGGGGACAGGGACATGAGCAAGGTGTGGGCTCTTCTACATGTCATCTTTTTCCCAGGGTCTCTCTCCCTTTGAGATCTGATGAAAGCCTAGAACCGTTCATCTTTTCTCTGACAGCTGCAAGTCAAAAGACCAGGATCTCTGTTTTCTCAATTTCTCACTAACTTCATGTCTCACACAGTCAGAGAGAAATTGGTCTCTTGTACAAATGGTCTTTGAGCCATGGGTTACATGTGAATATGTGTGTATGTATATATACACATATATGTACACACATACACATAGGCATGCATGTATACACCTCCCCCATATTTACTTTTATAAATAGACCTGTGGTTTCACTGGAGCATGAAATTCCCCATTAAGGAAATTTTCTCTCCTAATCTAGATTAGCATCTACTGTTCAACCCATTGTCTTCAAGAGCTGACTATGGTCCTGAGAGGTTTAGGTGACTAGCCTACATAGACAAAGTGTCTCTGAGGTGGAATGTAACCCAGGGCTTATAGCTCCAAGGCAACACCTCTATCCATCAAACCAGACTGCCTCTCCACTAAGCACATAATGTTGTACATTTTAGTTATCTCTATATGTGTCTTATTCTTAATATATCAAGCAAAGAGTGGCAAGCTCTTTGAAAACAGGAACTGTATCACACCTAGACAGTGTGTCTTCCACAATGATTAGAACAGCATCTACTTAACAAATATTTGATGAATAAATTAGTGTATTCTTAGGAAAGGTTTCATGGAGGATACAGTATTTCAGCTCAACCTTGCTTAATGGATGGGTAGGCTTTAGTTAGATTGAAAGGAGGGGAGGAAACACTTAAGAGAAACTGTAAATAAAGCACATATATATTTAATAGTGTATATACGTATGTATATATGTATAATAGTGTATATACATATATGAGTGTATATGTGTATCTGTATATAACACACATACATATATATGTATTACTTCTGTATAGTAATATATATATACATATACATACACATACATACACATATACATATACACATACACACATATATTTCTATTATCAGCTAGGTGGTACAGAGGAGAGAGCACAGGGCCTAAAGTCAGAAAGACTCATCTTTCTGAGCTCAGATCTGGCCTCAGACACTAGCTGTATGGCCTTGGGCAAGTCACAACCCTATTTGCCTCAGTTTCCTCATCTATAAAATGAGCTGGAGAAGGTAATGGCAAACTACTTCACTGCCAAGAAAAACCCAAATGGGGTCATAAACAGTCAGACACAACTGAAAAAAATGACTGAAGAGATATATACACACATACACACACATATACATATGTGTGTATGAAATGATACAGAGACTTGACTAAAATGGAGGATGTGTGCTGGGAAAAAAACATGGACTTGGTGTCTTATTATCTCAAAGTTACCATGTCCAAAATTAAAGAAAATTAAATGCCAAAGACAACAGTTCCTCCCACTGACTTTTCTTTTCCTGTTAATGATGCCATCATGTTAAAATCTTGGAAGCATTTTTAATCAATACCTACTCATACCAAACCTCTAATTTTCATCTGTTCTCCAGGTCCTAGCTATTTATTATTTATCTATTATATCTACTTTCAATAGTTTGAATATGTTCCCTACATTGCCATCGCTACTGACATCCCCAAACCCAATCCCTCCATCTCACATATGAACTATTATGATCATTCCATAATTAGTCTGCCTTCATCTACTTTCTCCCTTCCTAAAAAAATTCATCCGATCTTGCCATTTTCCTGAGCAAAAACCATCAGTTGCTCCCTACTATTCATAGGAATAGCCTCATCCAGATTTCCCAAGCCTCACTATAAATTACTCAATTCAAATTATTTAATTCTTTCATGTTATTCTCAATAGCAGCTGGAGAGGGTGCTGCGGAACTAAGAGATCAAGCTCATATTCCCTACTGTAGTCTTCAGTGAAGGAATCATCAAAGCCTCTCTTCCTCCAAGATCTATCTTGGGTCTAGACTCTAGAGGACTCTCCCAGATGGAATAAGAAGATGGAATTTCTGGGCACTGGCAGCTAGAGAGATTCTGCGTCATCCCGGGCTTGGGCGCCTCATACATACTGCGTGAACACTAACTCTGTCATGACAGAGGGTACAAATATGAATTCATGTTTTATCAGTGAAGATCCGTATCCAACCTTTTAATGAAATGGGAGTGCTGGACTGGGAGTTGGTAGAGGGGATGTGAATTTGGTACACAAAGTGAGTGAACTCCTTCCAGTCAGGAAATCAGTTGGAGGGATATATGGGGTGGGGGGAATAACTATGGGATAGGGCAAGGTGGCTCTCTTGCCTGGACATCACTGGGGATTGGTAGTATTCTTGCTTCTTGCTTCACTAGAGATAGCTCTTTAAAAGCTTCTAGGTGGTAGATTAGCAGGAAATAATACAGTGAGCTCCCTCTCACCCCAGCCTGTCCCAAATCACCTCCAAACAGATCTAGAAAACATACCAGACCAATTCCTCATAAGGGAAATCCAAGGAAAATTCACAAAGTCATTGTTTTTTCCAGTTCTGGTCTATATAGGGAGAGCGATAGAGAGGCTTGTGGACACTGTGGCCTGTGTCTGGCCAGTAGTGTGCCACAAGGAGCATTCCAACACAAGGAGAGGTTTTTTGCCCAGATAAGACGAGGTCCAAGACTCATACTGGGTATCATATACAGGGGGTTGGTACAGGTGCTGACAGGCAGCTTTGTTACCCACTACTAGTTTCATGTTATAGATTGCTGGTAGACTGAGGAGGGCACCTGAACCCTACAGTGACATTCCCCAGTAGGCAGGGATAATAGGCCCTTGGCTGTGTGCTGAGAGAGGAGGAGGTCTAGAACTAAGCAGCAACAGTGTGGCTTGAAGCCCAGGAGTGGCATGGGGACTCTCAGTCCCAGCTTCTATGCTGCAATAAACAAGGCAGGAATCCTGACCAAAGGGGAACCTCCAGTTCTGTCCATCTGAATCAGCAGAACTTCCCAGCTGGCTAATAGTAGCTGAGTCCAGCAGCAAGTCAGACCAGGGGGATCACACTTTGTCCTGGAGCAGACTATTTTGGGAGCACTAAAACCCTGCAGGTCCCCGGGTTGAGCTATCTCTGAAATCTTGGAACAGCACAACAGTCAAGATCCTAAGAAGGCAGCAACAAGCCCAGTGCAAACCTTCCTTCCAGAAGTACCACACAGGGCATGGTCCTAACTACCATCAAGTCTGAAATCAGGAAATAGGCTGGAAGAATAAACAAACAACCCCTCCTGGAAAAAAAAATAAAAGAATCCCACCATAAATAGCTGATAGTAACAGGGACCCTCAAGACACAAACCCAGAAGAGAATTATTCTGAAATATCTATAAGCAGAAAACTCTGCTGTGAGCTACCATCATGGTAAAGTTGATGAAGAACTGATCTCCGTGTCAGGATTGATCAATTAGCAAGCATTTATTATGTCCTAGGTATTAACTACCTTGGATTTATTTTGAAGTTAGGGAGGGAGAGGAAAGGTGATGGGGGAGATCATTAGAGATTTCCTGTAGAAGGTGGTGCCTGAGTCGTATCTGGAAGGAAGTGATTCTCTGAGATAGAGGTGAAGATGCGATTCATTCCAGACATGGGGGATGTTAGGTACAAAGGGATGAAGGCAGAAGATGGAGTTTTGTATGTGAAGAACAGAGAGAAGAATGGACCGTAGAATTCAGGGAAATAACATAAGATCAGTCTGGAAAGATAGGTTGGGGCCAGCTTGTGAAACTATTGGAAAGCCAAAGAAGAATTTTTATTTGATTCCTGAGGCAATAGGGAGCCAGGGATATTTATTGACTATGCGGGTGACATGCTCAAAGAAAATCACTTTAACAGTTGTATGGAACATGGATTAAAGTGGGGAGAGAATTGAGTTAGCGAGATCAATTTGAAGGCCATTGTAACAGCAATCCATCAAAAGTGGTAGGGTCTGTTGAAGAGTTTTTAAGGATGGGAGAGACTTGGGTGTGTTTGAAGAGAATGAGGAAAGAGCTGGTAGACAGGGAGAAAGAGGAGGAATCATTAAGGAGACCATCTGCTGCAGAAGACAGGAGCAGAGAGGATTAAGAGCATGTGTAGAGAGGTTGGCCTTGGCAAAAAGAAGGGACACTTTCAGGACGATATGGATTCAAGTCCTCCCTCTGACACAAACTAGCTGTTTGATGCTGGTCAGTCTCTTTACCTCATTGCCCATTAGGCAATTCTCTAACAATTGCTGTTGCCTGACTTCATTGGTAGAGGGAGGAAACCCACCCCAGAGCTCCATACACTGAAGAATTCATGGTTCTGTACCAAAACAAACAAGCAAAACCTTCAGGGCATCCAACAGTGGCTTAGATTCACTTAAGATCCTCAATAAATAAATTTTTGTTTCATGCCTGGAAATCTCTCTACATCTCATTTTTCTCATATTCCCAATATGGCTGGTGAGGAATAGTGAATAGATAGTGAAGATGTAGCAAATATACTACAAAATTTCTGAAAATTTACCAGGAGTATTTTTGTTAGCAGAGAATAACTTCTGTATTTTAATACAGACAGGGGCCATGGTTTGAAGGACATTGATTTTTTAGCATTTTGTATTGTCATTGTTTTTTCTATCCTTCTCCGTTTTCCTATCTTCTTTCTACTGCAGTTTCTCCCTCTGTTCTGACCTGGCTAAGGGGTTTAATAGTTTTAATGAATCAGTATTTAAAGCAGAAATCATATCTGTTTACTAGTGCAGGGCTCAACCCAAGCATGCTTATGGGAGGGTTGATGGCCAATAAAAACCCCAAATGCTGAAAGGTCTGGTACTGCACCTCTTCCAAAGTCTTGGCTAATTCTGACTCAACCCCCAATGCGTGAATTCAACAGCATGGGAGATCAGAGTGGTGACAAGAAGCAGTTGGGCCTCAGATGGAGTGAAAATGACCACATTGGATGCTTGTGGAGTACAGGATATGTTCTAGTCTGAAAATGAGATATCCCTGGAACGGAGGACTCTGGCCAGGGGTTTCACTTTGCTGGAGGCCTTCCTGGGGAGGAGTAAATAATCAATTCTTCTATCTCCCTCAAGGGGGCAGCATATTACATAAAGTTGGATTAATTGCATTCAAAAATCAGGTTTTCTACGGAATATCTCAGAACTGGCTTTCTCTTATACAACGATTCTTAATCCGGGGTCCATGAACTTTAAAAAAAAATTGATAAATATATTTGAATATAATTGATTTCCTTTGTAATCCTATGTGCTTTATTTTATGCATTTAAAAACATTCCTCTGAAAAGTCCATAGGCTTCATTAGGCTGCCAAAGTAGTACAGGACACACACACACAGACACAGTTTTAAACTCCTCTTCTAGATCCCTAGAACTCCTAGATTTTTGGACATTAAATTTGATTTTGGAGACTTTTAGGGGGCCAAAAGTGGTTTCAATAAGTGACTCCTAAAGGACCCTCAGAAGATAGAGATTACTAGAAGTAAGAAGACCATCTCTCTCTCTCTCTCTCTCTCTCTCTCTCTCTCTCTCTCTCTCTCTCTCTCTCGTAGAAACAGATCCCTACAGATTTTTTTTTAATAGGATTTTTCCAAAATAGTAGACTCATGTCACTTCCAGAGTACCCCCACCCCCACCCCCCGGCAGCCCATGTGACTTTCTCTTATCTCTTGCAGCTAATTTTCATTTCAGAACAAGTGTGCATGCATATAACCAGGCTCCCCATTTTTGCTGACCTGGGTACTGCGGTGTTTTTTTTTTTCCTCCCAGAACTGCAGCTGGCAAGCTTGCAAGCTGGAGCAACAAGACCCACGGCCTCACATTGCAAACTGCATAGCATGTGCTATCCAGAGCCGGGATGCTTTTCACACTACGGAAATCCAGCTGGAATGTGTTACATTAACACTGCGGCCATTTGTAGCTGGGAGCAAACCTGTCTTGTTGCTATTTTTCCCCCTATTGCCATTGGAAAGAAGGTGACTTTTTCTATCCCTTCACTCTAATGACCATCTTCCCATTTAAAGTTTCTGACCTGGCAGCACTGGGTTTTGTTTTGTTTTGTAATTTTCCTGGGCATTTTTCAGCTCAGTCAACCCTGATGTTCCCCAGCAGGAATCTTCGAAGCCCTTTGCAGCCAATGCATAGTGTGGGCTCTGGCAGGAATGAATATGCATGGTACATATAATCTACAATTTATTAGTCTGGTTCACATGCTGTTAGTGAGATTTGATTGTAATGCTCGGTGACGTTAACATCACCTTCATATCTCCCTAACAACTTTATGGTCAGTAATAATATTAGTTGCGTCTTTTTGCTCTGCTCCACAAAATCATGCTACTTGAGCTCATCTGGGCTCATTACTCAGGATGGCGTTCCCCTCATCATGTCACACTCCAATGACACACCAGACAGAACAACATCTTTTAAATATTATCTCTGACACCTTTCATCTGAAATACTAGCCCATCAATTAATACAGAGCATCAGAAAATGACAGATTCCTGAGGAAGATTAGCTTCTCTGGGTGAGCCCTGGGAAGAACACACATTTGAAGCATTCCTCTCTCAGAAAATATGGACAGACTGCAAGAAGCTTATGGAAAACTGGCGAGCAAGGACACTTGAAGGGCTTTTGCCTAGGGTAGCCAAAGTGTAAGTAGGTTATTTTATCTCCAGCTCAGCATCATTTAATGTCTTTCTTTTGCAGGTCTAGCTCTAGGCAAAATTGTGATGTGGACAAAGTTTAAAGTGGCCCCCTCCATTTTTGCCTTCTTCCTGCACCCTCATTTCCAAGTAACACTATTTTTATGCTGTTAGGGTCCATCTAGATGGGGAGGGAAATAATCTGATAAAAGAATTCACATGAAAGTATTCATGTCTTTTAAAAATATTTTCAAAAATGTAAACTTTCATTAATTTTAATAAGAGTGGAATAAATGTGTCCCTCTCAGAATTCTAGGGTACTCTGGAGGTTGGTATGTATGTATGTATGTATGTATGTATGTATGTATGTGTGTGTGTGTGTATGTATATAATGCTATCTTCCTGAGCCTCCCACTAGCTGTGTTCCCCCTGCCAATGACTAGCACCTAGTTCTATTTAAATCAAGCAGCTTCCACAAAGAGTATCCAGTTTCAAGATATAGTATGGGATTTCTGGGATGACAGAGATAGTAGAGCCTACTCCCTCAGGTCCCCTTATGGGGAAGAAAGAAGACTTTAGCTGATAATTCCAGTTGAAACCCAGAATCTGGTAGCAGCGGTTCCTCAGCCCCTTGCCCAGAGGAGGAAAGCCAAGGCAGCAGCTACAAGACCCACAGAGACAACTAGTAGTGGCCACCCCACAAGCAGGACATTGCTCACTGGAGACTACCTGCCACATCCTTGAGGCAGCAGGTCAAGAAGGAGCAGTAAAAAACTATGACCAAAAGATACAGGTGGTTGTAGAGTAACCATGTGGCCCTTCCACACTTGGGCTCTGGCCACATAGACTTTTTTGCATGCCCCTATAAACATGTCTATTCTTTCTATTAATGCTATGAACGCATATTAGAGAGTGTTCTAAGATTTACATGGAATATTTCAGACATTACCATTTTTTACTTTATTTCATTCAGTGTCTTTTATTTGAACTAATTAATGATAGTGACAGCTCAAATTTACATAATGCTTTAAGGTTAGCAAAGTGCTTTACATATGTTATCTTATATCATCTGGCTGACTGTTAAAAGTAAATATATTCATAGAGGGATGCAAGCTATGATTTTGAGTGGATATAAACCCACAGATTGTTTCCCCCTTTTTAGGAACCTCAGATATGAGAGGGAGGCAGCACATGCACTACACTTATTAAATTTCATCTTATTAGGAAGGAAAGTGCATTTATTAAGCACCTACTATGTGCCAGACACTGCGCTATGTGCTTTTTACAAATATCATCTCATTTAATCCTCAAAGCAACCCTGGAAGGAAAGTGCTTTTACTATACTCATTTTACAGATAAGGAAATTGAGGCAGACAGCGGGTAAGTGATTTGTTCAGGGTCAGACAGTCAATAAGTATCTGAGGTTGTATCTGAACCCAGGTCTTCCTGACTCCAAGCCCCAAGTTCTATCCGCTGCACCATTGAGCTGCCTGACTGGATTTGACCCATCATTCCCACCTGTCAAGACCTTTTTGTATTCTAATTCTATGTTCCTGCATGTTAGTTATCTATCATGCTATCTTGCACCTGCAAATTAGATCATCATATCATCTATGCTTTCAGTGCAAACAATAGTTCTGAAAGTGTAGTCCAGGGACTCTTTCAGGGGATCTGCAAAGTCAAAACTTTTTTATCTGACAATACTAAGATGTTTTCATTTCTACCATGGTAAATATCAATAAATATAATTCACAAAACAAAATATGTTGGAGGAATTTTTGATAATTTTTAAGAGTGTAAAGGAATTCTAAGACCAAAAAGTTTGAGAACTACTGATCTAAATGATGGATAAAAATGTTAAATTGTATGGAGTGAAGGAGAGATCACCAGGAAATTCCATTAGTGACTGCCTTCAAGTAGATGTCACATCACAAATGACTACTCTTTAACTTTGGTCATTCAACAAATTCCAAAACTAATGAGCTCTACTTTATCAGACCCATGTTGCACCATCTTGTAAACAAGGATAGTACGTCATATGCTTCGCTAAAATCTAGATGATCTATTCTTACAGCCAGCATTACCCTGATCTAATGCTCTAGCTATCCTGCCAGAAAAGAAAATGAGCATAGCCTAGCATGACTAGTTCTTAATAAAGCCAACCACTGCTTCCCTTTCTAAATGCTCACAATTTCATCAGTAATGATACATTCTAGAATTTTGCCAAGATTCAAAAGTAAACTTCACCATATGATAACGCCCTAAAGATTATCCCTCCCTTTCCTGAACAACTAGTTTGGCTATAGCCTACTATAACACTCTATCTTGTAAGCTATTGGTTAGTACAATTCTGTTGCACACTGAATGAGTTCCTTTGCTCTTGGGCAAGAGTAACAGGTACCAATAATTTGCACTTGCATTTTTTCCTGATTTTCTCCCCAAAATTTTCAGAAAAATATTTTTAATCAAAGCCAAGGGGAAGAAAAAACTCAAGTTACCTAAAATTTGGACCGTTTTGTGCCCTTGAGGGCCCCCACAAGGCTTGTTTCTACTAGAAACAGGGGCAGGATGTCTCACGAGTTTTATGTTCTGTCTCCTTCTGTTGGCTGCTTCCTCCATCCTGTCAGACACTCCTGTTACTGGAATCTCGGTGTGGTTGCTAGTTCCTCCAACACTTCAGCAATTGGGCCCAGCCAATATTTTGTAGGATATCTTCTTTTCCCCTTGTGTTGTTAAGCAAAATTGTCTCATTAGCATGGCTTTTGTTTCTTTTGAGTGGAAGTAATTTCAGCTGTTAAGTGCTAAGCCCCAGGCCCAGGGCCCTGTCAGGTGTGAAACCTGTGTGGGTGTGGATTGGTGACTTAGGAGGGGCCAGCTGGGGAACCAATGGTCTCTGGTCGTTGAGGTGGGGCTTGAGAACTCCGGAAGCTCGGCTGCGAGGAGGGGTGAGTGGGGAGACAACTTCGGGTGGCGGAAGGTGTGGAAGCCGGAAGCTGCAAAAGCCAGAAGCTGCGGAAGCAGGGCTTACCCGAGTGCGAGCAGGAACGTGAGGCCAGTGAACATGATTTGGCTAAATGCTATCTTGTTTTTCTGTGGCCTCCTGGTTGCCCTTGTGAAATGGGCTTTCTGGGCCTGGAGTCTTTTTGTCAAGATGTCGGAATGGGGAGGCTGGTTCAAGTTTTTGCTGCGGTGGGGCCTAAATAAATTTCTTGTTGTTTTCTCCTTAGAGAATCTCTCATACCTTGCGATTTCGGACCATTCAAACATATACATGATTATATTTGAGATCATAAATTCGGCCT
>CM053625.1:213717417-213748799 GCA_028646595.1 Phalanger gymnotis
AGTCCCTGGCTGGCCAGGAATAATAATAATAATAATAATAATAATAATAATAATAATAATAATAATAATAATAATAAAAGAGCTCTAGATTGGCAATTCCCAGTTGTCTCTGGTCTCTCTTCATTCTCAAGTTAACGAACCTAACAAGATGTTTCATATTCTCTTTTTTTTTTCATTGTTTTGATTTTGTTTTATTATTTCTTTGAGTCTTAAAACATCTTTAGCTTCCCTTTGCCCAATTTTAGTTTTTAAAGAATTTTTTTATTCCTTAAGTTTTTGGTTCTCTAGTTCAAGTTGACTGACTTTCTTTTCACAATTTTCTTTTTTTCTTGAATTGCTTTTTTTTCTAATTTTTCATCGATCTGTCTTATTTGATTTTTAAAATCCTTTCTAGATTCTAAGAAATCTTTTTGTGCTTGAGACTATTTGATGTTTCTCATTGAAAAAGGAATGGCTTTTTTTTTTAAGCTCTATTATCTTCCTCAGAATATGACCCTAGATCTTCTCTATCCCCATAGTAACTATGTATGGTTGGGTTCTTTCTCCTTTGCTCATTTCTTTTTGGTTTTATTTTATTTTTTTTGTACCTATTAGTGTGATCAAGTTTAGTCCAGAGGTATGAGGAGTAATGCCCCAAGTCTCAGGTCCTTCTTACTGTTATTTTCTAAGGTCTGTCCTGGAGCTCAACCTTAGGTTCTTTTCTCCACTACTAAGCACAGCTAGAACTCTTAATCACACTGTCCTGCAAATGATCTTATTCCCTGCCATACCTCCCTCTGGTGGCTGCAAACTACAGCTGCCTTCTCTGCCCTGAACTGAAATCAGGGGCTCTGCTTTCCTGCAAGTGCCCACAGCCAACAGGGTCCAGGCCTCTCTGCTACTGCACTGGCCAGGTGTGTGCTAGCTACTTCTCCCCACAGCCACAGCCATGGACAGATCTAGTCAGCACAGCTGTGCTTGGCATCCCTCCACAGTGGAAGGTCCTTTATTCTTCTCCTTTACTGTTGTCAGATCCCCATGCTGTCCTTGAAATGAACATTTCTAAGGCTAAGACAATCTCCCAATCCTAGCTGAACCTAGGGCTTGTTGTTTGTTGATTCTGCAGAGTTGGCCTGGAGGTGTTTGCGCTTCACTCAGGTTGAGTCTTGACCTGGGAGGTCAAGTCTTTTCTGGAGTCTTCTTAGGTTATCTTACTCCTGACTTTAGTTCATTCCACTGCTCTACTTTCACTCTGTTCTGTGTTTTTCTGTGGAGGAAATTTGGAGAGTTGAAAATTTTCTGACCCATTTTGCCATCTTCCCAGAATCCTCTCCTCTGTGTTTTTTCCACTAGATCACATTGTATTTATTTAGAGGCAGAGAGCATTAAGTGTTGGTGATCCAGTTTCTAATTCTGAAGTTCTCTGACTTTAACTTATGTCAACCCTGTCCTTTGTAAATGCTCATGGAGCATCCTTTAATAATACCTCCTGCAATGTTGCCAGAAATTGAAGTCAGGCACACTTGCCTATAGTTTAGAAAATACATTTTCTTAAGATCCTAGACAACAAGAGAGGTAGGGCAGAACCAAAAATAGGAAATCATAGTAACAATTTTCAATATAGAGAATAGTATGCGTTACTCAAACTATAAATCAGTGTGCTTGTCTTCAATTCCTGCTAAATTCTATGATATTATTGAGATCATCATATTTTGGAGCTGGGAGGGACCTCACAGACCATCCAAGCCATTTTTACACTTATTTTGCAAATGAGAAAACTGAGGATGAGGGGAGGTAAATAGCAATTAAAGTCATTTGGTAGTAAGTGTCACAGATGAGATTTGAACCCAGGCTCTCCAGAGCAGTGATGAGAAAGAGTCAGTAGGGGTTAATCAAGGATACAGTCATACTCAGTGATGTTTATAAGCTTGAATTTATCTTCTAGAATTAAGTTCTTCAGTGCATCCACTTTCTTACCCCTTTTCTGCATATTTGTGTATTCCACTGAGGCCATCTGTTGCTGGAGTATGACCTTCCATACGCAATGGCTTTCCAGGGTCAGGAATAACAGAGAGGAAACCTATATTTATGTTTTATTGTCCATGGAGTTCTGTCTAGATTCTATATGGACATACAGTATAGCTAAAGTGTCTCCCTTCTTCATCCCCCCCACCAAAATTACAAGAGTTAATATTCAACAAGGCACATTCTCCCCTTCCCCCATCCCAACTTACTTCTCACTCCTCCCCAAATAAGGGTTCAGTATACCACCTGCTGCTTTTATATGTTATATGTATATATATGTATATATTAATGTATATATGTGTATGTATGTGCATACATACATACATACATATACATACACATATAAATTCTCCTTGAAATATATTAGCATTCTTAGTCCCAAATTTGGGCAACAATCTTAATATAGTCTCAGTTTTCATTATAATTGTTTTGCATTTTTATGGTTTTTGGGAGACTGATTTTATATTATATTTATTAATAATATAATAATAACAATATCATTTATGTAGTTCTTAAAGGTTTACAAAGGGATTTATAAATACTATCTCATTTTATCCTCACAAGAACTCTGGGAGGTAGGTGCTATTTTTATCCCAATTTTATAGATGAGGAAACATAGGCAGACAGAGGTTAAGTGATTTGCCAAGCGTCACACAGTTAGTAAGTTTCTGAGAGCAGATTTAAACTCAGGTCTTCTGAACTCCAGGTCCATTGCTCTATCCACAGTACTACCTCACCACTAACCAAATATCCTCATATTCCTTCAGATAAAGTATTTGGGTTATTGTAGTCCTAAATGAGAAGACTGAAATTAGTAAGATTATTTCTAAAACCAAGCCCCTCTCCATCCTCCTTTCTACCTTCCTTCCAGTTTTATCCCTTACTAGCACACCGTACATTTGATTAATTCCCATATTCCTGGATATTGCTTTTTGTAGATTATTGGGCTTCTCTATTGCTACTATACTCTTGTGTTATACCTGCTACTGTTTGGGATACTTAACCTAGCAGATTTTTAATGAATAATTTTCTCCCTCTCCTCCCATTTTCGGTTTAAAACCAGATTTGAAACTTTCTAGACAAATATATTTCATTTTCCCTCATTAGATATACTCCATAATTCATTGATAGCCCGTAACTCCTATATAGTATGCTATTGTCCACAAATCTGCATCCAGTTCTCAGACACCATCTCCTTAACCTACTGCTCAACTCATAAATCTACCCTTTTCTTCTGTCCCTACCTTCAGTCTCTATCTTCAAAGCACAGCAATGATATAAACATAGGTTCCCAAATTGGGCACTGGAAGATCCAGGGTGGGGTAGTAATAGCTTCAGGTATAATTGGGATGCATTGAATAAAAATAAAGGGTGGAAGCATAAGAAAATAACAGAAGAAATTTTTGAAAAACCATTCATACATGTTTCATCTGTTGTATAACAGAGTTGAAGTCATAGTGATTGCATTATTTTCCAAAGAAACACACAAAATGCAAGTTATAGCCTATCAGTGGTCAAGTGTGCCAACAGGTTGACAGGTGAGAGTGTTGTGCATTATCAGGAAGTCCTGCATGCATTAGCAGGAATATGTGCATTCAATTATGTTGTATTGTATGGACGATGCAATACTGCATCATCAAAGTTTCAATGCAGGAAAAAACCTGCAAGTTTACAATGAATTATTAAATTTAAGATGCATCATTTCGAAAAGTTATGCTTTTTGAAATGATGCAAATTTCAAAAAAAAAAAAGAAATTTAAAGGGTTAAAGAAAATAGATTTCCGGAAGAGCGCTGAATAATTTAAGAGGGGACAGTAGTCCAAACAAGTTGGGAACCTCTGATATAAGCAATTGCTTTACCTCTAAGTCCTTCACTTTCTTGTTCAAGACTTTATATTACCCATTCGTAATTCTTAGATTCCTTTTGTTGCTATCATTTTCCTGAATTTAAATCACCAGAAGTAGATAATAATTAATCATTATCAAGTATGACAAGTCTCGGGAGATTCTTTACTATATATTTACTATATACAAGCTGGCAAGACAACATGCCTTCTGCTCATTCAGAAGTAGGTATGACACACAGTTGTCTTGGTATCCCTCAGCAGAGTGTTGCTAATTACAGTGGGCCTCACCTCTTTCTCTATGTCCAGTGCTAGAGTTAGTGGCACTCATGGGAAATTCCCATCATTCCTTGGGTGAGCATTAGAAAATGCCTCTTCCTCAGAGGTTCAAGCTTTTCTTTTTATAGGAAGCCAGCTGTGTCTTCCATCTCCAGGCTTCAGGCCTTAGTATTCTGTCCCTTACAACTGAGATATATTTCCTTTTCACCTCTATTTCACTTCCTTCCAGATATATTCTAAACATTTCCTTTGACAAGAAGCTTTCCCTAATTCTGTTACGCTTAAGTGCCTTGTATGGATTTTAGAGGCATCTGTATACACTTGTAATATACATACATACATACATACATACATACATACATATATATATACATATATATATATATATATATATATATATATATATATATATATATATATATATATATATATATATATATACTTGTCTTCTCCATTAGAATATACACGGCTTGAGAGTAGGGATTGTTTCAATCTTTGGATTCATATCTCCAGTGCTTAACCTGGTGCCTCCTATGTAGTATGCATTTAATAAATGTTTGTTGATTTGATTTATGGGAAGAGCCTCGTTATGTTGAACTTGGAACAGATGGCCCACAAAGCTCCCTAAGGAAGCGAAGTATTTCTTTGCAAATTCTTCATTTTTTTCTTTTATTCCTCCCAGGAAAACTAGGGATAGGAAAGTATCTCTTCAGTCTTTTCTCTTCCACATTTAATAACCAATCTACATTTTATATACACATGATTGTCATGAGAAGGAAATATATCCCAGTCATGAGGGTCAGAATTCTAAGGCATAAAAGCTGGAGATGGAAGACAAACATTGTGCCTTCTCTGCAGAACACTTCCTTCTGCCAGCACCATTGTTAGAAACAAGATCCTCATTTCCCTGTTGCTCTTGGTGCTAGCTTTCTTGACTCACTTTTTAGCCTAAGTGAGTGCCCCATACTCTCTGGTGGCTTTACCTCTTTGATACACTGGGACACTTTAAGGAGAGTTTACTCTGAAAGAGCCTTTGTCTTTGTTGTTGAGTCACATGTGATTCTTCAAGACCCCATTTAGGGTTTTCTTGGCAAAGATATTGGAGTGGTTTGCTGTTTCTTTCTCCAGCTCATTTTACAGATGAGGAAACTGAGGCAAACACAGTTAAATGACTTGCCCAGAGTCACACAACTAGTAAGTGTCTGAAGCCAGATTCCCTGTGTCATCCTGATTCCCAGCCCAGTGCTCCAAGTTCCACCTTTTATTTATAACAGGCTTTTCCATCTCTTTTTAACTGGATTTTCCCTGACATTTATGTTCAGATGAAATAACTTTGCTTAGATGATTTTGATTTAAAATGAGCAGATTTCTGCCACCATCCTTACCTAAACAACTGGTGCCCTTAGTTAGCATTGGTGAATAAGTCTTATATAGCTACCCAACTGCTGGTACTTCTTCTTTCTTGTCATCATCATCATCGCCAAACTTCAGAAGCTGTTTACCTACATTTGGTTATGGATGATAGCTCCTTGTGGGATGGGACTGTTACTATTTTTTATCTCCAAGGATTGGCATAGTATCTGAAATATAGTAAACTCTTAATAAATGCTTGTTTAATAGAAAAAAATTCAGTGTCCCATGGTCTTCTCTATCTACAATTTGTTTTTCCCCCACTAGGAAAATAAGGCTTAATTATCTCTATTTTGCTAAAAATGTCTCCATTTCCTCTCTTATTCTATGCTTCTGGAATTATTCTATACTTCTGTCTTTCCACACCATCATTTGTAAGTTCTGTCAGTATATTCCAAGTCGCAAAAGAGACTTGGTCTCAAATTAGACTGAGAAACATTGTACTCTCTTGTTGGACACCAATGGTTAGAACAGCTAGTCCTGGTAGCTCAGGTGGCAGTCTTCATTTACCAAGACAGATGGCATCAGTCATATGCTTTGAAATTATTTGATTCCACTGCAAAGTTGTCGTTGAACTTGATTTTCCAATGATTAAGGCCAACTATTATAGTGGCATGGCACAACCTATTTCTTAAACTAGAACAGGGCATGAATTTTCATTGTCTTAAGAAAATTTACTTCAAGCATCACCACCTAACCATAGGCACATATATGTATCTCCTGGGAAACCAGAATACCAAGTTCATTATTAATGAATATAACCTCCTATGTAGCTTCTCGTGTAAGACATTGGTTTATCTTGTAAATAGTAAAGAATGTGATTTTATTTATTACCTAGGGGCATAAGTGAGTCAGGACAAAACTTTCCAGGGCATGATAGTAGTCTATGCTTGTTTGCTAGGTTGACATTCATGATGATATTTGTACAATGTCATCACTCTTCCTTTTAGTCCATTAACTTAAAACCCCTTTAAGAAGCCATTTCTTGTCTTAGATCTTACTTACTATTTTTTTATCAAAGACTGGGAGGAATACTTAAAGAAACACATTGAAATCAGTAGTAGAGAAGGCTGCAAATATTTGCAACTCTATTAAAACTTAGGCAATATTAAAACCATGGAGCCTTAGGATACAATATTCATATCAGTAACAATGAACATGAAAATTAGATGGAATAATAGGAAATTAAATCATTTCTCCCTATACGATTCAGCAGCTGAGAGTAACAGCGGAGCCGGGAAATCAGATTGCAGCAGACTTTTGCTATAACGGTCCTAATTAACTCTCCCTATTAAAATTTATCCAGCAAAATCTTAAGAACACTACACTATAAATAAGATGGTTAAATTAGAGCACAAGAAAGGAGAGATAATGGATACAAGGAATGTATTTAACCAGCCACTTGGTGCCTCCCCCTCATCTCCCTTATTATTTAGTTTGCTGCTCTACGAAATGGAAAAACAGAGTCAAAGGGAAGATTTTATTTCAGATAAACAATTTTATTCATGCAAATTTTAATTCAGATTGAGATAAAGCTTTTATTTGCATGGCATCACTGTTTTCATTTTCTGAAATTTTTGAAAACTTTCATTTTCCCATTTCAGAGATGATAATAGAACCGTATTTTATATATCTATGTTACTCTTTTAGTTAAAATAGTAATAGCCTTTATATAGCACTTTAAGATTTTAAAAGCATTTTGTTGTGTGCTAACTAATTGGATCTTCACAATAACCTTGTAAGGTAGGTGCTACTTTTATCTCCATTTTACAGATGAGGAAATTAAGGCACAGAAAGGGTTGAAAGACTTGTCCAAAGTCATACATCTAGTAAGAGTCTGAGGCTGAATTCAAACTCAGGTCTTCTTGACTCCACGTAATTCTACTCTGCCACCTAGTTACCCTATGAATAATTTTCAGATTATGAAATCTCTAACCTTTGTCCCAAGTGTGTTCACAAGGTCTTAGCCACTGAGCTAGTAGGTGAAAAATCACAGAAAACCCAACCCTCAGTCTAGCAGCACAATATGAGGACATTCAGACTTCCTGGTCATGCTCTATGATATTTTTTGTTTTTATTGGTTGATCTACAAAAGAAGATTGGACTGGTTTCATAGCAATAGCGAGGAATGAGTGTTAGATAGTCTACATGCACAATTATCTTTTTGATATCAAAAAGACAACAAGAAGGTCCTTAACACACTGGGTGGACCACTCTGTGGAGAATTTATGGGAAAGCATAGATGAGAATTGTGCTGCTTGGGTGGGCTTAGAAGGATTACGGTCTATCATCCTGAAGGGAACGCCCACAGCAATGAGATATATTGGAATATTGGAGTATTAGAGTATAAACAGCATTTATTAAGTAAGTACCAGCTGAACAGCACTGTGCTAGGTGGTATCAAGGATATAGAAGAAACATAAGGCATTTTCCCTTCCATCAAGTGACATATAGTCTAGATAGAAAGACACTAACTCATATGGAACGGTGAACCTTAGACAGTAAATCACCAAGCACTAAATTAAGTGGGTTATGGGGAGATCAATGGCTAAATGGAAAAGGGAGCAGCCAGGTGTGGCAACGAATAGAGTACCAGGTCTGGAGTCAAGAAGATGCTTCTTCCTGAGTTCAAATCTGTCCTGAGACACTTCCTAGCTGTGTGACATTGGGCAAATCACTTAACCCTGTTTGCCTCAATTTCCTCATCTGTAAAATTAGCTAGAGAAGAAAGTATCTTTGCCAAGAAAACCCCAAATGGGATCACCAAGTCAGACATGAAGAAACAACTGAAGAACTAAAAATGGAAAGGAAAAGCATGGCTGCAGTTTGGATAGGTGTAGAGGAAAAGAGTAGGTGTTTGAGTTGAAGACTATGGTGAGTAAAGAAAGTGCAATGTAACAAGTATTTGGGGAGAACGAGGAGGTCATCCTAACTTGAGCAGAAAAGTGAGTGTTGGGGAGGAGTGGAAATTAAGATTAGACAAGTAGGCTGGGGCCAGGCTATGCAGGGTCCTCAAAACTGATCATGGAAATTTAAATATCCAGCTTAAATAGGGGAAATATGGGAATATGGGAAATAAGGAATAGGGTAAAAATTTTTGAGCATGAGAGTGGAGTAATGATAGCAGCATTTTAAGCAGGGTGGTCTGGCAGGGAGTGGTATGAATGATAGGTGAGATGAGGAGAATTTGGACGCAAAGTGGCAGCTTTTTGCTAATCCAAGAGCACAATGATAAAGGCCACTTTAGCGTAGAGGCAGTGGAAAAAGGGAAGGAATGCATATGAGGTATATTTTAAAGGAAAAACCAATTGTACTTAGAGACTGACTGCTTATATAATAATAGAAAATTAAGTCTGGAAAGGAACTTAGAGATCATCTGGCTTTTAACCCAGAGTCTATTAAAAAGAAAAAAAACCTTATTTTAAAAATATTTTGATAACTGTAACAACACATAGTTTCCTTTGTAATTCTATGTGTTTTATTTTAGGCCTTTAAAAACATTGTTCTCAGAGCATACCTTCTGGTAAAGACTGCCAAAGGGGCCCATGACACAAAAAGTTTAAGAACCCATTATCTAGACCGATCCTTTATGGAATATGAATAAGGGGGTATTTATAATAATACTTCACATTTCTATTCTATAAAGCATAGGTATTATTAATCTTAAGGTACAAATGAGGAATCTGAGGGCCAAGGAAATAAATGTCAAGACCCATATTCTAACTTTGGCCTCCTGACTCAAAGTTCAAACTCTGTCCATTATCCCATGCTAATTGTTATCATTGCATACGCATGCCAAAGTAAAATATAATAATAATAATAATAATAAAATAGCATTTATATAACACTTTAAGGTTTGCAAAAAGCCTTACAAATATTATTTTATTTGATTCTCCCAACAACCCTCAGAGGAAAGGGCTATTAACATCCCCATTTTACAGATAAGGAAACTGAAGCAGATGGAGATTTAAGTGACTTGCCCAGATTCACACAGCCAGTAAGGGTGTGAGTCCAGATATGAACTCAGGACTTCCTGAGTCCAAGTCTAGCGTAGGCCTTTTATACATGAGATAGTTATAGATACAGAAGGCATTTCAGAGATCACGGATGAGGAAGCCGAGTACCAAGGGAAGTTAAATGAGTTTCCCAGGTCACACAAACAAGAAGCATCAGGGATAGTGTTTTGACTCCAGAGGTAATGTTCTTTCCTGGCTACTATGCTGCCTTTTGTGAACTTGCAAAAAAGAAATCCGATGAAAGAATTCTCTGGAACACTGGTTTTCTAGAGCAAATAAGTTTTTCTTTGGAAATTTGATAGTGTCCTTTTTCCTAAAATGGCAGGGGAAAGGAAAGAAGACTTAGAAACTTATGCCTGGAATGACTGAGGTTTTATGCTCCGGTGCTCATTAGAAAATTTTGTAATATTCCATTTGGTCATTAATGCTCTGCTATACCTTTTGTGCAAAACATTGCCCTTTTAATCTACTTTTTTCCAGGAGGTCGACATATTGAATTTTGATATTTTTTTTCTTTCAGATGAAAAGCAAATAGTTATAGTTGAATAAATCCCTTCAGGTAGCCTTAAGTGAGTGATCCCATGAATTGAGAATTTGGAAGGTGATTGAGGAAAAGTTCCTTTATTTTTTCCTTTTTAAATAAGAAGGTAATGAAGAAAAAATGTTATTTCTACTTTGAGAACATCTTTCATGTGCATCCCCTTCCCTCCACGACACAGAAGACCACATTACCTCAAACCTAGACTATCTCAATAGCCTTCTGGGTCGTCTTCCTACCTCAATTGTCTCTCCACTGCAATCCATTCTCCAATCAGTTGCCAAAGAGATCTTCCTAAAGCAGATATCTTGTCATGGCACACCTGGACCCTTCCATCTCCTTCCCTGCTCAGTAAACTTCAGTGGCTCTCTCTTATGTCTGTGATCAAATATAGACCCTCTGTCTGGCTTTTAAAGCCCTTCAAAGTCTGATCATTTCTTATCTTCTCGGTCTTCTCACACTCCCCTCCACACCAACCTTCCTGCTGTTTTTAGCCCATGACACTCCATACTCCCACTCTGTGCCTTTTTCACTGCAACGCTCACCTGCTTCTCTTCTGCCCCTCTGCTCCTCTGTTTTCCTTCAACCTCATCTTAGATCCTGCATTCTGAAGGAGAACTTCTCAGGTCCCTTCCATAGATGGTGTCCTCCTACTCAGATCACCTTTTATTAACACTATTTTCCTTATATGTTTCCCTCATGAGAACATGAGCTACCTGAGGGTAGGAACTTTTGGGTTGTTGTTGTTTTTGTATTCTCAGCATTTGGCACAGTGCCTGTCACATATAAGTGCTCAACAATCATTTGTTGACTGACTGCTAAATACTTGTTGACTAATGGTTTAGACTCTCTTGGGACTGAGAAGAACAGATGTCCTTCAGAATTAGGAATCTAACCCAGAATGCCAGTCAGATCTCAAACCCTTCTTCCATATGTGCCACAATTTGTTTCCAGTTCTTTTCTAACGCACGCAAAAAAGCGATTGTTTGACTATTTTGGTATACATGGGAGCTTTCTTTCTGTCTTTAACCTCTCTGGGGTACAGTCCTAACAGTGTGATCTTTGAATCAAAGGACATGGGTATTTTAGTCACTTTTTTAAAAAGCATAATTCCAAACTGCTTTCCATAAGGGGTAGACCAATTCACAACTCCGCCAAGTACATTAGAGTACCTATCTTTCTGTAGTTCCTCCAAAACTGACTATTTTCATCATTTGCCATCTGCCAGTTTTTTCTGGGGTGAAGTGAAACTTCCTATTAGTAGGGATTTGGGACAGTCTTTCACGTGGTGGTTAAGAGTTTGCAATTCTTCTTTTGAGCAATGGTTATTTATGTCCTTAGACTACCCATTTTATTGCTTTTATGAATTTTAACAATATAATACATGAGATGACATGACATAATACAACATACTATAATTATATCTAGTATATATTTTAATTCTTTATCTCGGTATCCAATATGCTTTATGAAGAATTAATCCTTAAGATGAAGAGGCATGTGGAAGTATCTTGGGTCTAAAGACACACACACACACACACACACACACACACACACACATGCACAGAAACAAACACATGGATGTCAATATAATAAAATATTTTGTATATTATATATCTATAAAATAATATGCATTTGCTCAATAATATATACTACATAATAATATATGATACACAAAATATATAACATGATTATATTTATATAGTATATTATTATATTACATATAATGTATGTTATCATATCATATATGCTATATATGATATAATGATATTTGTTTATATGTATAGCTATATAATAAAATATTTTATGTAACAAAATATATTCATGTACACAGACATAATTTTTGCTCGAGATGGCCCAATTTCTAGATACCTTCAGTATGTCTCAAATCAAAAAGAATGAAAAAGATTGTGAAATACTTATTACCCCCCAAAAAATGATCACCAAGAAGACATCAAGTAGCTTCACCCCCACCCCTCCCCAGTCTTTTCCTTCACTTTCTTCTTTGACCTGAGGCCACTCAGAACACATGCAGGCCCTTTGATTGTGCAAGACAGGAATCACCAACTCTTTCTTTTCTGGTGGCATATCAGCAAGCTTTAACATCTGGTCTACCATTGTGTGTTATTGTTTTCTAGGTTTTGCCACGTACTCTATGTCTACTTCCTCCATACTCATTTCTCTATCGTCTTTTGGACACTATTAACTAACCTACCAAGGCAATCGGACACCATTAACTAGCTTACCACTGCAATCTGAGGACTCACATTATTGCCACTGTTATTTGACATAATACTAGAAATGTTAGCTCTCACAATGACAAGAAACATAAATCGAGAGAACAAGCTGACATGATAGTGTACTTAGAAGACCCTAGAGGGTTAATTAAAAAATTAATCAAAACTATAGCTTTAGTAAAGGAGCAGGATATAAAATAATATCCACACAAACCACTAGCCTTTCTATACATTATCAGTCAAACCCAACAGGAAGAGATGGAAAGAGAAGTTCCATTGAAAATAATAATAGAATTAGTTTCCTGTTTGATCATTGCTACAAGAAATGACTTACTGGGTAGAGAAAAGGAGATTCAGAAATGCAAGTGATTGAGGTAACTAGGTGGGGCATTGGATAGAGCACTGGCCCTGGAGTCAGGAGGACCTGAGTTTAAATCCAGCCTTTAGACACTTGATACTTACTAGCTGTGTGATCTTGGGCAAGTCGCTTAACCCCAATTTCCTTGCCTTCCCCCTAAAAAAATGCAGGTGATTTAAAAATAATAAAGCACTTTTAAAAGAAAGAAAATCAAGGGGTCAGAATAGTCTCTTCCTTTTATTTCTCTCTTCCCTTTTGCCCTCCTCTTCCTGTGACAGTGTTGTTTATCTATCAGTAACCCCAAAAAAAGGTTTATTATATAAAAGGTAGAGAAGATAGGAAGAGATGGGACCAAGGGTATAGTAGGTCTTGGCAAGGAAAAGTGTCACCTCATTATCAAAGACTGGAGAAAACGTGGAGAGAGAGTAATATGATGTGAAGCAGTTTTGAGAAGAAAAGGTCAATTTTCTAAGTAAATTAAGGGGTATGTAATTCAGTTGAGTGGTTTAGGGGAGGTGGAAGCTTAAGGAGAAAAAAGAAAGTTCATAATAGCTTCTGTGAAGACTAGAATAAATAACTTGTTAAGGATGAGTAAAAAAAAAGATTGTCTTGCTATAGTAAGGGTCCATTTAAGATTAGGTAATAAATTTGTCACTTCCTTTGCATGACTTCTTCCAGCTTCATTCAAGAGTACATAAGTAGGAGTAGAGGGGGTAGGGCTGAGTTTGGCCAAGGATGAGCTACAATAGGACAAAGGGAATAAGAGTAGAGAATAATATGGAATTAAATTGGTTAACTATGCAGTCAAAATTAGGAACAGAGGAAAATGACATCAAAGCAGGGGCAATGGCCTGAGAAAGCACTGAGAGGTTGAGGAATTTGGGGTCATGATAAGGATGAAGAATAAGTTTAGGTGGAGTAAGGCCTATAGAGAGATGGAATGATAAAAGGCTATGGTCAAATAGAGAACTGTCAGGGTCACGAGCAAGCATCAGAAAAAAATGAAATCAACAACTCAGTTTTCAATAAACCTGAGAACATGAGCAGGGGAAGAATACTATTATTGATAAGAATTTCTGAGGAAACTGAAAAATAATTTGAAAGAAATGAAGTTTCCATGAAGAAAAATCAATATATAAAGACTAATTAGGCAAACCACCAATTGGACAAAATCATTACAGAAACATTTCTAATCATAATTGAATATCCAATATCTGAATCACAGATTTTGTTAGTTAGAAGGAGCCTCAACGTCCATCTGTACCAACCCATACTTGAAAAAGACTCCCCTCCATAGTCTAACCAACAAGTGACTGCCTAATCTTTACTTGAAGACCTCCACTGACAGAGAACCCATTGCCTCCCAAGTCAGTCTATTCTACTTTTAGATACCTATAATTGTATTTTCCTGACTTCAAGCCTAAATTTATGTTTTTGCAACTTCAATATCCTGCAGTTCTGCTCTCTGGAACTAAGCAGAACAAGAATAATTCCTCTTCTATATTGCAGTCGTTCAAATATTTACAGAGGGTTCTCAGGTACTCTCACACTCTCTTCTTGGGAGTCTGACTAAATGAGAACAGTCATATGCTCCCTGAGTCTTCTCCTTACCAATCTCAAAGTAGATGTTTATAATAAATTCTTGTTGATTGATTGATTGCCTATCATGTCTGTTCTACTGATTTAGTTTTCTATTTTTTAATCAATATCAAATATTTTTGTTGGTTACTGCTTATAATGTAATGAGGTCTAGAGGTCCTTCCCCCCTTTATTCCCATTCCCTCCAATGCTATTATTTCCAAATTGATTTTCTTATTATTTTGTAATGTCCTCCATGGCTGTTTGGTTTGTGTAACAGTAAATTTTCAGATGAATTTAAGTAGTATTATCATTTTTATTATATTGGTATGGCCCAACTGTGAGCAATGAATATCTCATTATCATTCTTTATTTCTTTGAAGAGTGTTTTGTAATTGTATTCACATATGTTTTAAGTATACCATGGTAGGTTGACTCCCAGATAGTTTAAATATTTAATAGTTATTTTCATTGAGATTTCCTTTTTATTTTTCTTACTTTGTTTTTCTTCCAGGATTTTGTTATTACTATAAAAATGGTGACAATTTTGTGGATTTATTTTGCACCATGCTTCTTTACTGAAGCTATTAACTATCTCAATTAGCTTCATAGCCAGTTCTCTGGGGACATTCTAAATAAACTATCATGTCATTAGCAAATAGGACCCATTTTATCTTCTCTTTAATAATATTTATCCCTTTGATTTCTTTCTCTTTTATTGCTAGCATTTTTAGAATTCTGAGAAATAACAGGAGAGTTGGGCAGGATACTTGTTTTTCTCTTATATTCATTGGGAAAGCTTCTAGTGTTTCCCCTTTGCAAGAAATGCTACCTATTCATTTCAGATTTTTAAAATCCTGTTAAGAAATAGATATTATATGCTTATTCTTACAAAGATTTTTCTTAAAAGCATAAATTAGTGTTTTACTTTGTCAAAAGCATTCTCTGCAACTTTCATCATCATGTTAATCAGGGTATTTTTATTTTTGATATGACCATTGTTATTAAAGTGATATTTCCTAATAGTGAAGCCATACTTGACTTCCTGGCTCAAAAATAAATTTTTTGGATATATTTCTGTAATCCTTTTATTAGCGTTTTACATAACATGTATGCTTTGATGCTGGTCTGTAGTTCTCTTTGCTACATCTTTGTTTGGTTTGAGAATTTAAGTTATATTTATCTTATAAAAAGAATTTGATAGATGGAATTCTTTATCACTTTTTTTGAGAACAATACATAGGTGTGAATTCACCCGTATGTTGTTCTGAGCTGTGATTTTCCTTGTTTCGTTACCTCTGTGTGTGTGTGTGTGTGTGTGTGTGTGTGTGTGTGTGTGTAAGGGTCATTCAGGATCTTAATTTCAATGTTCTGTATTCAAGTATCTCACATTTTGTATTTTGGTGGGCAATGATTTATTTTAAATGATCGATGTTGTTAGGATGTAGCCATGTACTTGAATTTGATAATTTTTCTTCTCTGTTGTGATTTCACCTCAAAAATCATTTTTTACTTATATATTTTCTCCAGTTTTCAAGGTTTCCCCTTCTGTACTTATGTTGTATTTGCTGATTTTCTAGCTATTTAACTTTTTTTTTCTTTTTAAAATTGTTTTATGTCTTTTTAATTTCTGGGATAAAACAAGCCTTTCTATAGCATAGTATAATTAAAAAATGATTGCACATGAAACTTCAAACCTATTATATACAACTTGCTTTTCCTTTTAAATATATAATAAAATTATCGTGTAAAATTCTTTTTTTTTCTTCCCTCCCCACCACCTACCTTAGAAATGGTTACTATTAGACAATGAATATATGTGTGTATACATCTGTGTGTGTGTGTATAAATTGATTCTGTACATGATTCAATTTATCAGTTCTTTCTCTGGATACAGATAGTGTCTTCCTATATGTCCTTTGTAGTTAATTTGGGTATTTATAATATTCAAAATGACATTTAAATTGCATACTGAGCTGATGAATCTTTTATCTTATTTTGTTAATATATGCTTTGAGAGATATAATTTTTCCTCTGGAGACTACTTTACCTTCATCCCCTAAATTTCGGAGTATCATATGATAGTCATCATTCTCCTTCATATTATTAATCATTTCAATGATTTATTCTTTGGCTCATTCATTTATCAAGATATTATTATTTAGCTCTCTCTCTGTGTCTCTGTCTCTTTCTCTCTCTCCTTACCTGTTCCTTGAATTAATATCTGTCTGTGTTGCACGTCTTGAAAAAATGTTTAGTATTTGTATTTTAAAAATGATATTTGTGATTTCTCTTTGTCTTAACACATGGCATATGTCTTTCAGCTAAAACTTCTCCAAGCATTTATCAAGTTCAATGTTTTCCTTTTTATTTATGTTTCTATCAGAGTTATAAGCTCTGATTGAGGAACATCAACATCAGAAGAAAATAAGGAGGGTCGCTAACGTGTTGAACGGACCCACTGGGTTGAACTTTTGTGTGAGTATGAACAAGGATCATATAGGATGGATAGGCTTGGAGAGTTTGTGATCCACACCATGAGAGGGTGAACTGATGAGATCACAAATCCATTTGAGTGTTGAGTACTTTATCCCCCTCTTCTCTTAATTAGTTAACCAATGAATACTTATTAAATACTTGCTATATGCTAGGTACTGTGCCAAGAACATAGGTTACAATGAAAGGCAAGAGAAAGGCTTGAGTTGGCAGTTTTCCCTTGTGATTAGTTTTGCTTGCACTACTTTGAGGTTAGTCTATCCCCACAGACCACACCCTCACCCCCATTTGCCTGTTCTATCCCAAGTTCCTTGAATTTACTTAAATAGTTAATTTCTTCACATTGTTCTTGTAGGATATGCCACTCTTTGTTAATCCTCAGTCACCTGCCCTTCCTTACAAGTCTTATACAACCACTTTTAGAATCTGAGTTTATTTATGTGCTCCCTGTGCAGCCACATAAATCTCTTTAGACATACTATCTTTTCGTTTCATATCTGAATTTTTTTAATTGTTGTCAAAAAATTTTATTCTTTTGAGTCTCCCATTTCTATTGAACTGACTTCCTTTTAAGATCCCTATTGGAATCCTACCAATATTAGCCCCAAACTCTTCTAAATAGGCTCTTCTTTCACCCTCCAACATCTAGTATTTATTCTCGGCAATGATAGGCATTAGGGAAGCTAGGTGGCATAGAGGATAGAGTGCTGGGCCTGGAGTCAGGAAGACCTGAGTTCAAAGCCAAGCTCAGAAACTTACTAGCTGTATAACCCTGGGCAAGTAATTTGCCTCAGTTTCCATATCTGTAAAATGAGCTGGAGAAGTAAATGGTGAACCACTCCATTATCCTTGCCAAGAAATCCCAAAAGGAGTCACAATGATTTGGACATAACTGAAAATGACTAAACAACAAACACAAAATGCAGAGCGTTGCCCTTTTAATGACCACAACTGCTAAGATAGTATGATCACTACCACCTGAGGTTTTAGTCATTTCTACCTTGCTAAGTTTTTCCTTATTATGTAAAATTTAGTTTAGACTAGCATTGCCTGTCATTGCTTCCTTTAAATCTCAAAAGATGAAATTAAAAGCAAAACGAGTCAAGAATTCCTCAGCTACTATACTTTTTTTTTAAGTAGGTGTCTTGATATTACTCTTCTCCCCCCATCCCTGCCCATGCTTTTCCCCCCAAAGTCCATGGATTTCCAGGCTCGTGGATTTCATAGTAATAATAACTGACACTTGTATAGCACTTACTATATGCTAGGCAATATACTAAGTACTTTTCAATTATCTCAGTCTATTTTTACAACTCTGGGAGGTAAGTGCTATTATTATCCCCATTTCGTAGATGAGGAAACTGAGACAAACAAAGGTTAAGCAACTTGCCCAAGGTCATACAGCTAGTAAGAAATTGAGGCCAAATTTGAACTCAGGTCTCCCTTACTCTAGGTCTAGAACTCTATTCACTGTACTACCTAACTACCCTAGATTTAGAGTTAGAAAAAAATTCAGGTTGTCACCTAATTTAAACCCTTTAGTTTCAGAGGAGAAAACTGAGTTCTAGAGAGATTATATAATTTGCCAAAGTCATCTACATACTAAGTAGAAAGTCTAGGATTTGAAATCAACTCCTTTGACTCCATAAGTAATATTTATCTAAAACCATTAGCTATAATGGGGATAAGCTAGAAGCCTTCCCAATAAGATCAGGGGTGAAGCAAGGATGCCCATTGTTATTTCTATTATTCAATATTGTTCTAGAAATGTTAGCTACAGCAATAAGGGAAGAAAAAGAAATCAAAGAAATTAGAATAGGCAACGAGGCAATAAAACTATCACTCTTTGCACATGATAAATGTTATACTTAGAGAATCCTAGAGAATCAACTAAAAAAGCCACTTGAAATAATTAACAACTTTAGCAAAGCTGCTGGATACAAAATAAACCTACATAAATTATCAGTCCACCAGCAAGAGGCAGAAAGAGAAATTCTATTTAAAATAATTGTAGACAATATAAGATATTTGGGAGTCTACTTGCCAAGACAAACCCAGGAACTATATGAACACAATTACAAAACACTTTTCACACAGATCAGTGCTCTTTCTACCACATTATCCTCTGTGCCGTACATTAATCAATAAATAATAAATTCACATGTATGTATATGTATTATATATATGATTACATATATATTGCATGCGTGTTATTCACATATACATACAAAATTTTCTTGATTTATAATGCTGCTCCAACTTTTCTTCTACCTAAAGTCTTTGTTTTGAATGGGTAGGTTCTTGGCAAGAAATAAACAGACCTACACCTTCACTGTTAGAGCCAAACACACATGCAATTGCTTGCAGTGGCATTAGCTGACACTTTGTGAGGAACAAGGAGTTGGAGTTACAACATGTGGCCAGTGGAGAGCAGCCATGCAGGTGACAGAGCTGAAGCTATGTTCTAGACCAGTGTTGTCAAATTCAAATAGAAATGCGGACCATTAAACGTACATAAGGATCCCTGTGGGCCACACAGATCTAGAAAACCACATATCAATATTATCTGTTTATTGTATTTTATTTTTATTAAATAATTTCAAATTACATTTTAATCTGCTTCAGGAAGCATTCCATATGAGACTGGCAAGTTTGACACCTCTTTTCTAACCAATTGCTTTCACCATTGAAGGCACTTAAACTGAATCTCTCTCTTTTTCTCTCTCTCTCTGTTTTTGTCTGTCTCTCTGTGTGTCTGTCTGTTTGTCTCTCTTTCTCCTTATTCTTTAAACCAATGTAGGGGACTTCTCTTACTCTGGTGCTGGTGATTGGATGATCAACCTGTTATGTCATCTTGACAAGGAATGGTTATCAAAGAACAGGAATGCTGTGTGATTTAATAGTTGATATGTTCATCTAGAAGAGTGTTTGAATTCCCCTTCTATGGCATTCTGGATTCCTGTTTCAACTGGCAAACTGTATATTTGTGCCTCATTGTCCATATCAGCTCATTTAGGACTGATATAAGTGAAACCTATTCCATTGTTGGGTTCTTATTAGAGTCCCAGATGTTCAGTTGTTTATCAGTCATGTCTGATTGTTTGTGACCCCACGTGGGGCTTTCTTGGCAAAGATAATAGAATGGTTTGCCATTTCCTTCTCTAGTTCATTTTATAGATAAGGAATCTGAGGCGAACAGTTAAGTGACTTGCTTTGGGCCATGTAGCTAGCAGGTGTCTGAGGTTACATTTGAACTCAGGTCTTCCTGATTGATAGAGCCTAGCACTCTTTCCACTACCTGCCTCAGAGTCCTGGGCAGTGGCCCACTATTTTGTTTCCCTCTATCAATACCGATACCAGCTGTGTGGCAAGTCACTTAACCCTGGTTGCCTCAGTTTCTTCATCTGTAAAATGAGCTGGAGAAGGAAATGACAAACCATTCTACTATCACTGCCGAGAAAACCCCAAATGGGGTCATGAAGAGTCAGACACAACCGAAAGGAGTCAACAACAACAATAATGGCCACAATGACAATGGCAACAACACAACACTGAGAAAGAACCAGGAGATTAGCACTCGTTGGTAAGATTATTAGATATACTAACTTAAGAACAGGATGAGCAGGCTCGCTATTCTGAAGGAATGACATCCAGGGAAGAGATGCAGCACGGTGTAGAAATGGAGACAGAAACAACATAGAAATAGTGCAGCATGAGCCAGGAAGACAATGGGTTCGAGTTCCACTCATGGTACTTTGTAGCTGTGTCCAAGGCTGAGTCACCTAACTTCTTCTCCAAGACTTGGTTTCCTCCTCTGGATTATGGTCCCTAGCTCATGGTGGTATTTGGTCTAAATAGGATAATGCTATTTCTAAACTTTTTGTGTTATTTAAATATTAGTTATTATTATAAGGTAGTTACCACATAGAGATACTCAGGAAAAACTTTATAGAGTAGGTAGGAATGGGATTGGGTCATGAAGAAGGAGGGAAGATCTTCCATGTAAGAAGAATAGTGTGGGTAAAAGTATAGAGGTGACAAAAATGCAAGGCAACTTTGGAGGACAGGGAGATCATTTTGGCTGCCCTAAAGGGTTGAGTGGCTAGGTGGTGGAGTGGATAGATCACACTGTCTGGAATCAGAAAGACCTAAGTTCAATACTGACCTCAGACACTTATTAGTAGTGCGAACTGAGGCTGGAAATCAGGAAGATCTTAGTTCAAATCCAGCCTCAGATACTGACTAGTAGAGTGACCCTAAATATCTGTTTGCCTCAGTTTCCTCAACTGTCAAGTGAGGATAATAATAGCACCTTACCACCCGAGGTTGTTGTAAGGATTAAATGAGATAATAACTGTAAAATGTCTGGCACACGGTAAGCCTCATATCAATATTACACATTATTATTCATGTAAGGGAACAGTGGCTGACAAAGATGTAGAAGGAGGTGAGGCTCAGCTTATAGAAAGCCTCCAACTTCAGGCTGAGGGAGTTTTGACTTAATCTTGCTGCCCTAAAGGCAGAGAGGCAACTAATCACGGTTGGCCCTGTTACTCACCAAAGGAAGGCTCCTTCCCTTCTTACCACATCCTACTGAACTTAAAATCAGGGTTTAAATAGGTCAGTAACAACTGTGTCTCTAAATCACCAGCACCAGGTCAAACTTTGGGTCAGTCAAAGACACGTTTCGTCAGTGATAAATGGTGATGGAGCTTGTTGGTGCCTGATGGTCAGAAACCCTGTCCCTAGCCACAAATCTGTCTCTATCCCATCTCTAGAATACTTTCCCCCAATCCCTCCCCTGAAAAATAGTGAGAAAAAAGCTAGAAATCCCCAACAGTAAAACTATTCAATTCAAGATACTATAGGACCCTGGTCCATTTCAGGAGGGTACTGAATTTTTTTCCCCCTTCTTCAGGTTATGTTGTTTTTAAGCAAGACTACATTCACCTTAGAAATGAGAACACTGCAGCCTGGGGATGAATACTGATTAAGGGAAGGAAGTGGGGCCAGGGGACCCCAAACTGCATAATCAAGGCAATGATTGATGGCATATCGGTGACTTTGAGACAGCCTAAAACTCCTTCAGTCACAAGAGGAAGTGAGTGTTTGTCACAATGTCACAGCACCTGCTGCTGACTGATGTTCAGAATAGGAGGGTAGCATTAGGAAGAAATACTACTGAAATTAGACTATCTGTTCTCCCCCACCCCCACATACACCCTTACTGCCTCTACCTTTGCCCAATACTCCTCCACAAAGGTTGCCACGACAACAGCTGGCATCCAATCCTGCAGAGGGTAGCATGTCTGGTCCATGGGAAATCAGCAATGTTTGGGGGACGTGGGGGACAGCCAGCCCAGTCGTGGGAGGCAGAAAAACAGGTGCTTCCAAGACATTTGCCACAGATCTCTGGGTCCCGTTGCCCCGCCACACTGGTGAATCCAATCTCGCACAGACCTGCTGTTAGAAAATTAGAGAGCTACCACAGTGCAACATTCTGTCTGCTTAATGCTACACTATGGGAAGAGCTTAGAGGAGTCTTTTGATGAATACTGAGCATCACTGTAGCCTGGGGGCAAGCTGGGGAGAGGAGGACTGATTCTTATACTATACTATAGGAATTGAAAGATGCGAAAACTCCCAAACAAAACCCTAATATCATTGAGATTTGAGTCTCTTGTTAATTCTACCTTATTCATTCCCTTCTTTTGACTTATCCATATATTGATATTTGCTAGGTATGGATTTTCTGCATTCTCATTCTAATCCTTCCAGGGTGAGGCTTCTCTGAGGGGCTGGGTGAGCATTAGCTCCTTCAAAGCCAAGTTTGGGAGAAGAAAAGACAAATGAATCCCCAAGAATCCATGTAGTTCTTAAACTATATTATTATGCAAATCTATCCTATGTGTCTCCAAATTTATTAACTGCATTAGAGATTCTTGTTTCAGGAAATCAGAACATTAGTTAGAACTGGCACACAGTCCTGCAGTGGGTAGCATAAAAAAGGGGTCCATGGGAAATTAGCATGGTTAGGGAGCAAGCACCACAATCACACTGCTTTATGAGAAGCAGGAAAAAACAAAGATACAAAAAGTGCTTGCGTCAGGGCTCTGGATGCTTTTGGCCTACTTAAGCAGGGAATTCAACCTCACACACACCTGCTGGTGGAAAATTAGAGAATGACCACCTATTTTCATAGGATCATAGATTTAGAGTGAGCAGAGACCTCTGGAGCCATCTAGTTCTCTACTCTCATTTTTACAGATGAAACTGAGGATCAGAAAAATTAAAGTTGGGTGACTTGAGCAGGGTCACCTAATTAATAAATATCGGAGTCAAGACTTGAACCCAGTTCTTCCTGTTTTCAAGTCCGCCATTTTGTCCACTATGTCATTCTGCCAAGGTCCAGAAAATTTAGATTCCTTGCTTGATATCTCATAGCTAGTTCCTCAGTGAAGTGATATTAGCTAAAGGAGGGAGTAAAGACACATTCATGAAGGACTGTCTCTCCTAGACCTCTCTTTCCTTCTCCTCTTGCCTTCTAACAGTTTTAGAGAGTAGAAGAAATGACCCATAAATGGAATTGGGCACATGTGCAGACTCTGTCATTTTGCTAAGATGGTATCATCTGTGTGGAAGATGCTAAGGACCTGCTTCTGGGAGAAGCCAGTGATGACTGGAGCAGGACATTCTATGTTGGTCTACCCCAATGTGGTCAAGAGGACATCCTCTTAAAAACATTTTTAATTGACTGTAGGCCTATTGATGTTTTCAAAACAGCCTGAGGGCTCAGCTCTGGCTATGGCTTAGCATTCTGGGATTGGGGGGTAGCTCCTCTTATACCACATGGCAGGGAAGATGGACCTCATTATCTCTTCTCCCTTCCCTGACCCTGAGGCCATGTGATCCCAAGTCACAGGCCTGGGTCTTTGGCCTTTTCATTCATTCTTTTCAGTTCTATAGGAAATGAAAACACCAAGTGTGGTCCAGCATATGAGCCGCAAGGTTCTAGGAGTCCAGGAATCCAGACTGAGGGTTGAACCAAGGCTTGCACTGAGACACTCAAGAAAATCTTAGGACTCCAGTCCAGCAGAAGCCAACAATGATGCCGACTTTGGACATGAACTTGGGGGTCCAATGTTATTTAGAAACTGAGTTAAATTGTGATCCTAATCCTATCCCTAAGTCCAGAGACTGGAGTCATGTATGGTGAATTATAAACTCAAGGTACTAGAAGAAATGTTTATTCATTTGTGATTGCTATATCTCTGAAGTAAATATCCCTTTGTAAAAGCTAATCCAATATTAAGTGGTTAAATGGAAATGAGGTACTAGTCACAGAGCCCCTTAAGTGGGGGAGATGGAGCCAATGGTAGAGGAAACAGGACCCCCCCTCCCCAACCACTTCAGATGACCTGAGAACTCTCAGTGGGGTAAAATGTAACATGCCTGGCCCAGAGACAGTCAAGCCACAGTCAACCATGTTACACACAGCTTACTTTCAGCAGTTTCCTTCCTGTCACTCACTGATGTCTAACAAGAGGAAGTGGCAAGGGAATAAACAGAGAACAAATGAAAGCACTGGTTAAATGGCAGAGGAGCCAGCTCCCTGGTAGACTGTGCAATTGGCTCTCCCCAGCTGAGCCCTCTGGAGGATCGACTTTGGACTTTCATCTTCCTGTGTCTTATAAGGCAAGCATTTTCCTGGTGACCTAGAGCTGAACCATAGGGGAGTCAATGCTGGGTTGAGAGAGGCAGAGACCATACATCAGAGTGCAGTCTGTGTCTGGAGTCTGCCTGTGTACATCTTTCCTTCTCCAAAGGAAGTCGAGCCCCAATCTGAATTCAACATTTCTTCTCAGAAGTCTAGTTTTCTTAACAGCTGTTTATAAATATTTACCTTCACATTTCTAATGAATAAGACTTAGGCTGCACACGCAGGCACTTTAAAATATAAATATTCATTTGCTAGGCTCAGTGTCTGGAAGTTTTTTGGCTGGAGGACACAGAATTCCATGCAATTCCAGGAGGAAGGGAGGGAACAGAATCCCAAGGGGCTTTTCCTCTCTGTGTTTCTTAGAGATCCTACATCATTGCATCCCTTTGACGTCACTCGGCCTGAGAATTGGCTCAGGGCCCTGGTATCACCTCTTCCCAGAAGAGGTCCCAAGATGAGTAGGCTCCGAGATTTGACCCATCATTGTCCTAGGTTTTGAGGTAAAGGCCAGGAAAGCTTGTTTCAAGGGTCAGCTAAACACAAGTTACAGGCAAAGCAAACCTCCATAAAGTCAAAGAAAAAACAAAAACAGCATCCTGGTTGAAAGTTATATACAACTGATTATTCTCTAGGGAATGATATGTTTTCTATTTAGGATGTTTCAATCTAATGTATATATTTCAGTAACTGTTATATTTGTTTGGAGTGAAAATTCTTTCTGTAGGTTGTCAGCACATCAAAGACTTGGAATTTTGTTGGTGTGAGAACTCCCTCAAAGCACAAATAGAAATAAAAACAATAGCTAACTTTATAGAGAAAGCTAAACGGGACAGTGAGAAAGGGTTGGATTCAGGAAGACCTGAGTTCAGATCTGGGCCCAGATATTGTCTAATTGTATAACCCTGGGAATATCACTTAACTCAATTTGCCTCAGTTTTCTTATCTGAAAAATGAGAATGCTAATTAACACCTATGTCTCAGGGTCGTCATGAGGATACAGTGAAATAATATTTGTAAAGTATTTGCAAACCTTAAAAGTACTTTTCAAATGCTAGTTGTTACAAAGCACTATATACATATATGCATATATGTGATTTCATTTATATATCCATATACATATATGTGATTTCGTTTATATATATGTATACACATATATGTGATTTCATTCGATCCTCACAATAACTCTTTGAGATAGGTCATCTTATTGTCTCTATTTTAAAGATGAGGAAAACTGAGGCTGATTGTGATTAAGTGACTTGTCCAAGGACACATGGCTGGAAGAATCTGAGTTAGAATTTGAATTAGGGTCCTCCTGACTCCGGGATCAGCTATCTGCTTTGCGTGACCTAGCAGGTAAAAGATGTTACCTCTGTTAAAACTGACACTTTTAAAGAGTTGCCTGAGAATCAGATAGCTAAGAGATTTCCCATGGTCACAAAGTTACTGTCAGTGGGCATAGCTTTTTGTTGCTGTTGTCCAACACTTGTGAATTCATTGGTTTAGGAAATTCATGATATGAAAGGAAACTCCCTCCTCTGTGATGTATAAAACCTGAGGGAGTAGATTGGAGCACAGAGGTTTAGTGAGTAAGGTTGCACAGCTTCTATGTGTCAGAGACAGAATTTGAGCTCTGGTTACCCTTCTCCCCACCCCTACCTCTAACAAAAATCCAGCCTTCTTTACACTATGCTACACTGCCTCCCATCTTAAAGAAGTGAACATTCTGCATTGTTGGTGAAGTTGTGAACTGATCCAATGTTCCTGGGAGCAATTTGGAACTACGCCCACAGGGCAACCAAATTGTGCAAACCCTTTGATCCAGCAATACCACTACAAAGTCTGTATACCAAAGAGATCATAAAAAAGTGAAAGGACTCACATGTACAAAAGTATTTATAGAAACTGTTTTTGTGGTGGCAAAGAATTAGAAATTGAGGGGATGCCCATCAATTGGGGAATGGCTGAGCAAGTTGTGGTACATGAAGGTAATGGAATACTATTGTGCTATAAGAAATAACAAGCAGGTGCATTTCAGAAAAACCAAGACTCACATGAACTGATGCTGAGTGAAGGACCAGGAGAACATTGTACACAGTAACAGCCACAGTGTGTGATGATCAACTATGATAGACTTAGCTCCGCTCTTCTCAACAATACAACAATCCAAGACAACTCCAAAAGACTCATGATGGAAAACGCCATCTACATCCAGAGAAAGAACCATGGAGTCCAAATATAGATTGAAGCATTATGTTTTCCCTTTTGTTCTCTTTCTTCTTTCACAATATGACTAATGCAGAAATATGTTTACATGATTGAACATGTATAACCTATATCAGATTGCTTGCCATCTTGGGGAGCAGGGATTTGAGGGAGGGAGGGAGAAAAAATTTGAAAATCAAAATCTTAAAAAAATGAATGTTGAAAACCATCTTTACATGTAATTGAAAAAATAAAATACTATTTAACAAAAATAAAGAAATAATAAAAAGAAGAAGTAAACATTCACCGTTGGCTTCTAATTTTTTTTGGCAAGAAACTCTGAGTTTAGTGACACATAGCTAGTCAATGTCCAATATCTGAGGCTTGATTTGAACTCAGGTCCTCCTGACTCTAGGGCTGGTGCTCTATCCACTGCACCACTTAGCTGGCCCATCTCCTAGTTGTTTTTGAGATTTCGATATTCATACGCTTAGGAGGTTGAAATATTATCAGTAAAATAGTAAAGGAATTACCATAAAGACAGTAGGAGAACCAGGAGAGAACTGTGTCATAGAAATCAAAGGAGGAAAGTTTCCAGAAGGTGAGTATGGCCTGGAGAAAGATAACCACATCTTTGGCCTGGACCACTCCTCAAATTGGAGGTTCTGGGAGGAACCAGCCAATCAGAAGGCGAGGTCTCAGGGGCTGAAGGTACTTCAAATGTGAGAAGTCGTCTGGAATGGTGTGCGCTTTCAGGGTAAAGAGGTAAAGTCACCATGGCTTCTGTGGTTTCCACAGTTGAGAAAGTCTTGCAGAGGCGTCAGCGGTACAGCCCATTATTCCCTGGCTTCAGCTACTTTATTGGTAAAATGAGAAGCGTGGTAATGGGAGTGCAATAAGTTTTCTTTGCTGCCTTGCCATGTGATCACCTCATATTATTCAGCATGCTTGTATCCAGACTGTCAGGTCTTTATCACACAAACTCTTGTCCATCCACACAGACATCCACACAAACTCTTGTCCATTCACACAGACATCCACACAAACTCTTGTCCATCCGCACAAACGGTTGCCCGTGCATGCTTCCCCACAAATTTAGTAAGTGTTACATCTTTCATCCAAATCACTGATAATCCCATAATGCTGTAAATGAGCATTTTTTTTCATATTTAAGGGCTTTAAATTTGTTCCCATTCCTTGAAATAACTAATAACAAGAGAAATACAAATCAAGTCAATCAGGAGGTTTTACCTCACATGCAGGAAATTGCTAAAGACTATGAGATAAGAATAATCAGTGATGGAGAGAAACACTAATGGATTGTTAGTGGAGCTATTAAACAATGTATACATTCTGGAAAGCAATTTGAACTAATCAAAGAAAGTAGCTAACATGTCCATGCCTTTTGACCCTGACATTCTACTGCTAGTTATAAACCCTGAGATTTTTTTAAGTGGGGGGAAGAATCTATCTGTACCAAAATATTAAGGCCAATGAAGTTTCAGTTCATAGAGCACTGGACACCTGAGTTCAAATTCTGCCCCAGATACTTATTAACTACATGATCCTAGGAAAGTTGCTTAAGCTCTGCTTCAGTTTCCTCTTCTGTAAAATAGGCACCTACATTCCAGGCTTGTTGTGAGTATCAAACAAGATGAAACGTGTCAAGTCCTTTGCAGATGTTAGTGATCTATAAATGTTAGCCTTTGTTAGCTATTATTAATTTATTGAAGCGTTTATTTTTTTTCGTGACAGCAAAGAATGGAAACAAAGCTTACACTCATTAGTCGGAGAAATGGCTAAACAAGTTGTGGCACACGAACATAACGGAATATTTCTGTGCAATAATGAAAGATGAGCATAATGAATACCAAGAAATATGAAAAAAACTTATACAAACTGATTCAAGATGGAGTAAGTAGAGCCAAGAAAACAATATATGTGACTAAAAGAATTTAAGTGGAAAAAAACACCACAAAATGATTTTAAAAAAAAAGAACGTTGTATATTACAAAGAATAAACTTGACACCAAAGAACGGATATGAGAAAATATCTTCTCTACTCCTTTGCATTACACAATGATTCATTGTGGTTGTGGACCATTACCTAAAACGGCAGGGTTTGGTTTTTTTCCCCCACTGCATTAATCTGTTTTCCTGAATTATTTTCCCTTTCTTTTTTAAATCCCTTGTTATAAGAGAGGGCTCTTTAAAATGAAATAAATGGAGAGATACAAGGGAAAACAAAGATGTCAACAAAAGTCTATTAGAAATTTCTTTCCTATTCAATTACAGTTCTAAAAAATTTAGCCTGTTGCTCTAACATATTGGTGTATCTTCTGGGTTCTGATTCTGCCATCTTGCATTTTAACTATACCCCTCCCACCATGTTTGTGTCCATCACAAATTTAATCTTTCCCTTCATCCAAGTCATTGATAAAAATTTGGACAGAATGGGACCATGGACAGAGCCTTGTGGCAAGTCACCAAGGACCTTGTTCTATGTTGCCATCAATTCTTCAATTGTCGCTCTTTGTGTCTAGTTGTTCAGTTATCTCTGAATCCAAATGAACTGTTCTGTGACACAGCCTTTGTCTTTCCATATTATTTTCAAGGATATCATGAGGACTTCAGTATCACAAAATCTGAGAATTGGTGGGGATCTTAGAGATACCTAGTCCAATCCATACCTGAAATGGGTCACCACCATAACATTCCCAGCAAGAAGATATCATCCTGAACTTAGACTCCAGAAATTTGGGTTAAAATCTGTGTGTGTGTGTGTGTGTGTGTGTGTGTGTGTGTGGTGGACTGTGTGTCTATATGTGTTACATGTGTGTGTATGTTTTGCCTGTATGGTCATGTCTATGTGTGCAGATGTTCATGGTTCAAATTCTGACTACCACTTATTAGCTATATGACAACATACTGTTAGGAAACTCCTGATATGGAAGGAAACTTCCTCATCTATATATATATAACATTAAATAATATACATAATGTCACCTCACCTTTTTTTTGAGGTTACTTTCAGATACTTTTTTAATGAGTTAACTTACTTATTTTTAGTTTTGAACATTCACTTCCATAAGTTTTAAATATTCTCCCTCCTCCCTCCTCTCCCCCTCCTAAAGATGGCAAGCCATCCAATATAGGTTCTAGATATACGTTTAGATATTTGATTCTATAATTCTATGAAAATAAAACCTAAGTAGTCATTGATCTAATACCAAATGGTTTTGTTCATCCTTTGTCTTTTTCAAAAAGACCAATGATATCACAGGATGATGTCTTTTTTTGTCATACTTTTTTAAAAATTAATTTATTAATATATTTGGTTTTCAGCAACGAAAATGCTCAGCATTTCAGCAATAATAAAATTAATATATTTAGTTTTCAGCATTGATTTTTACAAGAGTTTGAACCACAACTTTTCTCCCCATTTCTACCCTCTCCCCCACTCCAAGATGGCATATATTCTGGTTGCCCTGTTCCCCAGTCAGCCCTGCCTTCTGTCACCCCACTCCCCTCCCATCCCCTTTTCCCTTCCTTTCTTGTAGGGCAAGATAAATTTCTATGCCCCATTGCCTGTGTATCTTATTTTCTAGTTGCATGCAAAAACTTTTTTTTTTGTTTTTGAACATCTATTTTTAAAACTTCGAGTTCTAAATTCTCTCCCCTCTTTCCTTCCCACCTACCCTCCCTAAGAAGTCAAGCAATTCAACATGGGTCACATGCGTATCATTATGTATAACCCTTCCACAGTACTCATGTTGTGAAAGACTAACTATATTTTGCTTCTTCCTAACCTATCCCCCTTTATTGAATTTTCTCCCTTGACCCTGTCCCTTTTTACAAGTGTTTGTTTTTGATTACCTCCCCCCCCCATCTGCCCTCCCTTCTGTCATCCTCCCTTTTTTTTAATCTTCTTCCTCCTTCTTTCCTGTGGAGTAAGATACCCAATTCAGTATGTATGGTATTCCCTCCTCAGGTCAAATCTGATGAGAGCAAGATTTACCCATTCCTCCTTACCTGCCCTGTCCTCTCCTCCTACATAACTGCCTTTTCTTGCCACTTTTATGTGAGATAATTTACCCCATCCTATCTCTCCCTATCTCCCCCCCCAATATATTCCTTTCTCATTCCTTAATTTGATTTTCTTTTAGATATCTTCCCTTCATGTTCAACTCACCCTGTGCCCCCCCTATATATACACATACATATATACATACATACACACTCACATGTACGTATATATACATAAACATATATATGTATATTCCCTTTGGCTACCATAATACTGAGGTTTCATGAATCATACACATCATCTTTCCATGTACGAATGTAAACAAAACAGTTCAACTTTAGTAAGTCCCTTGCAATTTCTTTTTCTTGTTCTTTTTCTTGATTACCTTTTCATGCTTCTCTTGATTCTTGTGTCTGAAAGTCAAATTTTCTATTCAGCTCTGGTCTTTTCACTGAGAAATCTTGAAAGTCCTCTATTTTATTGAAAATCCATATTTTGCCTTGGAGCATGATACTCAGTTTTGCTGGGTAGGTGATTCTTGGTTTTAATGCTAGCTCCATTGACCTCCAGAATATCATATTCCAAGCCCTTTGATCTCTTAATGTAGAAGCTGCTAGATCTTGGGTTATTCTGATTGTGTTTCCACAATACTCAAATTGGTTTGTTTTTTTTT
>CM053625.1:213749299-213772351 GCA_028646595.1 Phalanger gymnotis
GATTTATCTTGCCCTACAAGAAAGGAAGGGAAAGGGGGATGAGAGGGGAATGGGGTGACGGAGGGAAGGGCAGACTGGGGAACAGGGCAACCAGAGTGTACACCATCTTGGAGTGGGGGGGGGGGGAATGGGGAGAAAATTTGTAATTCAAACACCTGTGAAAATCAATGCTGAAAACTAAACATATTAAAAAAAAGATAATAAAAAAAAAACATGCAATCTAAAAAAAAAAAAAGAAATAGCGAATTTGTAATCCAGAAGCTGGATTCTTTGGGTTTATCAAAGAGTAGATTGCTATAGTTGTTGACTGCTGTGTCTTGTGTACCTAACCTATTCCACTGATCCACCGCTCTGTTTCTTAGCCAGCACCAAGTCGTTTTGAGGACTGCTGCTTTGTAATACAGTTTAATATCTGGTATGGCTAGGCCACCTCCCCTAGCATTTCTTTTCATTAATTCCCCTGACAATTTGGACATTTTGTCCTCCAGATGAATTTTGTTATTATTTTATCCAGCTCTGTAAAATACTTTTTTGGTAGTTTGATTGGTATGGCACTGAATAAGTGAAGCAATAAGAGAAGAAAAAGAAATTGAAGGAATTAGAATAGGCAAAGAAGAAAGTAAGGTATCACTCTTTGCAGATGATATGATGGTTCACTTAGAGTCCTAGAGAATCAAGTAAAAAACTACTTTAAATAATAAACAACTTTAGCAAAGTTGCAGGATATAAAATAAACCCACATAAATCCTCAGCATTCCTATACATTACTAACAAAGCCCAACAGCAAGAGATAGAAAGAGAAATTACATTTAAAGTTACTGTAGACACTATAAAATATTTGAGAGTCTCCCTGCCAAAACAAACCCAGGACCTATATGAACACAATTACAAAACACTTTTCACACAAATAAAATCAGATCTAAATAAATGGAAAAACATCAGTTGCATGTGGTTAGGCCAAGTTAATATAAATAAAAATGACAATTTTACCTAAATTAATTTACTTATTCAGTACCATACAAACAGAAATTACAAGCATATATTATATAAACAGAACAAATAACACAAACCAGTCTATCCATAGCAATACATATGTAGTTACCAGAGAAAGAAGCAACAACATCTGGGTTTCTCAAAGCCAGGTGGGGGGTGGGGAGGGGCACTCCAAGAGCTACCCAGAGTCTCATCTGGCCAAATCACTAACACTCTTCCAGTGAATGTGCCCCCAAAACAAACCTCCAACCTCAGATCTTATATACAAATCTCAGGGCCCTGGGGCACTTGATTACCTCAGTGCCAAGAAGCACTCAAACAAAAAACAACAAAAAGTCCCTTTTTGTTTGCCATTACATTTGAAAGGCAAGACTCATCAAAGGTATTTGATTAAAAACAAAAGGGTCCCACTTTATCTGCCCCATTCAAACAAAGGCAAGACTCATTAACAGCATTTGATGGCCTTAGCATTCCAAAAGAGAACAGCAAAAAAAGTCCCACCCTAATTACCATAACAACCACCTAACTGCCCAAGGGTTTCAGTACTCAAGGGCATTTTCAATAATGGCCAATGAGACACTGGGCCAGGGTCATTCTCACTGAATTAACGAACAAGGTTGTTTGAGACATGGGAAGAGGTACTTAATGGGAACAATTATTTGAGAATTAGTGTGGCAAGGTGAGTGGAGTGGTCTTAAAATCAAGACCTGAGTTCAACATCTGCTTCTGACACATAATTGCTGTGTAATGGGCAAATCATGGAACCTCTCAGTTCCCTAAGCATCTCTCTCTAAGTTGCAGAACCATTGCAAATCTGTATTGATAGAAAGAATTTCTGCTCAGCAGTGTGTGATACCAGTGGAATCACAGATCCCATCCAAAATCTGGGAATTTGGGGAATTTTCTTAATTCTTAATTACTGAGAATTTTCTAAATTCAGTAACAAATATACAAACTCAGTACAAGTGGAAACTATAACTCTTAACAGTAACACTGAAGATTTGGCACAGAGAAATACTTCTTAAAAGAAGTAGGAATAGACAACCAATAGAAAAGGGCTCCCACAAAGGTGGCCAAGAGTAATGGAGGAGCCAAGGATTGCTCCTTTGGCTGTCAGGAAAAAGAGAGGGTGAAATGGAGCGCCTAGAATGAAGTTCCTCTCTTCAATAGGAAGAAAGGAAGGAAGGGAAAATGGAATGGGAAAGGAGGAGGAAAGAGAGAGGGAAAGGAGGGATAGAGGGAGAAAGGGGAGGTAGAGATGAAAGGGAAAGTGAGGAGGAGAGGGGAGGAAGAGAGGGAGGGAAACAGTGAAGAGGGAGAGACAGGAGGAGAGAGAGAGAGAGAGAGAGAGAGAGGAAAAAGGCAGAGGGGAAAGAGAACAGAGAATGAGGTCTCCTCTTCCTCTCCAATGTCCACCAAGAAGAGACAAAGGGAAAAATTGGAGTACTCATTGTAAGGCTCCCTCAAAGACCTATTCATCCTTCTGGTTTTCTAGCTTTTTGTTAAGATCTGGTCTGCTCAGTTCTAACCTCTTGGAAAAAGAAGGCAATAATCATACCTTCTGTATTCCAAGCTTTGAGAGCTAGTGGGGCTTAGTGTCCTCCACAGCCCTTCCCCCTTTTTCAAGAGATGGATTGTTTTTCATGAAGGGAGTCCTATCCTCTTAAGAAAAGAAAGCTGCCTCCTCAATCCAATCTACATGAGCAAAGGGTAGAAGTTACAGAGGTAAATCTAGGCTTGAATTCAGGAAGGACTTCTTAACAATCAGAGTCATCCTCAAATAGAATGAAGCCTTTCCTGAACCCCTTAGTTTTATTTCTTTCTTACTTGTCAAATTATACATACACACATAGACATTCATATATGTATGTATGTGTGTATATATGTATGTATGTATGTATATACATATATATGTATATATATATATAATATGTGTTTATGTGTGTGTATTTGTTTGCATGTTATTTTCCCCCAGTAGAAGGTAAATTTCTTAAGTGCAGGGACTTTTTTGGGTTTTGTTTTGTCTTGTTATCCCCAGTGCCTAGCATGGTGTTCTGTAGATAAGTAGGAGTCTAATAAATGTTTATTGGGTTCAGATGGATTGGATTACTAGGTGTACCTCACTGCCTTGGGTCTTTAAGCAAAGGTTAGCATTTAGTCATTAAGGGAAGAAAGAAAGGAAACAAGCATTTAGTAAGCACCTACTATGTTCAAGGCACTATGCTATGACTTTACAAATATTATTTCATTTGATCCTCTCAACACTATTATTACTATTACTATTATTATTATTATTATTATTACTATTATAACATTTTTGTTGTTATCTAGTTGTTTGGTCATATGTGACTCTTTGTGACCCTGCAGATGATGGGGTTTTCTTGGCAGAGGTACTGCAGTAGTTCGCCATTTACTTCTCTAGTAGATTCCTGCAAACAGGTTAAAAGACTTGCCCAGGGTCATACAGCTAGTAGCGTCTGAGACTAGATTTAAACTCAGGTCTTCCTGACTCCAGATCCAGCGTTCTAACTCCTGCTCCATTTGGCTTTGCACAGCAAATCACTTGTGTATACTGTTAACTGAACTCTAAGTTTTTTGCTTTTTTTAGATCTGGGTTGGGGTAGAAGGCCCCCAGGATTTCCTTTCAACTCTGAAATTCTATAATATATAAACTTTCTATTTGGGCTGGAGTTGAATAAGAGAGAGATGACTTATGATGTTGTCCCATTCCAAAACAGTAGAAGTTAACTGGGCATCCATTGGTAATCATGATACTGTCAAGGACAGCTAAGCAGATAGCCTCCTAAAAACTGTATTTTTGCCTCCACCCCAACCCCTACACCCCACCCTTTGTCTTTTTTTTTCTCCTTTTAAAGTATCCATATCTTCCTTTTTTCTATCTTCCTAGGAAAAGGCCATCAACTAAGGATCCTAAATTGTAATGGACTGGAGGAAAAAAAGAAAAAAAAGGCAGGGTTTAGAAGCAGCTAGATTGATTACCCAATGATGTTTCCAGCCTAGAGAGAAATTTCATTATCACTACACTGGAAGCTGGGCTGCTTTCCCTTACAGCCATACACCTATCAAAGACCAGGGGAGCAAGGGTGGGGTTGGCCAAAAAAAAAAAAAATGAAGAAAAAGAAGGGTTTCCCTTCTCTCCTTTAATTTTGGTTTCAATTCGCAGTAGTTGCATGTATACTCATTCCACCCCTTTAGACCCTGAGAGAACTTAAGTCTGTTTTTAGCACGTTTGCAACTTTTACTCAAGCAGATCTGACAAGGGAGAATGGCCGAACAGATGCAGCTTATGTAGAGAGAAAGATTTTTTTTTTTTTTTTACCAAAAGCTGCTGGGTTTTCTTCTAAAAAAAGCTTTTTCCCTGGTGAGATAAGTTTTAAAGTGTGAACATTTTGACATTTTTGTTTGCACATCACAGGTTTGCTGTGTTTATTTTTTTTTTTCAAGGCTAACATAATAATCCTGTAGAGGATGGAGGGAGGCAATATTCAGATCCTGTCAAAACCCTTGGGCCGTAGCCATGTTTTTCAAACTTCCAGCACTTCACTGAGCTAAAGAGAATCCTGGCTCCCCTGATGTGTGAATTGCTGCAAAAATTAAAAACTCGTCCAGCTAGGGGTTCTCCTTTGACAAGCTGATGAAGGCCAATTCCTCTGTATTTCTCTCCATTTCCATTTACACGGTCATAATTATTAGCTATATCTACCACAGGCTGATAATTCTGTTGAAAATTATGAGCTTACTAGTTTCTTTGGGGGAGGAAAAAAAAACAACAACACAAAAACAATGGCTAAAGGACAATGTCAAAATTCTGGAAAATTCTGGAAATTGGATAGAAAACTGGAAAAAAGAAATGGATGGAATGGAAAGAATCACAGAACCACCAGGCTGAAAGGAAGCCAAGAGATTATCTACAACAAGCTTTCCCTGAGCAGTAATCCCTTCCCCACCATTCTGATCAGATATATGAGCATCCAGCCTATGCTTGAAGACCTCCATTTACAGGGAGCATTCCTATTTGTCTTGATCTAGTCATTTCCTACCCTATGGCACAAGATGTCAGAGCACCAGAGGAAGATACCAGCCTCCAACTTACCCCGGTAAGTTGCTTGCTCTCTCCTAACCTCACAAATCAAGACTCACTCATGAGCCAATAAAACTCCAACACCCAGAAGCATCTTTACTCAGTCCCGCTAACTTCACATTCATAACTGTGAATATGTCTCCCCCTCTTTTTCACATCTCTAATCACTCCAACCACAACATTAATATTCTGTCCACACTCCTTTCACTAGGCAGCGAGTATTCCATACCTAGGGAGCAACTCTCTCTTCCCACCTAATCAAACCACAGTCAACAGCACCAACACAACATCTTGATATCCCAGTAACGATGGCAATTTACGGGCATCTTTATGGGCCCTTTTTGTATTCTTTGCACAATCGTCGGTCCTCCCCAGTGGGCAGCCTCAGAGTCTAGCAACAGCCTGCCAAAAGAAGACTATTCCATTTTGGAACAGTTCTAGTTGTTAGAAAGGCTTTCCTGGTAGAAAACTGAAATATGTTTTGGTACAATTTCCAGCCATTTCCTCCCAGTTCTATCCTTGGGTCCCAAGCAAGTCACAGAATCATAGATTTAGAGCTGGGGACAATGTTAGTGAAGATACAGTCCAACCTCCTCATTTTAAAGAGAAGGGATCTGAAGCCCTGAGAAACTAACTAAGTGACTTGAATAAGATGGTGAGTAACAAAGCCAGAATCTGAACCCAGACCTTCTGGCTCTGGCTCTTGCGTTCTTTCCACTATGCCACTAAACTTCCTGCTGACAAGTCTGATCTACCTTCCACATGACAATTCTTCAAATACTTGAAGACATCTTTGATCTCCACTCCAAGTTTTCTCTTATCCAGATGAAATACTGCAGCGTCTCATAACAACAATGTTACTTGCAGCTACTGTGGCTGCGTAAGGGCAGGAGGGCTGCTAGCACAGGTTCTTTGATCTGCTTTTCTAAGGAAAGCAACTTTAAGGGGTTTACAATCTCACTTTAATTAAATATAATATCATTCGCTTACTTCAGGGGAAAAAGCCAGCCCCCTGAACTTCAGAGAAAACACAAACAGAAATTAAAAGCAGAAATTATATAAACGAAGCAAATAACACAAATCAGCAGACAGGGCTTCTGTCTGTTCGTAGGAATACATCCAAAGTCACCAGAAAGAGAAGTGCCAACATCTGGGTTTTCAAAGCCGGGGGGCTCCTTATCGGCTACAGAGTCTCCACACAAACACTCTTCCAATGAGTGAGCCCCCAAAGCAAAACGCTAACCTCCAAGTATATATACTTTTCTTCAGCGTCAGAGGGCATCACAACTATGTGACTCAAACTCACATGACTTAGGCTTCCTTGTGACTTAAGCAGGTCAAATCAAAGGCACTTGATTGCCTTAGTGCTGAGAAGCACTCCAAAATAAAAAACAGTGCAAAGTCCCACTTTGCTTGCTATTACACTCTTTCAAATGATCAGTGTATGAAATGGTTTTTAGTTGCCTGTCTTTGTAATCTTCCTCTAGGTGTATGACTATTTATCCTTCAGAAGGAAGGGAGGGATGAAGAAAGGGAAAAAAAGGAAAGAAAAATGGTAGGAAGGAAGAAAAGAAGTAAAAAAAGGAGTAAAGGAAAGAAGGAAAGAGAGAAGGAAAAAAAGAAGGGAAAGAAGGAAGGATGGAAGGAAGAAAAGAAAGAAGGAAGGAAAGAAAGGAAGAAGGAAGAGAGGGAGGGAAGAAGGGGAAAAAAAGAATTCACTAAGAGCTTACTACGTATGAGTACTGGAGATAAAAATACAAAATTGAAGCACTCTCTCTCCTCAAGGAACTTAGGTCCTAAAGGGAGTCAATACATGTAGAAGTAGTCACCATGGAGGGATATGTTTGGGAAGTTCTAGGGAAGGCAAGTGTCGCCATAGGGAAGTTGATTGACATGCACCTTCAAATAGCCATGGAAATATTGTTTTATCGATAATTTCCAGAAGAAGCAGAGGACACATGTTCTACTACTGTATTATATGTCTATGCCAGCTTTTGAGTTTTCTTTCAGAATTTGTCATTCACTGTGTACTTCTGGCAAGGTGGTCTATTATATACTTTCATGATAAGACTGCTTTTATTTCTTCTCCTTTTGTTCTTTACCTAAAAGCCCTCTATGTTGGTCCCTCTCGTTTATTCTTTTCTACACAGATTTTTCTCCTCTTCATATAGAATACTATTTCACCACCCTGTTTGTTGTCAGTTAATAAACATTTATTAAGTGCCTACTATGTGCCAGGCACTGGGCTGGGTGCTGGGGATACAAAGAAAGGTAAAAGATAATCCCTATTCTCAAAGAGTTCACAATCTAATGGGCGAGGTTTATATGTTTATATCATTTTTTGAATAAGGTGTACTTTTCCATCAGCGTTTTCCAGTCATAAACCATGTTCTTACAGATTCCTCCTTACCCTCCTAAGCCTTGGTAATATCTATGGAACCAGGTTTACCTCTTTGCTTTGATCGTTCTAGTTCATTAATACTCTGAACATTTTGATGCATCCAACTGAGACTTATTACTACCTTGCTCCTGTGAATCATTATCCAGATCATCTTTCTCCTCCTCCTCCTCCTCCTCCTTCTCCTGGCAATCAGGGTTAAGTGACTTGCCCGCGGTAACACAGCTACTAAGCGTCGGAGGTCAGATTTGAACTTCCTGACTCCAGTCCATGTGAGGACCGGTCGAAAGAAACAGTAATATTTAATCTGGAGAAAAGAATGCTTATTTGGGGACAGGGACATACGATATTTATCTTCAAATATTTGAAGGACTGTCACATAGAAGACGGATTCAACTTTTTTTTTTTGTTTGATCCCACAAGACAGAACTAGTAGCAGTGGGGTTGAAATCACAGAGTGTCAGATTCTGCTTCATTATTAATCAAATCCTGCCAAACAATTTGGGAATGGATTCAAAATGGAAAAGATGTAGAGAATTCATAGGTTGTTGGATAAAAAGATGAAACAATCTTCTAATCAGAATGTGTTGGAGCCAGCTTAAAATAGAATTGATTATTAAATTTTCAGTATAAGGATTTACCAATCAGGGCTTGATTTATTACTTCATTTATCATCTAAACTTAAGAAAGTGATGAAGAAAATATTAATAATGCAGATGAAACTTAGGAAGTGTCTTCCGCATAGAGTTTTTTCCTCTGAGAAAGCCAGTTGTTAAACATTGACCAGGCACATGCCTGTATCTTATTGTATCTTATTTTACAGATGTGACTATTTGAGGTTAGTAACACAAACTGAGGAGCATAGACATTAATCGACTTTTCCAAGGTTATGGAGCAAGTAAAGAACAAAGTCAGCATTCAAACTCAGGTCCTCTGGCAGTCCAGTAGAGTGGAAGGAGTACTTCCAGATACTGGCTCTGCCACTTATCTGTGTTATCTTGAGCAAATCGCTGATCCTCTCTGGGCCTCCATTCCCTCATCCGTAAAATGCAGGAGTTGGACTAAACGACATTTGTGGTCCTTTTTAGCTTAAAAATCTACAATCGCACAATTCCCAATCCAGTCATCTTTTGCACTATTCCCCATTATACCTGAGGTCTTCCACGGAGGCTGGATGACCACTCGTGAAGAATGTGGGGGAGGTTGGTGGACTAGAAGATTTCCGAGAGCCACTGCAGCTCTGAGAGTCTATGATCACTTAAAACGCTTAGACACTCAACCCCAAAACAGAGGTCCAGATTGGGACCTGAAGCTACAATCGAGCCTTGTGGCCAAGTCTTCTGATCCCAAGTTCTATGCCCTCACCAAGGCTGCAAGGCAGTGTGCTGTCTGTGTCTCTTCCAAAGCCGTTTGGCAACTACTTTGCGTAGTTTACTAAATTACTAGTGTAATTTAGGTTGGTCTCCCTAATGGAGTAAAAGGGAAAAGGTCTGAGCGCTCCTGGCTTATTTCCTGTATTAATACGGACAATGAAGTTTTTTTTTTTTTGAAAGAACATAAGAGGAGAGTTGGCCTTGGATTCAGGAAGACTCTGCCTCTGACACATCCTGGTGTGTGACCCTAGATAAGTCACTTAACTTCTAAGTACCCCAGGCAGTTCTCTTGAATTACAAAATGCAGAGCAATCTGCATGGAGGAGGGGGGATAGGGTTTATTAAGCTCCTCTTACATACCAAGCACCGTGCTAAGTGCTTTACAAATATTATTTCATTTGATCCTCACAACAACCCTGGGAGATAGGTGTTATTGCTATCTCCATTTTACAGCTGAGGAACCCGAGGTGGGCAGAGATTAAACAATTTGCCCCAAGGTTGTTTAGCTGGTTCCCTGTCCCATTGACATCACTATTTAGTAAACAAGCAAACAAAGAGATGCTTCAGGATGAAAACAAACAAAAAACAAACAAACAAAAAAAAGGCTCTAGGGAGATGGATGACAAGGCAAATCTGTATCAGGAGGCAGGTGGGTGGAATAATATGACCCAGAGAAAGAGGCAAAGAAGGACCATTGAACCAATGCTATGATGGAATGGGTACCATGATCTTTCAGGAGGGAGCAGAACTGAACTCTCTAATCATAAGGGAGTTTCTTGTCATAGACTGCAAATAATGATGAGCATCCATAGGTGTGTCTGGGAGTGAGGCCATCCATATTTGCTAACATTAAAAGAAGACACAGCCAAGTGGTTGGTTACCCTTTGCTGAAGGGTGCTAAGTTGGCCATATGCTAACTTGGCATAAACCATGGGAAAGTGTATCTTCTTCCTAATGGAAGTATTCAGGACATGAGAGAACTGCTGGAGACTTGTCAGATCTCACAGCCACTACTATTCCTGGTGATTCATGCGGAGACAAATGATCCAACAGAAGGCACCTTGAAAGCATCTCTAGGTATTACAAAAACATGGCCAGGAAATGGAATTCCTTGGAGGGCACAGGTGGTATTTTCATTACCTCTGACAATTAAGGATAAGGTCTATAGAAGAGAAAGGAGGATATGAGACATGAACATCTGGCTGAGAAGATGGAGTAAGAAAACAAGATTTGGATTTCTAGACCAAAGCTTGAAATGCAGGAGGGTTGGGCACTTAGCCAAAGATGGAAGACTGTATTTGCCTGGAGTCTTGTGGATTTGGTCAAAGGAGCTTTAAATTAAAAATGTAGGAGGAGGGAGAAAATCACCCACATTGAGTCACTAATCTAAGAAGAATAGTAGGTGGGACGGCTAGGTGGCACAGTGGATACAGCACTGGCCTTGGAGTCAGAAGGACCCGAATTCAAATCTTACCTCAGACATTTGCTAGCTATGTGATCCTGAGCGAGTCATTTAACCCCAATTGTGAAGAAGAAGAAGAAGAAGAAGAAGAAGAAGAAGAAGAAGAAGAAGAAGAAGAAGAAGAAGAAGAAGAAGAACAGACAAGGCACTTTTTATGTCCGGTCCTTCAAATATTTCTGATTTAGCTCACATCCCCCTTTCTTGTCCACAAGGATAAAATGATATACTTTGTCAAATGCCTCCCTAAAATCTAGGAATACTATTTCAGCATTACCTTATTAGCTAGTAGCCTTGTTTAAATAAAAAAAAAGCAAATTCTGTTTTTGATGAACCCATGCTGGCTTTTAGTGATCCCCACTTCCTTTTCTATATGCTAACAAATCACTCGTAGGGTACTTTTGATGAGAATGCTATAAAAATGTGAGCTGGTATGATGATATGCCATACCTCTCCACATTTTAATTTATTTGGGTTGCCCAGGCATTTGGGGGATACTTTTCCTGGGCTAAGATATAACCTAGTGAGAGTATTTCTTGCTGCCTCAGAAGAAGGAGGGCAGATTTATGCTACTTAGAGTGGAATAAGCCTAGGGACAGTTCCTAAAATGACCCTGGCAGTTGGACTTGCAAAATCTTCAACCTTAGAATGTCTATGGCGTGTAAGTCACTGCTGAAATATTAAGAATGTCAAAGAAAGACTTGGTAGGACTGAGAAGTTAATGGACTTTTATCCCTGTGGTGAATTTCTAAAACTTTCATTGATTTAAAAATTTTTATAACATACTGTAAAATATGTCAGTGATTTATGTAACCATGTATAGTACATCCATATAATAGCTTGCATTTATATTGCGCTTTACGGTTTACAAATCACTTTACAAATATTATCTCATTTTATCCGCACAACAACCATGAGGAGCAAGAATTAGAGATTAGGATTAATTACTGATTAGAAAACTAAGGCCGGGAGAGTTAAGTAACTTGCCCAGGGTGACATAGCCAGTAGGCATCTGAGACAGGATTTGCATTTACCTTTTCCTGGTCCAAATCCAGGTCTATTCCTACCACTTAGGGGCATGTATCAAAATCCTATGAGGAAACATCCTCCACCAACACAATTTTCAATGTAGTAATTTTCAGCGTTGCTAGAGAATCAGAGAGGTTAGGGTACCTCCTGATGATCATCTAGTAATTAAATGTCAAAAATAGGACTTGAACTCAGGGCTTCTAGATTCAACATCCAGCAGTCTATATCCCTTGTATTATGCTGCCTTTATCAACACACACAATTGTGGTCATGATGGTGATGGCGGTTGTGGTCATTAACAAAAACTTTTTGCTTTTATAGGCTTATTCTTTGTGTAGGCCTGCATGGTCTTTAAGTCCTTGGGAATCTTGAATTAAGTTTGGCACTGAAGTTGTGACAAGATGACCTCCTGCCTTCTCCTTTTCTGAGTATTGTAGTACCTCGAGAAAACAGGTATTCTAGAAATCCATGTAATTGTTGTGGATTTGTGCTCTGAAATATCAGAAGTGAGTCTGTTTAAAATAAGCTATAATCTTTCTTTTTCTTCTTCTTCTTCTTCTCCTCCTCTTCCTCCTCCTCCTCTTTTTACTCCTAGTCTTCCTCTTCTTTATCTTCCTTCTCCTTCTCCTTTTCTTCTTTCTCCTCCTCCTTTTCACCCTTCTCTTCCTCTTCCTCTTCCTCCTTCTCCTCATCCACTTCATCTCTTCATCCATGCATGCCAAGGACCAGACAAAATAGAACCAACAAAGAAGACTCCTTATTTCTCCTCCTGTAAACTTTGGTAGTTGAAAAAAATGTTAATATCTCTTTGGAAATATAATTTAGATGGTATTTTCACTTTTTAATAGCCATCACACTTCTACCGACAGGTAGAATAACCGACAATAAAAGCAGATGCTCAAATTCTGCATCTCATCCCAGACAGTTGACAGTCAGTCAGCAAGTATTAATTAACTGAACATTCACAAGGTGTTCAGCAAGGTCATCCCCTATTCCTCCTATTGACCAGATGAGGAAGGACTTGTCTCGATATGGCTAAGCTTGAATTTGACTGGAGTTGCTCAAAATATTCTCATTCGGCTTCAACAGAGCTGCAAACAGGGAAAAGGCTGGATAGGCTGAGGATAGGGAGAGATCCTGGATTTGAGGAGAGGGGGCATTTGGGTTTTTAACAATCCCTACATTAGTTTATCTAACTAACCTCTTGCTTTTCTCCTTTGCGCTGGTCCCTTCCCCCTGAATAAGGCAGTGCCATAGCCCATCCTGGAAATCCAGGTAGTGATAAGACCTGTCACTACTGAGGGTGCTCTCTCCTCTTATTTTCTCCTTTCACACTAGCTACTTGACTGCTCAAAGGCTTTGGAATTAACCATTCCTTCCCTTCTGATGAGTTAGAGCACCAACCATCAGGCCTTAATATCTGCTCCACTACTGCCTTCAATTGTCCTCCAGGCCTTACCATCTGTCCTTACAGAGGAACTGGAATCTGAGATGAGTCTTACAGAAATATAAGGATTCTGAGAGGTGGAGATGCAGAGGGAGTACCCCTAACCCACCGCAAAACAGACAATATGATGCATGAAGGCAGGAAATGGAGGATTACATTTGATGGGTCCATATCCCAGACAGATATCCCACTTAGGCTACGTGATGTTGGGCAAGTTACTTAACCTCTCTCAGCCTTAGGCTCCCCATCTGTAAAATTAGAGGATTGAACTAGGTGACCTCTAAGATACCCTGCCCAAAACTCTAGATCTCTGATTCTGATATTCCAATAGTCCAGTTTGGTTGGAAAGTAGAGTTCATGAAATATAGGTAGGCATCAGATTGTGAAGCACCTTAAATACAGGATAAATAATTTAATCTTTTATCCCAGAGGCAATGGGAGGAATTAAAGGGTTTCATTGTAGGGGTAAAAGGGCTGAAATTTAATCGTAGCAGAAACAGGATTACAGGGAAACCAGGTTTCCAACTTCCAGTCATATCAGTCTAATGCTTCCTCAACCATACCCTCATGCCTCCCTTCCCCCAACACACACACAAAGACATAAAGACACTATAGTTTAAAAGCAACATTTCATCTTCCCACACTAGAGGAGGACAGATAGCAAAGAAGATGGAGCACTGGGCTTGGTTGGACTCAGGAAGACCTGAATTCAAATCCTTCCTTGGATTCTTACTGGATGTGCAATACTGGTCAAGTCACTTATCCATCTTTCAGACCCAATTTCCTCATCTGAAAATGAAGAGGTTGTACTCAGTGGCCTTCTGAGGTTCTGTTCCACTCCTAATCTATGATGCTATGCCTGCCTCAGTCCCACAGAGTAATTTATGGAGTGAAAGAACCTCTTACTCAGTTTATCATTATCTCTTGGTAGTGAGAAATGGTGACTATGATTTCTTGAGTTTTTCTAGGTATCACCCAAAATAATGGGCAAAACAGTCATAATGCAATGGGTTTATCATCTCCATTATTTAGACAAGAAGGGGGCCATTGACAAAGCTTTCCACTGAGAGGAAGTCACTTTACAGTTTGAAGGTGAATATAGTCTTCAAGATCCACCTTAATGCCCTCAGAGCTCTCCTTTGAAAGCCTATGGTGGCCCTTTATTGGTAGAAGGTATTCTCAAACTTTCGCAAAATAAGAAAGGCAATCGGATTCTTTTCACACGTTGGATTCAGAGAAAAGCTCAGTAGCTAGTGAGTATTAACTAATAAGAGCTAAAAATACCCTCGTGGGGGTGGTCTGTGCAGATGGAAAACTGAGAGTGAAAAGGGGGCACAGAAAACCCAGAAGAGCATCAGTCTGGGCGGATTTCACACAATTAACGGGGAGTTTGTTGTGTGGTGGACTTTAAATATAGTTTCATTTCTAAGGCATGGGTGCTATACTGCAGAGTCCTAGGAAGAGCCAGCTAAGGAAGGTGATTAAAATGAAAGGTTGTGCAGCTCTAAGGAAATGTTGACATAAAGGAATGGCGCAGATTACTGCTCCTACAGCCACCTCTGAAAAGGTTTCAGCAAATTGCTTTCTTTGGATGAAATACCAAATATCTATTCTCAAATGTTAGCAAAATGCACCGCATTCAATTGACACATCCAATATGCTAGATCAGAGCCTTAGAATCCAAACAAAGCCCAGCTCCAATTACCTCCGTTTGATTACACTTCATTCTGTCACTGCGCACCCAGGCTGGCTGAGAGGAATGTGCTACAGGAACGCCTTGGTCCACAGAAATGAATGTTTACAAATAGGTTCTCCCTAAAAAGGTGTCAAAATGGGATTGTGGTATGGTAGACTTAAAGATCAGCTAATTATGATAAGATCAGAGAGTTAGAAAGTTTTAGAGCTGGAAAGGTCCTTAAAGATCACGTAAACCAATGGAGAGATGATATAATCTTTGTTATTGGGTTTCGTCCTTTGCTTTAGAAGAGGATCTGTGACATCACAGGGCGATGTATTGACTCATGCGTGAATTGGATTTAAGTGAATCAGAGTTGCATGAAGTTGTCAGCATCACTCTCTCTTCCAGAGTCATTGAAGTTCAGTGGCAAGACAAAAGTCAAGACAACTAGTGATAGACCAGGATGCACCTTGGTCTCTTGAACGTCTAACTGAGCTCTAAGAGCTCCACAGCACCTGCTTTAGTTGCCTTCATGGCAACTAGAATAAAATGTTCTCAACCATCTGCTCTGCTGGGGGACGTATTCACATACTTGGGGTAGACATCCTCCTAACTCCCTGATGAGTTTGAGGCCTGTCAGTTACCCTAAACCTGGTTTAGTCATTTGCTGAGATGGTTTTACCAGAGTGTGCACATGCTAGAGCTTCTTGGAAGCACAAGTGCCCCGTAGACACCAAAGGTGGATGCATAGTCCTGAAAAGGGCTTAGCGAGTTCTCACACCAGAGGTGCTAGTCCTCCTGAACACTCCTCACACCCCAATTTTCAATTTACAGAAAAAGAAACCGAGGCTCACAGGGGTTAAGTGATTTGTCCAGGGTCCCACAACCAGTCAGTGGCAGAAGGATGACTAAAATCAAGGAATCCAGACTTCCAGTTCAGTAACTGTCAACAGTTTAAAACATCACTCATCCCAGGAGTATTTATACATTGACAAGGAACCAAAATTTTTAGCAAGAGGAATGGAACTCTCAAGGTAAATTTTCAATTAAGAGTCAATACTTTGAGTATCAATAGGTAGAGAATTTATCTGAGAGAATTATGTGAAGTTTATGCAAAAAAAATGAGAGACTGATGCCTATATTTGGTGGATTTTTGAATCCCAATACAGTTATTAAAATTGAGCAGCACGTTGTGTCTGTTTAATATATTTTCTCTCTTTTCATTTTCTTTTTTCAGCTTGGTTTTCATAGGGATGTGTATTTGGGAGGATAACCGGAGAGAAATCTGAGTCTATCTGCTGGGAACAGATGCTGGTGTTCTCTTAGCCCTGTGAGATGAAGCATTTCCTTCTTTTCTTGCTTAGTCATATGCTTTCAGATTTGCCCAGCCAATTACTGGCTGTCCCGTCATCCTCTCCACATGTCCTCAGCAAAAAAAAGCCTTGAAGCTCTGTAATGTGATTGAGTAAAGCAACAATCCCCAAACTTAAGGTTATGGATTTAAATTGGTCATTCCCTGGCTCAGAGGGGAGTTTGTTCATTTCTTTGACCTCTTTTCATGGTTTCCCAATGGGCGCTAAGCAGTGTAATCCCCCTCGCCACACAGGGCTGCTAGGGAGCTAAGCAAGAAAACCGATTGCAAACACTTGACAAATCCCAAACGCTCCTTTAGTGCTTGCTCACAGTAATTCAGAGCCATGCACATGCCTTTCCAGAATGCCCCCGTGGACCGTGGACACTGCCTTGCCACAGGCCAAAATCTCTTTCACTTTAAGCTAGAAAGTCTACAAGAAGAGTGCCATCCTTAGATCCTGCCGCTTTTATAATGAGCCTCCACCAGACACCATTTTCCTCTCCTTTTAGTTATCAAAAGCAACTTCACAAGTAGAAACTCAACTTGTGAAGCTTGATCTGAGTGGGGCCATTTGCTTCCCTGGCTCTTGCCTTCCCAGACTTAGGATCTCAAAGCCTCCTTACTCAGGCTGGTTCTTACCAACTTTTCCCAAGATGCCTGAACACATTTAGAGTTACAAACTAATAATGCTGATGAATTCTGGTTTCTAACAGCCTCCATCTTTCCTTTTAAGATATCAGTGTTAATGCATCTTTAGTGGAGTTGTGAACTGATCCAACCATTCTGGAGAGTAATTTCTAACTCTGCCCAAAAAGCCACAAAACTGTGCATACCCTTTGATCCAGCAATACCACTACTAGATATGTATACCAAAGAGATCATAAAAGGGGAAAGGACCCATATTACAAAAAATATTTACAGCAGCTCTTTTTGCGGTGACAAAGATTTGGAAACTGAGAGGATGCCCATCGATTGGGGAATGGCTGAACAAGTTGTGGTATATAAATATAACGAAATACTATTCTGTAAGAAATGATGAGCAGGGGGATCTCAGAAAAGCCTGGAAAGACTTACATGAACCGATGCTGAGTGAAGTGAGCAGAACCAGGAGAACACTGTACACAGTAACAGCAATGTAGCGTGATGATCAGTAATAATAGACTCAGCTCTTCTCAGTAATATCATACTCTAAGACAATTCCAAAAAACTCGTGATGGGAAATGCTCTCCACATCCAGAGAAAGAACTATGGATTCTGAATGCAGATCGAAGCAGACTATTTTCACTTTTTTTTTGTTTTTTCTTTCTCATGTTTTTTTTCTCCTTCTGTTCTTATTCTTCTTTTACAACATGACTAATGTGGAAATATTTTTTACATGATTGTACATGTATAGCCTATATCTGATTGGTCGCTGTCTTGGGGAGAAGGGAGAGAAGGGTGGGAAGGAGAAAAATCTGGAACTCAAAATCTTACAAAAAGGAATATTGAACCAGTTTTACATGTAATTGAAAAAAAAATATTATTCATTGGGGAAAAAAGAGAAAATGTCAGTATTAAAACCAGTAATTTTATTATACCAGTCCTTTCACCCTTCTTCTACAGCTCGTTGAAAACAATAACCAAAGGCTATTGGAAAAGGCTATAACGAAAGGGGAAAGGAAGAAGCATTTGTTGTTGTTCAGTTGTGTCTGACTCTTTGGGTCCCCATTTGGGGTTTTCTTGGCAAAGATATCAAAGTGATTTGCCATTTCCTTCTCCAGCTCATTTACAGATGAGGAAACTGAGGCAAACAGCTAGATCACTTGTCCGAAGTTGAACAGCTAAGTAAATATCTGAGGCCAGATTTGAACTCAGGAAGATGAGCCTTCCTGACTCAAGGCCCAGTGCTTTAACCACTGCACCACCTAGCGGCCTAATATTTATTTATTCAGTGCCTACTATGTGCCAGACTCTGTATAAATATTCCCTCATTTGATCCTTACAACAACCCTGGGAGGTAAGTGCTATCCTTATGTCTATTATATAGTCCAGGAAACTTGAGCAGACAGAGATTAAGTGATTTGCCGGGGATCACACAGCTAGGAAGAATCTGGGGCTAGATTTGAACTCAGGTCTTCCTGACTCCAGGCTCAGCACTCTAACCCACTTTGCACCCTAGCTGCCTCAAGCTTGTAGAACTTAGCTTTAGAGACTCTCCCTGCTCCTTCACAGCAATAATTTTTCATTTAACAGGTTGCTCACTTTTTAAACTGTGTTGAATCATGTGTTTCTTAACGACATTAAATCTTTTGTTTCTTCTTCCTTTGTCTGGTGCCTTCACATAAGCCTATGTGTCCTTCCTTCCATGTACATTTTCTCGCCTCCTCTCCCCTCTCCTCTTCTTCCTTCTCCTATGCTCTCCTCTCCTCTCCCCTCCCTTTCTCTTCTTCCCTCCTCTCCTCTATTATCTTCTCTCTCCTCCCCTCTCCTCTCCTTTCCTCTTCTTCTCTTCTTCCTTCCTCTCCTCTCCTCTCTTCTCTTTTCTCTCCTCCCCACTCCTTCTCTTCTCCTCTCCTCTTCTCTCCTCCCTTTCTCCACCTTCTCCTCTCCACTTCTTCCTTCTCCTAATCTCTCCTCACCTTTCCCCTCCCCTTTTCTTCTTCCTCCTCTCCTCTTTTCTCTCTCCTCCTCTTTCTTCTCCTTTCCTCCTCATCTCTTCTTCCCTCCTCTCTTCTTCTCTTTTCTCTCCTCCTCACTCCTTCTCTTTTCCTCTTCTCTTCTCCCCTTCTCTGCCTTCTCCTCTTCTCTTCTTCCTTCTCCTGTTCTCTCTCCTCCTCTCGCCACCTCTTCTCTTCTTCACTCCTTTCCTCTCCTCTGCTCTTCTCCCTCCTCTCTTCTTCCCCTCTCCTCTTCTTTCTTCTCTTAATGTCTCTTCACCTTTCTCTCTCCTCCCCTACTCTCTTCTTTTCCTCTCCTCTCTACTTTCCTTATCATACCTTCCTTCCTTTTCTCTTTTTTAATTTTTTTTTTGTTGTAGTGTTAGGACCTTTGATTTTTATCAGTATGAGGAATTTTCACTATGAAAACTCCCTCCACTAAAGAGGATGGGCCACTCCTCTGCAGCTACTCTTCCTAATGAATTCTTGAATTATTATGTGACTTGCTCGTTCTCACACAGCCAATATGTGTCAGTCCACAGAACTCGAACCCAGCCTTTCTGTACTCAAAGCCTGGCTTTCTTGCCACTCCCCCCAGCTCCTTTACTGCTTTTTTCATATAATCATTCAATCCCAGGGAAATACTGAATTTATATAAGCTTATGCACAAGGGAAGTAGATCTTTCTGCGATATCTCAAAATACCTTTTTCCTTAAAGGGTTCTTCCCACTCTTTTCTTCCCCCTGGAGAGACTGCATGGGTGTTCTTATCTTTCCTCTTCTTTTCACACTTCTTTCCTCCTACATCCCTGATGGAAAACAAAATGGATGATTCAGCAGAATTTACTTGCTTTCTTTACTTTTTTTTTTCCTCTGAAAATTACCACAAATATGTCACTCAGAGAAGATCTCCCCAACTGAATTAACAGTCAGGGTCCTGGTCACTGAACCTCTTGCCAGAGCAACTACTCCTCTCATCTGTCTGTTAAGCCCATGTGGAAGTCCAGAACTAAATAGAGACAAAGCAGCAGAGATGGCAACATGTGCCCTCATAAATGCAGGGAAGTCTGAAGCTGTAAAAGGCAGAGAAGATAACCAGAGGAGGCTTTTGGGAAGAGATGGGGAATATAAAGCAGATGGATTAGAGATGGGTCAGAGTGAAGGGGGGGTGGGGCAGGGAGAGAAGAGGAGGAAAATAAAGTCCCCTTATAACAATGAACAAGAAGTACAGCTAAAAAGCCCAGCGGGGAGAAGATAGCTCTTAAAGAGAAGCAGAGACAGAGAGTGCTTACTGCAGAGGAGACAGCTGGCCCAGCTGTGCCCGCCTCTTTTATTATGACATGCTCTTGGGCAGTTTGCAGAGATAGGCCCATTTTTACTCCGAAGGTTACATACAATCCTGTTTTCTTTTTCTTTTTTTTAAACAGGAGAGCCTGCTGCGTCCTTGTTCTCTATGCCTAAACCGCTTTTCCCGACTGCACATTAGGCTCAAATGATTTCTCGAGCCTCATTTATAGCATGTCCTTGGCTGTCCCCTATACCAGCTATAAGCTTTCTCTGTGCCTAAACGAAAAGCCCTTGACACGTGGTTAACCCCATCTTTCCCTTCCTGCGGTTTCATCTCCTCCATGCCAAACCTGTCTGTTCTTTTTATTAGGATTCTTAATTCCTTACAGTCTCTTTTTTAACAAGGTCACAATCTCCCCCATATCCACTGTTTTCATTGCTTGGCCTGCCAAGAGGAATCATAGCCACCAGCAATCTCGGTTCTTGTACTGCTGGTATGGTCTCCAAAAGAATTCTCATTTCCTGGCTGATATGCATTCCCCATGGAGCTCCTTATCTTCCTGGGGTTGATCCTCATAAGATTAAATGTCACCCTAGTGGCAGGAAATTTCTACCACATCACTTCTGCTAGGCTGCTATTTTCTCCCCTTGTGAGGTGGATCCTTATAAGGAATCTCCCCTGGAAGGGAACTGCTGACTGTCTACACTTCCCTACAACTAATTTCTCTCTTCCTGGATCCCTCAGTAAAGGTCAAATAGACAAATGGGCAGGCTCTGTCCTCTTTGTTTTGCGCCTTCTTCCTCCCAATTTACTTATTTTGGGGCCTCCTTTTCTCAGTCTCGGACAAATCCTTTCACTTTTCTCTGTTTTCTGCCTTCTTTAAAAGTTCCATTTCTAGCTGACATTCACTGTGCTCTTGATTTGACCAGAGCAGGAAAAAAAAATGTGGACCCAGCATATCCACACTCCCACGGTTCTGCTCTCACTTTTTCTTTTCTTCTCTACATGTTGTAGGATCTGCATTTCTACCATTTTGCTGCTGTCCTCCTGAATCTGTTGGTCTGCCTGCATTATGTGAAAGCCATGCTGGTATCTTCCCAGCATGCATGTGAAACACTCCAGAAGTCAAAGGATATAGCAAGGGCCTCAGGGGCTATCTAAGTCCAGACACCTCATTTGACAGATAAAGAAACTGAGACCCAGGTAGTGTGTGATTTCCTCAAGGTCATAATGGTAGTAAAGTCTGATATGGGAGTTGAACGCAAAGCTTCTGGTCCCAGATCTAGGGCGTCATCTGTAAGGGGCTTCCCCTTTCCTATGCGGATATTCTGGTTGCTGAAAGGTGACCAATGAGAATATTTATGGAACTAATAAAAATCATCTTAGAAGGAGACACGGACATATCAGGTAAAGTGTTGAGAAGAGCCACAAACTAGTGTAAGGACCTGGGAAAGAACCTGCTCTCAGATAAATGTCCTTGGAAGCCTTGTCTGAAGGCAGAGCCATGACTGAGGGAATGATGATTACAGGGTATTGTGGATGATCCGTCAGCTCATTTGCATCTGACTATTTTCAGAATTTTGAAGGTTCTAACTGAAAAATTATAAATGAACTGTTTGGAAACTATGGGAAAGTTTACATAATGTGTGCTAGGGTTATGCTTGGCAAACTGCTCCAGTATTTTTGCCAAGAAAACCCCAAACAAGGTCACCAAGATTCAGACATGACTGAAACAATTGAATAACAAAGGGTTATGCTTGATAGAAAGGAAGTTCTTGATAATTATAATTACTAGCTAATTATAATAATTAATTTGTATAATACTTTGAGGTTTGCAAAGTGCTTTATAATTATTATCTTATTTTATCCTTACAACCACCACAGGAGATAAGTGCTAGATATTATCCTCATTTTACAGATGAGGGAAGTGAAGCAGAGAAAGAAGTCACTTGCCCAGAGGTTGCACAGCTAGTAAGTTGTCTGAGTCTGGATTTGAACTCATGTCTTCCTAATTCCAGGTCCAGCACTCCATACACCTAGAGCCACCTAGATCTTTTGAGTTTCACATCATAAATTAGAGATGTGTCACTGCTTATGAAGAGATACTATTTTAAGACTCTAATATACATAGGCAGAATTAGAAAGAAGACAGAGGGATAGGATATGACTAGGTAAAGAGGAAGGAAGAGAGAAAGCTGAGCATGAGAGGACATGGCGACCAAAGGCATGGAAGGTTTTGAAAAGAACTGCTTATAAAAGGCTGAAACCAATAAGCCTATGGGGGCCAAGTCAACTACAAGCTGACTGAAGCCTCAAGGACTCTTCAGCTGCTGGAAGCTCATTGGAAGAGAGCTGAATCCTATTGTCCTTCAGCCTGCAATCTGAGATTGATGCTCTCTAGCACCACCTACAGTCAGAGCAGAGAAACATCTCAGGGTGCTATCCACTGTTCTCTCTGGTTTGAGGGGAAGAAATGGAGAAAGAGACTTTGTCATGAAAAGAGGCTTGGTTTTGGAGAGAGCTGATTAGATAAAATTGAATCTCTTGCTGTTTGAAGAGCTAGCTGGAAGAAGGCTGTACAGCTCTATTACCATCTATAGCTTGAGATTTTGAAAATACTCAGAGCCCCTGGCAGATTTAAGAAGCTTGTCAGTTCTCTGACTTACCACTGGAAGAACAGAACACATTCTGAGTATCCTGCCAAGAGTGGCTGTGTGCTAAAAGAGTTAGTCCCTGAGAGTAGCAGGAAAGCAGCTTTACTTAGCAAGAAAGCTATGAAGAGTAGAGAGCAAAGCAACAAAGCAGTCTTGCCTGTTAGATAACTTGTAGTTCACTATTCTCTAAGAAGTCCAAGGTTGTCAAGGTCTGTCATCCAGTCATAAGTTGACTTGAGCAGACGAGTTTCCCCACTCCTGTAACTCTCTCCTAGATTTATTTCTATAAGTATGCACTTATTTTCCCTACTTTGGTGAGACAGCGTGACCTAGGTTTATGAGGAGACTAATATATTAAGATTATTCCTGTTCTTGCTAGCTGTTAAGTAAGTGTTATGATTACTCTTTCCTTTTCCTTCTATTGAATAACAGTTATGATTATTTTTGGTTTTGCCCCCTGAGTAAATATTAGTTTATTCTTGCTTTTGCTTTGTGGTTGAGTAAATGATTTACATTTAAGTCAATGGTATCAGAGTAACTGATTTGATGTAAATGGAAAACATACTTTTGAAGGTTTAAGAGCTCCATAGCTACACTTATCATGAATACAAGTGCATATACACGTGCATATAAATACACACA
>CM053625.1:213772451-213805839 GCA_028646595.1 Phalanger gymnotis
AGAGGAGAGGAGAGGAGAGGAGAGGAGAGGAGAGGAGAGGAGAGGAGAGGAGAGGAGAGGAGAGGAGAGGAGAGGAGAGGAGAGGAGAGGAGAGGAGAGGAGAGGAGAGGAGAGGAGAGGAGAGCTTTTAAGTAGTTGAAAGTCAGTGCCGCACCCAGGCAACCTATATAAAATTTAGCTATAATTATTGTTATTATATAGCATTCATTGCCTTACAAATGCAGATTATTTGGCACTCAATCCAACCCTGTGCAGTAGTTAGTTGTATGATCGTTCCTATTTGGTTAATGAGAAAAACAAGTACAGAAAGCTAGAGGGATTTGCACAGGGCCTCTCGGCTAATTAGTGTAAGAAATAGGAGGAGGAGTTTTGTTTCCACAGAACTAAAAGTGTACTTCCTCCCCTCCCCCAACCCAGCTTTAGCAGAAATCAGGCCTCAAGGTCAGTCAGATGAGAGGTCAGAAGCTTGCATGCATGCGCATGCTTTTTGAGAAGGCAGTCAGGGGAAGTAGAGAGGCCAAAATGCTTGAACCAGTTCAAGTTTATCTAGGGTCTGGTTTTGGTCAAGAATCCAGGCCTACTGATTTGCACAATTTGCATATGTTAAAGAGGGAAAGTAGAGGAAGTAAAAGAATGTAGTTTAATCCTAAACTGACAAGGAAAATCTAATTAACTTCACTTTTGCTTCTGTATCCTTATTATCCTACTTATATAAACTGTATAACCTAGGAAAACTATGTGAAAAATAAAGATTGTAAACTAACCATAACTCTAGCAGGAGCTCTTGCAGCTGTATGAGTATTCTAGTGAGCATTATACCTGCTCTGTTGAGTAACGTAATGAAATGCCTTCTTTTGCCTACTCTGGTCCTGGGCTCTTCAGGTGAGAATTGTCAAATCACATGGATCTTCCTAAGGTCACGTGAAGGGAAGCAATGAGCAGTGGAAGCCAAGAATGGGCTTAGTCCCAAACCTTGCCTTGGGGTATCCTGTGATCCCCACTGTGGTGTTAAGAGGGTTACCACTCTGGATTCCTTTGGGGAACTCTGTGGTCTGCACAGCCTTCTTAAGGGGACATCACTTTTGTCTTCTGCCCCTGTCCCTGGAGCCTTGTGATTTTACTGCTGTTCTCAGGGGCTATCACTTGGGTCCTCCTAGGGTCCGACCCTAGGAAGCCCTGTGATCCCCACAGATTAAGGCGGTGGCTACCACTTGGTCTTCCTCTGGGGAGTCCTGTGGTCTGCATGGCCTTCCTTAGGGATTATCACAGGGTTCTTCCTCAGGACTTTGACCCTGCCTAGGAATAGCAGTGATCCCCAAAACTGCATTTTCTCACAATTTGGGGAAGTCCAGTAGTCCCCAAAACCACATTTCTCACATTAGTAACAGAGTTGGGAGTTGAACATAGACTCAGAATTATAACATCTCAGAGTGGAGAGGGACCTCAGAGATATCAGATTCAACCTAACCTCACTAATATTTCCATTTGGACTGGAAGTTCAAGGCTCTGTTGTCTTTCTACAGTGCCACAGATAGACACTTAATATTTATAAATCCCTTTTCATGACAGTTTTTCCCAGTAAATAATTAATATTGGTGCTTTTAATCATTTGGCTATCCAGATAGTTCAATGGACTAATTTCTGGGTTAGCAACAAGCATTTGGATTCCAAGAAATATGTGCTAGGCTCATCTAAAAGGCACCTTAGGGAACATCTGCAGGAATCAAAATGTGTACCCATCAATTGTAGAGTAACCAAACAAGTTTTGCATCAATGTAACGGAAAATTATGGTGCCATAAAAAAGTGAAGAATTCAGAAACACATGCAAAGACTTGTAGGAAATGATGCAGAGTAAGAAAAGCACAAGCAAGGGAACACTATTAATGGAAATGAAAACAAAAACAAAAGACATCAGAAGTTAATTTAAAGCAATGACCAGTCCTTGTTCCAAAGGGCAGTGAGGAAACACACTTCTTCCTCAGTACACTGGTGGCAGACTATGGGGGTAGGCTGTTGTATATGCTATAGTGATTACCTCCATTTCTTTATTATAAGGGAAAGGGCATTCACAAATGACTGGTATTTTTAAAAGTATCAATATTACATTTAAAACAGGAAGAAAAAGAAAAGAAACATCTTGCAAACTTTTAAGTAAAAACATTTTGGAAATTTGCCTCCCTGACATTCTACCCCAGTTGCTTATGTTACAGTAATGTCAGCTAGGGCAGCATTTAAAATAGAAGCTTATATATCCTGACCGCCAGCATTAAGATTTCAACTTCAGACCCCAACCATCTCCCTGATCCCTGCTTTGTATAGTAATTATTTTTTCATGTGTACATATCATCTCCTCAATTTGATTGTAAACTCTCTGGGAGGTAGGGATCATGCATCAAAGTCAATTAAGTCAATAAACAATTATTAAGTGCCCACTATTAAGTGCCAGCTAAAAACCAGATTGGTTGGGAGAGGAAGGTTACCCAACATGGAGGCATGGTAAAATCATGCTATTGGGATAGGAAATGATCATGCCATGTCTCCTGGCATCATCCACAATGCCACATACATAAGGGCAACCAATAAATGTGTTATTCTTAATGACAACAATGTTTTAATGCAGATCTGGCTTTTCCTATGAAAAATCACAATGCCTAAGAGAGGAATGGAGCCCATGTGTGTTAATGTTTAGGAACTATTTAACAGGGCCAGAAGGAAAGAACACTTCGAGAGAAGGGGGACCTCTTAACTTGTCTGAGACTTTGAGGAACAGAGTATAACACTCTTCTTATGAATGAATGATGCACTTATTAAGTGTTTACTGTATGCAAAGCACTGGGCTAAGTGCTAGGGGTGACAAACAGAAAAGTCAGACAGTCTCTGCTCTCAGAGTTTGCATTCCAATGGGGGACACAACACATAGGGAAGGTTTCAGCTACAAATCAGATGAAAAGATCCCATCGTCCTTAGGGTACTGTAGCAAGGCACATGGTAATGCTTCATCCTTAATGTCATCTCCACTGTTGAAATCACATAAGTTTCTGTTGTTGAGCCATTTGACAGGGTTTTGGTGGTGAGAACTTTCTTGGATAGATGTGACTATAGCACCTCTAGGAATGATTGCCAGGCTGCATCTCCACAGGGTTTGTGTCCCAGAATGCTAGCTGCAGGCACTGGGGTACAAGCATTGCTATTCTAAAGGCTCGGGTTCAGCATTCTGGTCATCAGGGTTTCAAGGGTAAAAATGGTAGTCCTTGGGAAAGTTACAAACTCTTGGGGTCATTTTTCAAAATGAAGAGGTTTGTGATGCCCTCTAATGACCTTTCCAGCTCTAAATCTTTGATCTTATTATCTTTGGAAAAATTTCTATGTGTGTAGATGTACATGCCAATTAAGTTCAAATCAGATAAAAAGGCCCCTTCAGGAAGGTAATGATGACGGCTAACATTCATTTCAGACTGAGATCTGCAAAGTAGATATGTTTATTAATGTCATCTTATTGGAACCTCAAAACAATCCTTTGAAACAGTTGCTATTATTATGCCCACGTTGCAGGTGTAGTAACTGAGTCTGAAGACTCAATTGCTCACCCAGAGTCACATGACTAATGAGTCTTTGTGCCAGGTGGCTGCCGTATATGAATCCACCAGTAGTATTTGGCTCTTCTCTTTCCCTTGGGCAGGAGAGGACTTGATGAACCTTACCAACCTGCATCAGAAGGTGTGGCCCACGCCGCAATCCCAGGAAGTCAACAAATCAAGCCGGAGTTCCTAGGGTCACAGAATCTAATGAGTAGGCAAGGACTGAGAAAAGCAAGGAGTTTGAAACAGAGAATCAGGCAGAATGCACTAAGAGGAACATCAGCAAGCTGATAGCTGTGCCCATACAGCTTCTGCTTTTGGGGGCCAGGCACCAGTCATGCTCCATCCTTGCTTCTGAGTTTCATAATTCAGTACACTTGCCACAATCTTCAAGAGTGCAATCATCATCTGTGAAGGGCAGGAAATCAAATTGTGGAGAGTAGGGGGAGAAAAGAATGAGTACTAGAAATAGAGGGCAGGGGAGGATGTTAAGGAACAGTTGTAATGACAGAAAGGCCCAGAGCCTCCTTTCCTGATACCCTGCCACGTCAGCTAGTTCTGTTTCAAAAGCAGGCAAATGGCCTGACTAGTAAATTCATGGTTTGGCTCCAATTAGCAAGTGAATGAGATCATTCAGGGTAGCCTGTTCCGCAGCCAGGATTGGCTAGGCTGTGGGCATAGAATTCTCCACTAGGGTAATCAGTCTGCCCTGTAGAACTGCCCTGAATTTTTGAAATACCTTTTTAATTAGTAAAATGCCCTGAACCAAATTATCTTGGAATGCTACCGAGCGCTGCTTCCTCTTGCCTTGGAATTGAAGCAACAATGAGCATGTACCCATGAAATGAACAATCTCCCTGTTTTCAAAGGATGGTTAGGGAAGCAAGTTAACCAGTGTTTTTGACCTCTTCATTTTCCCCATCACAACATTCTGGCTTATATCTCAGGCACCCAGGTGTCCTTAATAATAATGGGTTAATCAGATAAACCAATCCTCCCTCCTTCCTCCCCAAGCCACACATCCTGATTCTCTAAAAGACTTTCTCTATGGTGCCATAGAAACCTCTTCACCCTGGAAGCTCAGTCTTCAAGGATGACTTCTATTGGAAGTACCTTCCTCTCCCTAGTGGCCTTTCCCTTGGATTGTTCGGTTCCTCCATTTTAAGGCGGATGCCCAGAACAACGATGTCTTCTTTCCTTTCCAGGATACTCTCCTGACTCTCCAGAGAATTTTTTTTACTAGATCTTCATTTCCCCCTATGTTTTCAGCTTCCTTAAATGTGTTATCTTTTCCAAAGTAAACCCCTCGAGGGCAGGGGCTGCTTTTCTTTGGGCTTTTATTTGTATTCTCAGCCCTTAGAATAGTGACCAGTTTAATAAAAGTAAGTAACAAAATAAAATGTAAATAAATAAAGATAACTGCTTGATAAATGTTTGTTGACTTGTTGACTTGACTTAAGGTATGCATTATTTAGTATGCTTCTCTCCCCCAGAGAACAATGCTTTAAACTACACTTCATATATTAAGGTTCTAGCTCTCCCTTCTAGGATACACAGGAGGGGAAATGAGAGCCTAACTAGGGGTATCAGAAGGAATGAACTATGACAGTGGAATGGAAGGTGATGAAGTAGGGAGAGAAGGAGTGTGCCCTGACCACTGTGAAAATTTGGAAGTAGGAAACAGCAGCTCTCTTAAAATCCACAGGCTGTGGTATTGGCAAAGCTGGTGATATGCCATTGAGTATCAGCCTGAACTTCATCTTCAATGTGTGGGCCATAAGTAATTGACTCCTGCCTTAATTTAAGTGACACTAGAAATAGCTGAATGGATTTTGGGGAGAATCAGTCAATCGATAAACATCATTTAAGTGCCTACTATGTACAAAGCACTGCGCTAAGTGCTGGGGGTACAAGTAGATGAAAAAGACAGTACCTGCCCTCCAGGAGCTCCCAATTTAATAGGTAAAACAGTAAGAGATATTTTTGGTCAAGGGAGTATTTGAGTAGACATTAATTCATACCATCCCGTATGTGATCACATGATTTAGAACTAGAAATATCTTAATGATGATCTAATTCACCCCCTTTATTTTATAAATGAGGAACATTGAAGCCCAAAGAGACTAATGACTTTCCCAAGATTCTAAGGGTACAGTAAATGGCAGAGCCAGAATTTTAGCCCAGGTCTTCTGACTTCAAATTCATCACTCTTTCCACTATGATCACACCATTTTTCTCAGTGGCCATGTCTAGATTTGAAGAGAGATCTTTTAACTCTGTTACTAATCTATATCTCTGTTACTATTCATTCTTCTTCTTTATTATAAATTCTAACCTTAGTTCTGATGAGTCAGTGGTCTGACTATGAACAGAAAGCTGACCCAGGACTAACTCCCGTGACCATAATCTGTGTTTTCCTATCTATTGAAATGTAGTCAGTTTTATTCTTTGTGATGATATTTGTCCTTCATTCTCGAAGGGGACCATGACATCAGGGACATGATGACATGACTTGCAGTTGACTTTGATTTGAGTGAGGGAGGGCTGTGCAAGGTCATCAGCCTCACTTTCTCCTCCAGAGCCATCTGGGTCCAGTGGCCTGATACTCACTAGGAAGACTGGAGATGGCCCAGGATGCACTGGGAGACCTTGGTCCTTTCAGGCTAAGGTCTTTTCAGGTTCTCACTTTGAGTGAGGTAATGCCCATTCAGTGAATAGGCCTCCTTAAGAAGTGAATCAAGGGATGGCCCCTTTAATCAAAATTCAAAAAAAAAAAAAATCACACTGGGAGGGGAAGACCCTCAGGGTTCCTGGCCAAAAGAGAAACAGTTACTATTTAGTGTTTACATTCACTGGGTGCTAGGAGCGGAGGGACCCATTGTCCAATTTATGAGCTCCAAAGTGAGGTGGGTTTGAAGTTTGGTTTTTGAAAAAGAAATCTAGCCAGTAAACCCGAAGGTAGGTGGGGCAGAGGCTGTGTCTGCCTCAGCCTCCTGGCATGCTCCATTTCCATAGCCGAAGGTTGCCTCCTTAACTTGGGGCCTCTGCTCTGCCTTGTGATGATACTAGGTGCTCAAATTTCTTAGTTCCTATAAATGCTTTCTTTGAATAAAGTGCTTATAATGTAGAAGCATGAGATTCTGTATAATACAGAAAGCTCTCTCATTTCTTTCTTCTGAACCATGCTTTCTCATATATTTCAACCCATCCTTAACTTTTTACTGCTTTTGCGTTAAAGTCATTAACTATTGGAGAGTATGTTGATTTGATTTTGAGAGCCTTATTAAATTCTTCTTAGAATTTCTCTACCACCTTATCCTGGTGAGGATACTGCAATTATTTTCATGGGGGTCTTCTTACAAATATTTATCATCAGTATATGTGATGTGTAAATGTACCGTGAAATAATATTTCTCGAACTTCTGAATATATGACAAAACCCCATGCTGCCAACTCCTTTCTTTGTTTCTCCAAGGAGTGGAGTGAGACATCCTTCTGTTTATGTATGACTTCCTTATTTCTTCTAGTTTTGTTTATAGCAAGAATGTCAAAATTGATATGATTCAGGTCCTCTAGCAGTATACTCAACTGTTCTTCATTAGACAAGGATCTCACATTTAGATTACACAGGTCTTAAAGCTATGATTCTTAGCTGCTTCTACCCCTTTCCCCGCCACTTGGCCAACAGCATGATAGAAAAAAGAAGAGGGCTATATAGGAAAGAAGACCATTTTAAAATTTGCGGATTGGCATAGTCAGAAACATTTTGCCACCAGGTGGCTGGTCAGTTATTCAGTTGTATCTCCTTTGTCAGCTAGGCTGGTTCTCAGAAAATAGATTCAACTTATTCCCAAGACTAAATGCAAGTCTTTTCCAGCTTGATAGAACTTGAAAACTTGAATTCCATTGGCACAGCCACCAAGAACCCTGAGTCAACTCTGTGTCACATTGAGGCATCAAAGTAAAACTTTTTTTTTAATTTAATTTTTTATACCATTTAAAGAATGAATTTTAAAATAACATACAAACAACTCTAGTCAAGGGTTTCTTTCATTAATCAGGATGGCCTAAACCTTTTTTACAATGTGGCTTTTTTTAGTTCAGGTATTAAACTTAATTTGGTGCTTACTGGACTGAAAAATAAATGCTGAATTGCTTATGAACTCTTTGTCAGTCCAGTGGTCCAGCGGCTGCAAGAGTAATAGTCACTGGGTTTCTGTTTGAACAGGTGCACAAAGGTGTGAGCTGCCAAACTGGTCTGGAAATGCCAGCAGGAAAATTCCATTTCCATGCCAGCTTTACTCAGTGAGGGGCAAGTTTGCTGGGTCCTTGAGCTGCCACTCAAGAGAAAACCAGTGGGTTTCTTCAAGGCTAAGACATTCAAGTAAAGACTGACAAAAAGTCTGAGGGTGAATAAATCATGTAGAGTCTCAGCAATTCTCAGATGTCTTGCTCTTTTTTTGCAGCCAGGGAAGGAGCAGAGGGCAAATGGCATAGTGGAAAGTACGCTGGATTTAGATATGGAGGGCCAGGTTCAAACGTTAGCTCTCATGCTTTTTATATAACTCAAAGTCCTGAAAGTATTGTCATCCTCATTTTGCAGATGAGGCAACTGAGACTCACTTTTCCCAGAATTACACAGCTAGTCAATGATAATAGCACAGTGTAAAAATCTAGCTCTTCTGTCTCCAAGTATAATGTTCTTTCTGTTATATAAAATATCCATTCTATATACCCGGATTGCAAGATCCTTCTCAAAAATCTCTCTCTAAGTGTTATATGTTACCATATGTAGAATGCCACTGCCAAAGATTTATTCTGTGGGGTTAAGTAAGGCCCTTTCCACAATTTTCTTTAAAGTGAAGACATCTTTTAAGATGGGGGTAGAAAGGGGGGAACAGTGGTGGAGAGGATGTGTGCTGCATTTGTCATTACCACTTTAGTGTGAATTATTTTATCAGATCCTTTCCTCTCTGCTAGGATGATAAAAGGTCCAGAATGAGAAAGTTTGAGTGGGTGGAAAGGGGATATGAGGGACCCAGGCGGAATTATTCTGAAAGTGGGGGGAAAAGGGGGTAAGAATGAAAGGAATAAGAAAGATGATACAGAGTGCAGCACTGGGAAGAAATTTTTCTTTTTTCCTAGTTTTATGGGCTTCTCTTGGGTCCCGAGGGTGAGAAGGGACATTCAGTTAAAATGACACGGCCCTTAGAGTCTAAGAGCTTATATACCAAAACGCAAAGCTAGAACATAGAGCTATAAATAACCATATACAAGACCTAAGAGAAACAAGATCATTCTGCTTAAATGGAAATAAGCTAAGATTGAAAGACTAAACAGAGTATTGTGATATATGCCGATTCAATTCAATAAATACTTGTTAAGTGCCTTGTGTGTGTAAGACATTATGCCAGGCATTGTTAAAAACACAAAAGTGAATGTGGGAGACAGTATAGTGAACTATATCAAGCCACAGGAGGACTTGAGTTTGAATCTCAGCTATGCCATTTAATATGTGTGACTTTGGTGAAACTATTTAAACTATCTGGGCCTTAGTTCTTTCATCTGTAAAATGAGGGAGTTGGATTGGATTACTTCAAAGGTCTTTCCAAGACTAAATCAGTAATCCTATGGTACCATCCCTGACTTCAAAGAGTTTATGATCTATTAGAAGGAATAAGACATCCACAGATAATACAAATCATGTTACACACATACACACACACACGTAATATATATATACATATATATAAATACACACATATTATTTGTATATATATATATACATATATATGTGTGGAGAGAGGTTGTGTGTGTGTGTGTGTGTGTGTGTGTGTGTGTGTGTGTAAATGATTATCTCTAGAAGCAGAAAAATGAGCCAGGTTGTCTATATTTAATCAAGAGACTTTTGGAAAAATATAGCATATCTAACAGTATTCAGAGAAAAGGATACCTCCGTTGGGGTATCAGCATAGCTAACATAAATCCATTCTTAAGGCTCTTATTTTTTATTTTTTTTATTGGAAAACTGCATCTGGGCTAAAGCTTAATGAAAGCCTAGATATGAGAGCTGATGGAATGAAGGACCTTTGGCTTTGGGGGTTTCCCTTTGGGTCTGTCTTGAAGCATATAGCTCAGTGATCCTGACTGCATCTTTGAAGAGTTAACAAATATTATTCATTGCTCAGGCCAGAGGAGCTGTGATGCAAATTTGGTTGGTTTGAACTCCAGACTGCTGAGAGGCTTCAGACTGAGATAGCAAAACCCCTCCTGCTATTAGCCTGGTGCTTCAAAAGAACAGTATCTTCAGGTCATAGTCAGGGCAACACTATCTAGGTTTTTATTTGACAGAACTCCAGACTTCAACAAACAGCATATGTAGGGCTCCTTGGAAACCCAACAGTACAGTATAAAACACAGATGGAATCCATCTTCCCTCTGAAAGACAACCTGAGAAGTAACGATCAAGTTTTACCCCAAATACAAGTTCCTTGACCCCTCTTCACCAAAAATACCATTTTCTTTCAAAATAGCTCACCAATCCCTGTCATCAGCCAGTAATAGTGAAAATGTATTTTCTTAGACACGTATGGTCCAACACTGAAAGCTCTGATTTTACATAGACTAGTTTCAATTTGGAGGAGAGCTCCAAAAATCATATCTCTTTGGTTCTTTTTGCCCCCAACCAAAGTTTTCAGCATAACTTCATTAAAGACAAGTTATGCATGACTAACCTATTTTCCTTTTTTTATAAAGTTAATCAACTAATAAAAGAACTAGTTACCAAATCAGTTTATCTACCAAACTACTACTGAACTAAGTCTATAGATCAGGGGAATGCTAGAGCTATAGTTTACCTGGATTTTAGCAAAGCCTTTTTGGTAAAGTATTTCATGCTATTCTTGTGGAAATGATAGAGAAATATAAGACAATGAGATGATTAGATGGATTCAGAGGTGGTTAAATAGTGAAACTCAAAGATTAGTCATTAAAGATTCAATATCAACTTAGTAAAAGGTCTCCAGTTGAATACCCTCTGTTAATTAGCTCTTTATAAATAATGAACAATATTGTCTTATAAAGCAGAAATGAAGGTACAATCAGTTTAAAAAAAAACTTGAGATTTGCAGCTAAGCAAAATCTCAAGGGCATTCAAAGATAAAATGGAAGTACTACAAAGAGAAGAAAAATGAAAAAAACATATACAAAAAGAATTTCAATAAACTATTTTCTCCATCAAGGACAAAGAACCACTATACCTGAACACTAACATCACAATCCCTAAAATACTTAATAGAAGATAGAAATGGCCCTAAAGAGAACAAAGACAAGGAAAAGCAGGTGGATTGGCCTAAGTATGTGAATGCAGAATGAATGAATGACACACTTTCTAAGCATTTTGCTGTGTATTCAGTGCTCTGTTAGGTACCGAGATTGTTGTTTTTGTTCAGCCTTCTATCTAGAAGAGGACCAATGACATCAGGAGGATGTCTTGACTTGCAAGTAATTGGATTTAAGTGAGGCAGAGCTGTGCAAAGTCATTAGACCCAGTCCCTCCTCCAGAGTCATCAGAGTCCAGTGGCAAGACATAGGTCAAGATGACTGGTGATGGCCCAGCAGGTGCTGAAATACAAATAGAAAAGAAAAGATAGTTCACACCCTAAAGGGAAATATGAGGAAATAGTTTCCAAGAAAGGGCATTTTGGACCAGAAAATTAATGGCAGGGGAGGGGGTAGTAGTAAATCTACTGACACATCCCATCCAGGAAAAACGGTAGAGATGATTTGATCATGGTTCATTGTTGCAGAGCTAAAGGGAGTAAAGAGGAAATGGAATATACTTGGAAGCAAGGCAGTTGGTGAGGTTCTGGAGGAAAGGGTCAGGAATAGAACGAAATGAAGTATAGCTGGTATTTTCCTGAAGTAGTGGTCAGTAAAGGCAGTCACCAATCAGCAGAGTAGGGCTCCTTGGTAGGAGTTCCCCCAGCATATGGTCTCTGGCATGGATGTCAAGATGATTGGCAAGGTTGTGAAGGAGATGACTGGAGAATAGGGAAGATATAGAGAGGAGATTGCTGCTGGAAGCACTACAATTGTAAACATTGAGGGACTGATTTTTCAAGATATCTAAAATAGAGAGAGATAAATATTTGGAAGAAATTTCAGACTTTATTTATATTAGTTGTTGTCCTTAGTTCTTGAAGAGGACCAAAATGACATCATTATGCTAGAGTCAAGTTACAATGTATCCAACTGTGGCTGATCAGACCAATATGAGCTCAGAATGTTCTACCACAGGTTGGGTACAAATATTCCATGTGAACATTTGGGGTGGATTCTCTAAATTTATGCATATTGTATTTGTTTTGAACTACTTAAATTCTGCTTTGTTCATGGAGCACAACACCTTCTCTGATATGGGCACATCATGCTGAGCTGACCTGTGCCAGTGTTTCTCATGTCACACAATCAATTCCAAAGTTCTTAACAGAGATCTATGAAAATGATGACAATACATCAACAAATATCAACCTAATCTCCCATTTATACAAAATCTTCTTGAGGGTTATCTATTCATGAACTAAGGGTATGTACCATAAAGGCGTTAGTAGAGATCAGATAGGATTTTGCAAGCGATGCTCAAGAATGCCATCTCACTATGAAGTGCAAAACTCAGAGATTAAAAATCCCTTTGTATTTATGAAAAAGCACTTGGTAAAGTAAAGTAAAATGCTGCCTTACAAGCTCTTTTACATCAAAGTGTCTCCCACCTATAAAGCGAAATCATTTAGGACTCTTTGGGAGGTGTAACAAAAGAAATAACCCTGCTTAATGTTCCTCTGACAATAAACATCAGGTAAGGCATTAAACAGGGGGATAATTGTTTGCCAAAATTAGCCATTACTGTGATGGAGGAGGTCTAGCACAGAATTGAGTTTGAGGAAGAATTCCCTGTGGATGTCAGGTCTTCCAGGTGCTCCTATTTTTGGATGATATTGTGCTCAATGCATTACATCCCCATGAGTGCAGATGCTCTTGAAAGAGATCTACAATCACTCAAAGGGATTTCAGTTGTTCATCTTTGCAGGAAAGATCAGATAGATAGAGCATTGTCTAGTGCCCAATTCTAGAGCTGAAAAAGAGGAGGGCAGGTTGTATTGTTTTCAGGGAATTGAGAGGCTCTTTGGCTGACATGAAGCTTCCCATGAAAACAAAGTCCTAGCCTTTCAACACTAACATTTGTCCAGTATGGCTATATGGCATAGAGACATGAAACACTACTGCCTCTAAAAAAATAAAGAGGAATATCACACAAAAGGCAATGGAGAACTACATGGCAGGTGTCAGCAGACAGCAAGGTATAATGAACAAGGAAGTCTGAAGAAGAAAAAAATTAAAGAATTTTATGACAGGGAAAGAAGATGGGCTACTCATTTTTTAAGAGTGAATATAATAGGTAGACAACCAGAATGCTCAATGGTGTTCTTGGGATATAAGGAAAAAGCATGAAAGGATTACAAAACATTGAGTGGACTCACATACTTAAGTTTTAGAATATGGTGACAAGAGTCATGCATGATGGGCAGGCATTGATGCATTGTGATCTGAATTGTGGGAGGGAACGCCCAAATTACTGAGCCATTTGAGAGGGTATCGGTAATTGGGAAAAAGGTTTAATTGGCATGCATATCAAATTTGTACGTGGCCAGAATCACTACAACTGCAAAACAGATTGAGCCAGGATCACGGAAAAGATTACACCAAAATTGCAACCAGACTTCAATCCTGACAAGAACATGAGACAAAGTCAGTTCCTAGCACATTCTACTCACCTGCCTTCATTTGCACAGCTCTCTCCTACTTCTCCGTTTCTCTGCCTAGACAATTCCTTAATAGTTTGGCAATTACCACTCCTTTTTACTCTTCCTATCCCAGTGATGCTGAATCTCTGGATGTCAGAGAGAAAACTACCTCCCTGTATGACCATTACTTCCTGTCATTTCACTCCCATCCATTCCAGTTCTACCCCTTCAGTGTCCCACTCTATAGAGCTGCCTAAACCTTCTACTGTGCTATCTGAAACTTTTTTTCTATAATTAACAAATTCTCCTTCATTTTAGATCTCTCCTTTGTGTGTTCCTTCCATCTTCTGGTATTTGCAGAAATATCATTCTCTATAAATGTTAAACTGAATTCCTGGACATTTATTCCAGTAGTGTTCAATCTTTTCTAATACAACCCTGATAACAATAATTCTGGAGAGGAAATAAAGCTATTCCTTGCTTCCTATTGCCATTTCCAGACTTCTTCTACAACTACCATTCAGCAACCTCTTCTTTGATGTTTATTCTTTCCAGTTTTCTCACCCAATCCAGTTCCTTGTGGCTGTTGTCTATTGATCCCCAAATATTCTCCCTCCTTTCTCAGTTGAATTCATCACCTAGCTCACAGTTTTCTTCTCTACCCAAATACCTGTCCTCTTATTAAGGGAGTTCAACACATGTTGAACACCTTAACTTCCCACTTCCTTAATCTGCTCAATTCTCATGAGTTAGTCCTTACTTCATTTCACATATACAAAGGAGTGAGCACATTCAGTATCTCACTACCATCCCTGAATGTCCTACTTTTATCTCCAATAACTCTAAAATCCCTTTAATTATAATTTCTTACTACTAAATTTATCCCTATTACTTACTCCTCCTAAGCTTTCTTATCTAGGGTTGGGTTAGGTTATGAAGAACCTTAAAAGTCAACATAGGATTTTATATTTGATCTTGGAAATAATAGGGAGCCATTGGGGATTATTGAGTAAGGAGGTCAGACACGGTCAGAGCTGCATCTTGATAGCTGAGTAGAGAATTCGTTGGAGTAGGAAGAGACTTGTAGCAGGGAGGTGAACCAGCAGACTATTGCAACAGTCCAGGACTGAGGGAATGAGGGCTCACACCAAGACTGACAATGTCAGAAGGTATGATTGACAAGACTTGTATGATAGTACCTTTGTCAATAATAAGGAAGTTTAGAATAAGAGAGGGCTTTGGGGAAAAAAGATAATAAATTCAGGTTTGAACATGTTGGGTTTAAAATTGTTGTGATACATACAATTCAAGATGTCTGATAATTGATGATGTAGAACAGGAGAGAAGTTAAGGCTTAATACCTTGATCTGATAATCATCACCATAGCAATAAGTGGGATAATCTATGGTAGCTGATGAGTTCCTAAAGAAAAATAATATAGAAGAAGAGAAAAGCTAGGATAGAGCCTTGGGGGACACTCGGAGTTATCAAGAATAATCCATAGGAAGATCTAGCAGAGAACATTTAGGAATGGTCAAACAAATATAAGGATAACCAGGAGAGAGTAAAAAGAATATAGCACCAAGGAGAGTAGGGTCGTCAGTTTCAAAAGGGGTCAAGAAGGATGAGGACTGAGGAGAGGCCATTAGATTTGGCAATTAAGAGATCAGTGGTAACTTTGGAGAGAGCAGCTTCAGTTGAATGGTGAGATCAGAAGTCATACTTCAGAGAGTTAAGAAGAGAATGAAAGAAAAGGAACTAAAGGTAACTATTATATATGGCCTTCTCAAAGAGTTTAGCCATGACAGGTAGAAAAATATAGGATGATGGCTAGTAAGAATGTATAGATCCTTGAGGGTTTTTTGAGGATTGTGGAAACAGGGACATGTTTATAGGCAGCAGTGAAGCAACCAATAGATGGGGAAAGATCGAAGATAGGTGAGAGAGGGGATAGGGAATAGGATCAAAAGTGTAGTCAATGACCAACTACAGTTCCATGATAAAACATGCTATAAACTTCCAGATCAAGAGGGTAGATTGAAACACTTTCTTTTCCTCCCTTTTCCCTTGTTTGTGTTTTTGACATGGCTAATGTGGGAATTTATTTTTGATGATGATTCATAGTTTTTCTTGCCTTCTCAGTAGATGGGAGTGGAAGAAAATTTGGAATTGAAAATTAAAAAATTGATTTTTAAAAATTGTTTGTAGAAGAGTTTGCTTTGGCGGGTTGAAGGGCTACCTGTTCATGGGAGCTAGGGGTGAGGAAGGAGTCACTGTTAGCAAGCATCTGAGTGATGTGAGATGAAAAGGATGGGAAAATAAGGTCGTTGGTTTTGGAAAAAAAATAAGCTTATTTCAATCAGTATATTTAGTGAATACAAATAGTGTTCATTATGACTCAGTATTCTGTAATATTTCCCTTAAACAAAATTGCTTGGGCACACATCCTGTGAAATGCCCTGTTGCCTATAGCCCTTGCTGTTGTACATTCTGAACTGGAAGTCCTACAGGCATCTCAAACTCAACAAGTACGAAACAGAATTTATTATTTTCCTCATGAACCCACCCTTCTTTCAAAGCTATTTTTGTCAAAGCACCGCAATCCTTTGAATCACCCAAGCTCACAACCTCTGTTTCATCTTTCACTCTCCCTAATTCTGCATTTCAGTTCGGTTGCCAAATCTTGTCGTTTCTTTCTCTACAACAGTCAATCAGTAAACATTTATTAAATGCCTACTATATGGCAGGCAATGTGCTAAGTGCTGGGAGTCAAAAAAGAGGCAAGAGACAGTCTCTACCTTCAAGGAGTTTACTGTTTAATGGAAAATGATATGGTCAGATCTGTGCTTTAGGAAAATAACTTTGGTGCCTGAATGTAGGATGGATTGGAGTGGGGAAGAGACCTGAAGCAGGCAGACTCACCAGCAGGCTATTGTATTAATCCAGGTAGGAGGTGACGGGGGCCTGCACTCCCAGGGTGGCAGAATCAGAACCGAGACATTGCATGGGAAAAATAGACAGGCCTTGGCAACAGATTGGCTGCGGAAAGTAAGAGATAGTGAGGAGTTAAGGATGATTCGTAGGGTTTGAGCCTGAGGGACTGACAGAATAGTATTGCTTTCTGCAGTAATAGGGAGGGTTTAGGACAGAGGTTACCAAACTTCTTTGACCTACAGCACCCTTTAAAAAAGTTTTCTTTGCACCCCCCCTGGAAATCTACTTTCTTTAACCCTTTAACATTTTTTAAAAGTTGCATAATTTCAAAAATGTATAAAACATTTTTTAAAGTGATACATCTTAAATTTAATAATTTATTGTAAATTTGTGGCTTTTTTCTGCATTGAAATTTTGATGATGCAGTATTGCATCATGTAACCATATAGTATCATATTATAAACAAGTCATTATATATACATATTCCTGCCGATCCATGCTGGACTTCTCAAAAATGGGTGACGTGCTCACTTGCCAACAGTTGCTTGTTAAGACCTGTTGGTGGACTTGACCACTGATGGATTCTAACTTTCATTTTGTGTGTTTACTTGGAAAATAATGTAATTACTGTGACTTTAATGCTCTTACACAACGGATGAAACATGTATGAACAGTTTTTCAGGATTTTCTTCTCTTTCCTTATGCTTCTACCACCCCCTTATTTTTATTCCATGACCCCCAATTGCATCAGAGGCTACTACCGCCCCCCCTGGATCATTCCAATGCCTCTCAGGGGTGCCCCCCATTTTGGGAACCTGTGGAGAAAGATAATGAATTCTAGTTTAGACATGTTTAAGATATTTACTGGACATCCAGCTTGAGATGTTGTAGTAGGAAGGCCAAATTTATGATCTCAAAAAGGATCGTATATATATCTGAATGGTTCAAAATCACAAGGTATATAGAATTCTTTAAGCAGAAGACATCAAAAAATTTATTCAGGGCCCACAGTGACAAATTAGTGAACCAGCCTCCCCATTCCAATGTTGTGATCACAAGCCTCCAGGCCCAGTAGGCCTGCCTCACAAGAGTAACCAGGAGGCCACAGAAGAACAAGATGGCATAAATCATATTCACTGGCCTCAAGTCCTTGCTCAAACTCCTGGGTCCACACACAGGTCTCCTGCTTTGGCTTTTTTCAGCTTCAGTTTCTCGCCTGTCCTTGCAGCCAAGCCTCTGGCGTTCTCAAGCCCCACCTCAACAACCAGAGACCAATTGGTTCCCGAGTTGGCCCCTCTTAAGTCATCAATCTACCCCCACACAGGTTTCACACCTGATAGGGCTTTGGGCCTGGGGCTTAGCACTTAACAGCTGAAAGTACTTTCACTGTAAACAAAAGCCAAACTCCTCAAGGGCACCCGTTAAACTAAGCCCATTTTGCCTTTACTGGCACAGATGTCTGAAAAGCAGTTTGAAATGAAAGATTGGAGGTCAGCAGAAAGATTAGAGCAGGATAGATAGATTTGAGAATCACTGATGATTCATTGGGATAGGAAGAGTATGACTAGGTGGGAGAATAGCCATCATTTAGTGGAGGTGCCACTCTTCCCAACAGTGGTTGGAGATTGGGCTGGAGGCTAGTATAGAATAAGATGGAAAGTATGTAGTCAGATGGCTATTTCTCTTCCTTCCAAAGGGTGGAGAGTCAGCAGGAAAAGTGTGCAACAGACAATGTAAGTTGAATCTGCACATCGGGGGAAGAAGTCCCATTCCCCACAAACTTTCTTTTTCCTCTTTCCTCGAAGAACAGGTGCAACAAAATATGGAAAGCCTGAATTGAAAGTGTTCAAAACACTTCACACCAGAGGTTTTCCAGATTGGGCAGATAGCAGGAGGTGGAAGTTGCCTTGTGCTGGCACAGATGGAAATCATTGCTTTAGGGCATGGAGAAGTCCTTTGGGGAAGATGGGAGACACATGGTCTCTTGTCACCTTCCCTCTGGGAACATACTGTACCCAGCAGGATATGGAAGGTACAAAGCAAGCCATCAGAGGAACTCTTGGCACCTCTCCTATTTGTACTCTCCTTCTACTCATAACTACCATTCTAATTCAGTCCCTCATAGTCTCTTACCAGATTTTTGCAATAAAATCTCTTTATCTACTGTAGAGTACCTTCCACTAAGATTCCAAAATTATTTTTACTGTAGGGTAAATCTGACAATCAAACTCCCTACGTCCCCCACTCAATAAACTCCACTAGTTTTCTGTTACCTCCAAGATCAAATGTAAACTCTGTTTGGCATTTCAGGATCATCACAACCTGGTCACCACCTTCTTTTCCAGTCTTATTACACATTTATTACCTCCACACACCCCAAAATCGAGCCAAACTATCCTTTCTGTTCTTCACACATGACATTCCATCTCTGTACCCCTTTGGAATCTATTTCCTCTCCACCTTTACCTCTTGGAATCCCTTCCCCCCCCCCCACAAGAATTAATTCAAGCTCTATCTTCTTAATAAGGCCTTTTCTAGTGTCTGTACCCACTAGTATCTTTTCCCTGAAAAGGTTATCTTCGTATCTGCTCTGTATACATTTTGCATGAATGCAAATCCTTGAAAATAGGAGCTATTTCACCTTTGTCTTTGCATCTCCAGTGCCTACCTAGCACTGTTCCCGACACCTAATAGAACGTTAAGAATAGCATGTTGAACAATGAAGAGATTGATGGCACAAAGCCAAAAAGGAAAGTTAAACCGCTCAGTGACGAGTCATAATCCTCCAAAATCTTAATAAACTTGAACATTGGGCTGAATCCAATAAGATGAGGGTCAGTAGGGATAAATGTAAGGTCTTACATTTGGGTTTAAACAATCCACTTCAAAAGTAGAGGAGGGGAGAGTCATACTTAGCAGCCTGACCGAAAAAGATTACTGAGTTTGAATGGCCTTTGGATTCAACAACGTAAAATGGACTGGAGAGGAAATGGCAAACTACTGCAATATCTCTGCCAAGAAAACCCCAAATGGAGTCATGAAGAGTCAGACACAACTGAAAAATGATTGAATAACAAAAATCCAACAGGACAAAACAGGGTAATATGACAGCCAAAAAAACTTAATGCAACTTTAATGAAAAAAATACAGCTCTTACTAATAAGAAGATGCTAGTCCCACTACAATTTTCTCTGGGACCCATCATCTGAAATATTATGTTTAGCTTTTTGTATCAGTTTTAAAAGGACATTGAGTAAACAGAGAGCAAGAGAGCAAGAGAAGATGGCAACCAGAATAGTGAAGGGTCTTGAGTCTGTGTCCTATGAGGGAAGGAATAAGAAAGCAGGAATGTTTAGCCTGTAGAGGAGATTGGGGAGGCAGGCGAAGTGAAAATTGGTATCTATCTCCAATATTCTGAAATGTTGTCATGTAGAAGAGAGATTAGATTTTTTCTAATTAGTCCCAGAGGATAGGATTAGGAGCAATGTGAAGAAGTTGCAAAAGAAAAAAAAAAAAAGGAAATTTCGGCTTAATGTCAGGAAGACATTTCATTAATGTAGGAAACTCCTGCAGAAATTCCTTTGACCGATGTAAGTTTTGTACCTTACAATCTTAGAGAATTGTCTAGAACTCAAGATGCAAAACAAGAAATGGATTTTTGGATATAGCCAAAGCAGGGATTTGTTTTGCTTAACTTCGCAAGTGAAAATTATTGAGAAGTTAAGTGACTCACCGAAGATTGCCCAGTTTGTATGTATCAGAGGGTGAACTCAAGTCTTCTTGGATCCAGTCAACTGGCTCTCTATTGACAACACCATACTGTCTCAAGGCCACGCTATTTCCAAAAATGGAAAGGGCTGCTTAAGAAGTGCTGAGTCCCTCATCATTGGAGGTCTTTAACCTGGTTGACTTCATGTTGGGTATATTGTAGTGATAATTTCCTTCAAGTATGAGCTAGACAAAATTGACTTTAAGGTCCTTTATAATTCAAATATTATTTGTGATACTGTGAAGTGACATACTGGTAGTTCCTTTGAGCACATCGTCATATAGTCTAAGTTCTGGATAGCTCTCTGGGGACCTGGCAAGGTTTCACAGTGTTGGTGGTTCATTCAATCTTTCTCTCTCCTGAAAAGTTTCCTCAGGATCATGTTATACTCCCTCTAAGAAGCTGCAACAGTTTCAGCTCAATATTTTTTAAGATATTCACAACTCGACAATCCTTTGTGAGTGTCTAAGACTTCTCATACATATTAGCCTGGCTGTTATAGGCACTTCCAGCACTTAAGGAGAAATCAAGAAAGGTTCCTGTAGGCTCACAGCTATCTTGATATTGATATATGCAAAGAACTGCACCATCACCACCACCACCCCCAATGAAAAAAATTAAAACAAGAGCAAATAATTGAAATAAAATATAAAAATATCAGAAAAAATATTTTTAAAAAAACCAAAATTCAAAATGGTATGCTCATGTGGTCCAATTTTGAGAGTTCTCTCTTGTCTCATATCTTGCTATGTCAAGTAGTTTAACTTCAAAGAAAAGTTGAACAGTTCCAAATGAGATGCCAAGACTTAATTCATGGGGCCAGGATCCCATGATCTCTCTTTATCTGAGCAAGTTCAATCTCAGGGCCATTTCCGGTCTATCTTCTGTTCTCTTATCCAACAACGCAACTCTTATCTAAAAGATTCCTTTTTATAGGTCCATTACAAAAAGATAGCTGTAATCCACAATAGTCTGAGCCAATCACATCTTACACAAAGGTTGACTTAATAATGCATCTTCAATGTCCTGTGAAAGGATTTAAAAGTAGTCATGTGTAGGTGTCCTCAACCACTTAAATGAGAAAAATGGATATGTTCACACCATCCATACAAGTAATCAGAATCCTAAGAGAAGGCTTACCTCCCTTGTAACCTCATATTGTTGGTATGATCCTTCAAATCAACTATCCGTCCTTGAAAAAGGATAAAGGAGTTACAGAAGCACAAAATATTCCAGTTAGAAAGAATCTGAGAGATCACGTAGTCCAGGTATGTCATTCTACAGATGAGAAAACAAAAGTCTTGAGAGTTGAAGTGACTACCACTAGTTAATAATATGATCTTCCATGAGTCACTTTAGTCTCAATAAGTATCACTTCCTTTATCTGAAAAATTCATGATTTAAAACAAATGACCTTTAAGATTTTATCTTTCCTTATGCCTTAAGACTTAACTCTGTCTGTCTTCACTGTGACCTCCAATCCTCCCATCCCTGAATTTTTTCTCAGGCCATCATCCCTGCACTGGCTACATCTTTTTCCTTTCCCTATATTGACTTTTGTGAATCAGCTCAACTCTACACTTGAACCCATTGTGACTTGTCCCATCACCATTTTATTCTTACCTTCTGCCAGCTTTGCTCCTATTTATGTACTGCTGATCAGAGCTGGAAAAAAATCACAAAACTGCTAATTAGGTCCATTATATATTTATACCACATAATCTCAACTGGACCTTCACTCCAGCATGGCAGTTCTTTTATAATCTCCCTAATCAGTTCATTATCCCACCCAGAAGAATGATTGTTCCAAAGCTTTTTATTCCTCTCCAATCCTCCCTGGCACCCCATCTCAGCTGAGAAGCTCACTTCATACTTCACCAAATAAAATTTAGCTCATTTGCTTAAATCTCTCCATTCTCTCTCCTTCACATCTTACAACACTAAAACATCTTCCACAATTTACTATTGACTCCCATGAGTACATTGTCTTTCACCTTGCCTAGGCAAACCCCTTTATATAAACCATTGATTCCATCCATCACATCCTATCTTCTTCACAAATTTCCCCCTGTTCTCTAGTCTTCAATCTTTCCCTGTCTATTGGCTGCTTCCCTGCTGCTCCCTCATCTTTAAACAAACAAACAGAACTACTCACTTGAAAAATAGGACCATCTCCACTTTCTATTTTCCTGTATCTCTTCTCCCTCTCTTGGCTGTTATAATTCGGTCATGTCTGACTTTTCATGACCCTTTTTAAGGTTTTCTTGGCAAAGATACTGAAGCGGTTTGCTATTTCCTTCTCCAACTCATTTACAGATGAGGAAACTGAGGCAAATAGGGTTAAGGGGCTTGCCCAGGGTCACACAACTAGTTAAGTGTCTGAGGCCAGATTTGAACTCAGGAAGATGAGTCTTCCTAACTTCAGACCCAGTGCTCTGCCCACTGCACATCTAAACTCCCTAAGAAAGCCACTGCATTTGATGCTTCCATTTCTTCTCCTTCACTCTCTTCCAGTTCCTCTGAAACCTATCTTCTGACATCCTCTTTCCACTGAAACTACTCTCCCTAAAATTACCCATTACTTCTTAATTGGCTAATGCAGTGGCCTTTTTCTCATTCCTCATCCTTCTTAACTTCTCTGTAGCCTTTGACACTGTCAATCCCTGTCTCCTCCTGCGTAGGCCATCCTTCCTAGGTTTTCATGACAGCGATCTCCTCTACCTGTCTGCCCAGTCCTTAGTTTCTATCATTAATCTTTAACAATGTTATGCCCAATAACCGTAAGTGTCCTTGGCCCTCTTCTCTTCTCCCTCTGTACTGCTGTACTTAAAGATCTCCTCAGCTCACGTGAGTTCAGTTATCATCTCTATGCAAATGATTCCCAGACATATATACATTATATATGTATATGTGTATGCATGTATGTATATCCAGGCTTATTCTTACTGCAGAGTTAGTCTTGAATCTCCAATTGCCTTTTATACATCTCAAAATGGATGTCCCATAAGCATCTAAAACCTAACATCTCCACAATAGAACATAACACCACTTAAACATCAATAAAACATCCCAAATTTCCTGTCTTATTATTATTGAGGGCACTACTATACACCTTGTCACCCAAGCCCGCAACCTCAGTGTCATCCTCTACTCCTCATTCTTATTCCCCTCACATAACCAATTGGTTTTCAAATTTTACAGTTTCTACCTTCACAACATTTCCCATACAGATCCTTTCCTCTTCACTCACATAGCCACAACCCTGACACAGGTTCTCATCACCTCACACTTGGACTCTAGCCTTCTAATTTCATCCCTGCCTCATATCTCTCCTCACCCCAATGTGCTGCCAAAGCGATTTTCCTAAAACATGTGTCTATGTTACCCCCACCATTCAAAAACCTCTAGTGGTTCCATAGTACCTCTATGAGCAAAAATAAGGCTCTCTGGTGTTTAAAATACTTCAAAATCTATCTTTCCTATCTTTCTAGGCTTCATGCACTCAAATCACCTTAATGATCCAGCTACACCAGGCTATTTGCTGTTCTTTCTAGATGACATTCCTCTTCCTGTCTTTGTGCTTTCCCATTGGCTATTACCCATGTTCCCCCTTATTTCCACCTCTTTGCCCAGATTACTTCAAGACTCAACACAAATTTCATAGTCTTCAGGAGGCATGTCATACTCTCCCAACTGCTAGTGCCTTCCCCTCTGAGATTATCTTCCGTCTTCTTTGCATATATCTTAGATATGTCTAGTTTTACCGAGGTTCTTCTCCATTAGAATATGAGCTCCTTCAAGGTAGGTCTTGTTTTTGCTCTCTTTATACCCTCTGAGCTTATCACTTAAAAACGCTTATTGACTAACTGACTAACTTATTCCTTAGTTTAAGTATTGCCTAATTTACCCAAAGTCACACAGTTCATAGTAGTACCAGAACACAACTATCAGTCCCGACTATCCCTACATGGATCTCAAAAATTCTACTTTGGCTTTATTTAGCACAGCTAATCTACATAACAAGTAAAAGGAAATACAGTTAAATGGAAGGATAGTTCAGCTTCTCCTTGGACAGGCAAATGAAGAATAGGGTGGCAATGGTGGTTTCACACACCCAAGGGCACTGAAAAACATAATTCCAAAGGATATTTGTTTATCTCATATCCTAATGCTTATTACAAACATTTCCCAAAAAATCACTGTGAAATTATTGCAGCTTATTAACCTACATCTATTGCAGAGGATAAAGAGGTCAAGAAATTATTCAAAAAACTTGAAATGACCTTCTAAACTAAATTTATATATATTTAGCTGTTCAGTGACTCCAATGCAAATAGGAGAGAAGAATCATAAGAAATACGCTGGAAAATAAGATCAACGAGAGGTCAAAAACACATAGGTCACACAAGTTTCATCCTTCTATATCATGAATAATTTCTCAGAAAAAAAAATGAGTAAGTACTGGGTATGCACAGCAATGGAGACATCAAGAAAAATGAAATTGATTAGATTTTAAAGAACAGGAAGTGACTCATTGCCGATGTGAAAATTATTCCTGAATCAGCTGTTTGTAGCCGTATCATCAATTTTTAGAGCAAAGATCAGAATCAGTACAAAGCTACGAAAAGATTAAAATTGAACAAAAGATATGACCTGCAATTAAAATTACTCCATCTTGACCTATTTAAACAAGTTACTAATTATGAAAAATTAGATATGGAGAGAATTACATACACAACACTTTCAAGAGAAGTTTAATTGGTATAAATCAATTGCCAAAACAAGGAGATTAAAAGACTCCAAATAGTGCCAGACAACATTTGACCTACTTGCCAATCACAGAAATCTCAAAGCCAAGATCAATACTTATTTAGAATGTGAGATTATTTATAAAATCTTAAAGAAAGAAAAAGATGTAAAAAGATTATAAGAGGTATCATTATATAAACAAAGAGAAACAGTAGAAGCTAAAACCCAATTTAAAGGAAGCTTGGCAAGAACCCTAGCTAAGCAATGTCATAATGTAAGCATTTAAGGATGAATATGGAAGAAGACAATAAATTAGGGAAAAATTCTGCAAATATAGTTACAAAAATCTTTCACCATCAAGGGCAATAGAGCTGACACCTTCAGACTCTGACATTAAAGTCCCAGATGTGCTGATAGAGGAGGGAGCGATGGCACTAAAGAGAGCAAGACATGAAAAAAAAACTAGGTAAAACTTTAAAAAATGGGTAGAAGTGGTGCATTCTAGAATAAACACAGTTGAGAAAGCTTTGAAGAATCAGCTTAAAATGGCTCTGGAAAGGGACCAAAAGTGTGCGGGGGGGGGGGCAAATCTTGAAAATAGAAAAATGAGTGAATGAATAAATAAAATTAAATTAGGAAAAAAAAACAACTACCGACTTTTAAGCCTACATTCCCATCTATACAAAATTTTTATTATTATCTATACACACCTTGAGGACATTATAAATGAGGGTATTGTAAGAGAATAGGCAGATTTTTGTAATTAGTATTCCACAGTAGAACACATCTTAACCATTACATAATTGATCAAAAGATGTATGGAGACATGAGGGTCATATGATCAACAAAATGGTGAACTAGACTTTTTCCCCAAACTTCTCAAACTTCTTCAAAATAAAAATTATCACTGCCAAGATAAACTAATTTCAGCCTTTCCCCCCAGGTTAATATACCAAAAGCTCTAGAGGCAAGAGTAAAAGAGGAGATACTACAAAATGCATAAAATATTTGGGAATCAATCTACAAATTTTCAGAAAATACTTGTATAAATTCAATTGCAGAGTGTTCTTTAAAGAAATAAAACAAATAACTGGAGCCACATTCAGTGCTCATGTCTGAGATTTCACAATATACTAAAAATATTGATAATATCAAAGTTAATTTATGTTTTAATACAATATTAATCAACCGATCAAAGGGACATTATATAGTGCTCAGTGAACAAAAATTTAAAATTCATATGGATGAACAAGAGGTCTAGAATGTCAAGGGAAATAATGAAAAAAAAAAGAAATGAATGGAGGGTAACACTTTCAGAAATTGTATTATATTATGAAGCAACAGTTATCAAAACCATTTCATATTAGCTAAAAATAGAGAAATAGATAAATAGGACAGACTAGACAGGGAAGAACCAGAAACAATAGAACTCCATAGCCCAGTATTCCCTAAACTAGAAAATATAAATTCGTTAGAACTGAATTACCTATTTGATAATAACTTTGGGGGGAAATTAGAAAGTATCCTGAAAGAAATTGGGCTTAGACAAACATTTTATGTCATATACCATAATAAAATCAATATGGATATGTTAACTTTGAATATTAAAGATTAAAATGAGAAGAGAAATAAGTCATATGCTTTTTTTATTTAATGGTATTTTTTTCCAATTGCATGTAAAGACAATTTTCAGCATTCATTTTTTGAAAGATTTTGAGTTCCAAATTTTTTCTCCTTTCTCTTCCCCTTCCCCAAGACAGCAAGCACTCTGATATAGATTATACATGCACAATCAAATAAAATATATTTTCAAATTAGTCACATTGTTAAAGAAGAAATAGACAAAAAAGGAAAAAAAACATGATTAAAAAAAGTGAAAATAGTATGCTTCAATATACATTCAAAGCCCATCAATTCTTTCTCTGTACATGGATAGCATTTTCCATCATGAGTCATTTGGAATTGTCTTGGATCATCGTTTTGCTGAGAAGAGCTAAGTAAATCATAGTTGATCATTTCACAGTGTTACTGTTACAGTGTACAATGTTCTCCTGGTTCTGCTCACTTCACTTTACATCAGTTCATGTAAGTCTTTCCAAGTTTTTCTGAAATCCACCTAATTGTCATTTCTTATAGCACAATAGTAGTCAATTATGTTCATAAACTACAACTTGTTCAGCCATTTCCCAATTGATGGGCATCCCCTCAATTTCCAAATCTTTGCTACCACGAAAAGAGCTGCTATAAATATTTTTGTACATGTAGGTCCTTTTTACTTTTTTATGATCTCTTTGGGATACAGATCCAGTAGTGGTACTGCTGATGAAAGAGTATGCGTAGTTTGATTATCTTTTGGGCATAGTTCCAAATTGCTCTCCAGAATGGTTGGTCAGTTTACGACTCCACCAACAATATAGAAATATCTCAATTTTTTTTTTATTTTCTCTCCAGCAGTTATCATTTTCCTTTTCTGTCATGTTAGCCAATCTGCTAGATGTGAGGGGGTATCTCAGTTATTTTAACTTGCATTTCACTAATCAGTCATGATTTAGAGCATTTTTTTCATGTGACTATTGATAGCTTTGATTTCTTCTTCTGAAACCTTCTTGTTCATACCCTTTGACCATTTGTCAACTGGGGAATTGCTTCTTATTTTTATAATTTTGGCTCAGTTCCCTATATATTTGAGAAAGGAGGCCTTTATCAGAGAAACTTGCTGTAATTACACCCCCCCCCAGTTTCATATTTTCCTTCTAATTTTGGCTATGTTGGATTTGTTTCAAGCAAAAACTTCTTAATTTCGTGTTATCAAATTTATCTATTTTACTTCCCAATAGTCCTGTCTTATGTTTGGTCCTAAATGCTTCCTGTATCCATAGATCTGACAGGTATATTTCCATGTTCCCCTAATTTACTTATGATATTGCCCTTTATGTCTAAATCATGTATCCGATTTGACCTTATCTTGGAACACAGTGTGAAATGTTCATCCAGGCCTAGTTTTCTACCAAACTGCCTCCCTGTTTTCCCAGGAATTTATGTCAGATGTTGAATTCTTGCCCCCAAAATTTGAATCTTTGGGTTCATGAAACACTAGATTACTATGGTCATTTACTACTGTGTATTATATACTTAATCTAGTAAACTGATCTACTATTCTTTTTCTTAGCCAGTACCAGATAGTTTTAATGATTACCACTTTGTAATATAGTTTGAAATCTGGAATTCCTGGGCCACCTTCCTTCATTTTTTTGTTTCATTGATTCTCTTAATATTCTTAGCATTTTCTTCCTCCAGATGAAATTTGTTGCTATATTTTTAGCTCCATGAAATAAATCTTTGATGATAGGGCAATAAATAAGTACATTAATTGAAATAGAATTATTATTTTTTTAATTTAACTTGGTCTGCCTTTTAGCAATTAATATTTCTATAATTGTTTAAATCTGTTTTTATTTCTGTGAAAAATGTTTTATAATTTTGTTGTTGTTCAGTCATTTTCAGTAATGTCTGACTTTTTGTGACTCCATTTGGGGTTTTCTTGGCAGAGACACTAGAGTGGTTTGCCATTTTCTTCATTTTCTTCTCCAGCTCATTTTATAGATGAGGAAACTAAGGTAAATAGGGTTATGTGACTTGCCCAGGGTCCCAGAGCTAGTAAGTGTCTGAAGCCAGATGTTCACATAATTCCATGGTTTATCTTGGCAGGTATTTTATATTTTCCCAAGCATTTTATATTTTCTACAATTATTTTAAATGGCATTTCTCTTTCTATCTCTTCTGCTGGCAGTATACAGAAATGATGATTTATGTTGTTTATTATATATCCTGCCACTTTAGTAAAGTTATTAATTGTTTCAACTAGTTTTTTAGTTGATGCTCTAGGTTTGTCTAATCATGCCATCATATCATCAGCAAAGAATAACAATTCTTTTTCCTCGTTGCCATTTTTTATTCTTTCAATTTCTTTTTTCTTGTCTTATTGCTATAGCTAGCATTTCTGGTACAACATTGAGCAATAGTCGTGATAATGAACATCCTTGCTTCGCTCTTGATCTTATTGGGAAGGCTTCAACTTTATCCCCATTACATATAATGTTTGCTCTTGGTTTTAGGTAGATATTACTCAGCTTCCATTGATTCTTATGCTTTCCAGTGTTTTTAACAGGAATGAGTGCTGTGTTTTTTTCTGTCTTTTTCTGCATCTATTGACATAATTATATGATTTTGTTGTTATTGGTCAGTTATGCTGATAGTTTTCCTGAACCAGTCCAACATTCCTGGTATAAATCCTACCTGATCACAATGTCTGAACTTTGTAGTATATTGCTATAATCTTCTAGCTGGTGTTTTATTTTAAAATTTCACATGGATATTCATTAAGGAAATTAGTCTATAATTATCTTTCTTGGTTTTTGCTCTCTCTGGCTTAGTTATCAAAACCATATTTGTGTCATAAAAGGAATTTGGTAGGATCCCTTTACCTATTGTTTTCAAATAATTTATATAGTATTGGGATTAATTGTTCCTTGAATGTTTGATAGAATTCTCTTATAAATCCATCTGATCCTGGGATTTTTTTCTTAAGGACTTCATTGGTGGCTTATTCAATTTCTTTTTTAAGATAGAGTTATTTAAGTATCCTATTTCTTCTTCTGTTACACTGGGTAGTTCATATTTTTGTAAATATTTATCCATTAAGAGGCAGTTAGATGGCACAGTGAGTAGAGCACCAGCCCTGGAGTCAGGAGAACCCAAATTCAAATCCGGCCTCAGACACTTGACACACTTCCTAGCTGTGTGACCTTGGGCAAGGCATTTAAACCCAAATGCCCTGCCTTCCCTCCTCCAAAAAAAGAAAATATATTTATCCATTGCATTTAGATTGTCAGTTCTACTGGCATATAATTGGGCAAAATAACTCCTAACAATTGCTTTAATTTCATCTTAGTTTGTGGTTCATTAACCCTTTTCATTTTTGATATTGGTAGTTTGGGTTTCTTCTTTTTTAAATCAAATTAAACCATGGTTTACACATTTTATTTTGCTTTTGTTGTTGTTGTTTTTTTTTTAAATAAAACTAGGTCCTATTTGATTCATTAATTCAATTTTTTAAACTTTCAATTTTATTAATCTCTCCTTTGTTTTCAGGATTTCCATTTTGGTATTTAACTGGGATTTTTAATTTGTTCCTTTTCTGTCTACTTTTAGTTGCTTGCCCAATTAACTGATCTGTTCTTTCTCTATTTTATTGATGTATGCATTTAGAGATATTAATTTTTCATTAAGTACTGTATTGACTGCATCTCACAAATTTTGGAATGTTGTCTCATTATTGTTATTCTCTTTAATGAAATTATCGGTTGTTTCTATGATTTGTTCTTTGACCCATTCATTTTTTAGGATTAGATTATTTAGTTTCTAATTAACTTTTAATCTATGCTTTTACAGCCTTTTATTAATGTATTTTTATTGCACTATGATCCGAAAGGGTGCATTTAATATTTCTGCTTTTCTGCATTTTTTGTGACATTTTTATACCCTCGTACATGGTCAATTGTTTTTGAAGTTGCCATGCACAGCTGAGAAAAAGGCATACTTATTTCTATTCCCATTCAGTTTTCTCCAGAATTCTATAATACCTCACTTTTCTAAGATTCTATCGACTATTCTATTGATCCTTGACTTCTTATTTATTTTTTGGTTAGATTTATCTAATTCTGATAGGGGAAGATTAAGGTCCCTAGCTAGTATAGTTTAACTGTCTATTTCCTCCTGGAATTCATTTTGCTTTTCCTTTAAGAATTTGGATGTTATGCCATGCAATGCATACATGTTTAGTATTGATATTACTTCATTGCCTATGGTTTCTTTTAGCAAGATTTCATTTCCCTGCTTATCTCTTTAATTAGATCTATTTTTGCTTTTGCTTTGTCTGAAATCATGATTGCTACTTGTAATGCTAATGGAATAGGAAGGCCCCATCCATTAATAGGTCTATGTGACCACATGTGTTCAATCACAGCTGTGATACATCCTGAGTCACATAGAGCCCATTGCGGAAGGAAATTGCTTAAGGAGGAGCTTGCTTAAGGGGAAGCTTGCTTGCTGGGAAGCCTGCTCACAAGAAGGCTTTCACACCTGTTGGTACTAAGCTAATTAGGCATGGAGTCAGGAGGGCTGTGATGCCTTCTGGCTCTGACAAGTGTTGTGTATATATATTCTCAGGTGAAGTTTTACTTTGGGGGCTTGCTCATGGGAAAGACCTTTTGATTTCCTGGATAGGATTCTCAGTAGCTGTTTGTTAAGAGCTCTCTGACTACTCAGATGTAGTGATGCTCCCCCAATCTGGTGGTATATGTAGGGGGTTGTATTACTTTGTTCAGACAGTTGGAACTCTGTCTGTTGAATCTCTGCTAATTTCTCTGCTTGTATTTTCTTCACGTTCAGGGTGCTGACCTTTTTCCCCTGAACTAATCAATGATTTATACATGTGTGATTGAAATAAGATTGTTGACCCCTTTAAAGCTGCCTTTCCTTTTAGAAAAGCACATCAAAGAACCTATGCTCCAGGCCATTCTGAGGTGAGCCAGGGTGCATGCTGTTACATTTGGCACATATGGTAGGATCTACATAAACTAAAAGAAAAGTATGGGGACTGGGATAATTGTTTCCCAGTTATGGTGGCTATGGTTCTGTGGAGCCCCAGGAGCAGCAGCAGCCCGAGGGGAAACGGGTGGGGAGCAGTAATGGGAACAGTTTCCTGGATGCCCAGAGCAGGGCCCCTGGAAGATAACCTCTCCTTTCCTCTCCCTACCTCACTAGCATTCTAAGGAGACAGGTCAGAGCAGCAGCTGTGGGAGGAAAACAAGCTTGTGGGAGGTGGGGACGGCCAGAGCTACAGCTAGGGCTTGGGTGGAGTAGCCCTACCCCAGATTGGGAAGTGTGTTATATTCAAAGCCCAGGCCAGAGCACTGTCCCCCATACTTTGAAATTGGGGCTGGAAGTGGCAGAAACGGTGGAAGTGGAATGGCACCATGGAGCAGGAGTGGAGAGCTGCCTGCATGCAGACCCTGGTGAGATGAGAGCAGGAGCAGAGAGCTGCCTGCTTTGGGACTCAGGCAGGAACCAGGAGCAGTTGGCCCCTGTGGGAAGAGGAACCCTAGAACTCAAAACTGAGCCCCAGAGCAAGCAGCAAGGCAGGAGCACTGAGAATGCTTTCCTGCTCGTCACCCTGGGATACTTTGGGATGGGGGGGGTAGAGTTTTCTATGATTGGTGGGGGAAGCACCATGGACCCCCAAGGACCCACCCTGTTGGCTTTGTCACCCAGCCACCCCTCAGGACTTGGAAGCGGGAAGGGGGGGTGGGGTCTAATGCAGTGTTAAGACTGGGACTTGGCTCATTAGAGTATGCATGCACCTGAAAGTGCCAGGAGGAAGCCTGCAATGGCAGCGTGGTGAGAAGGACACACCCTCAAGAGGACATTTTTGTTTTGGATTGAAGAAGGAGGAGCTGGTTGCTCACTCCCCAAAGATTTTGACCCCCAAAGAATGGGGTGGAGAGTATGTTATGTTATATACTTTTGTGTTTGTTTAAGGCCATATGGCCACCCTGGTGTTATGTTGCTATGTATTTTGCAAATGTGAAGCTTATGATGTGTTTATTTTGTGGGAATTATGTTGCACTTATTTCTTAAGAGATGTTAATGCCTGTGCAATACAAGTTGCTCCTAAAGTCCTATTGGCCTATTTAATGGACATATAAGATCTTGGGGCTGAATGTAATATTAATGGAATAGGAAGACATTAAGACATTCCCTGTCCATTAATAGGTCTATGTGACCCCATGTGTTCAATCATAGCTGCAATATATCTTGAGTCACATAGAGCCCATTGGGGGAGAAACTTGCCTAAGGAGGAACTTGCTTAGGGGAAGGCTTGCTTACTGAGAGCCTTGCATATAGGAAGGCTTTCACACCTTTTGATACCAAACTAATTAGGCACTGAGCTTATTAACTTATTAGTAACTTCTGAGGTGAGATTTTTGCCTTGGGGGCTTGCTCCCGAGGACCTTGTAATTCCCTGGACAGAACTCTGAGTAGCTGTTTGTTAAGAGACCCCTGACTATTCCAATGTAGTGGTGCTCCGCTGATCTGGTGGTGTATGTAGGTGGTTGTATCACTTTGTTCAGAGCCCTGTCTGTTGATCTTTGTGCTAATTTCTCTGCTTGTATTTTCTCCATATTCCAGGTGCTGACTTTTGCCCTGAACAAATGAATGTAATTAGAGTAAGATTGTTGTCCCCTTTAAAGTTGCTTTCCTTTTAGAAAAGCAGATCAAAGAACCTGTGCTAGCAGGCCATCCTGAGTGTGCCAGGGTGCTTGCTGTTCCACTACCCCTGCCTTTTTTGCTCTAGCTGAAGCATAATGGATTTTGCTCTAGCTCCTTATTTTAACTATGACAGTATCTTTCTGTTGCAAGTGTATTTCTTGCAAACAACACATTGTTGGATTCTAGTTTTTCTAATCCATTCTGCTATTTACTTCTGTTTTAT
>CM053625.1:213805939-213844425 GCA_028646595.1 Phalanger gymnotis
TCTCTCTCCCCCGTCTCTCTCCCCCGTCTCTCTCCCCCGTCTCTCTCCCCCGTCTCTCTCCCCCGTCTCTCTCCCCCGTCTCTCTCCCCCGTCTCTCTCCCCCGTCTCTCTCCCCCTCTCCCCCTCTCCCTCTCTCCCCCTCTCCCCCTCTCTCCCTTCCTCCTTCCCCTAAAGTCCCTTTTCTTCTAACCACTGCCTTCTTTTATATGCCCTCCCTTTTTACACCCGCACCTTTTCCTTATCTTTTTCCTCTCTTACTTCCTTGTAGGGTAAGATAGATTTCTATCAGTTCAGTATGTAGATAAAGATAAAAAGATAGATAGATAGATACATACATGGATACATAGACATATGTTTTTTTTTTTCCATTTTTGAACTTGTTTAGATACGAATAAGGTTCAAACATTGTCTACCTCCCCCCTCAATGATTTTCCCCTCCCCTCTAAAAGATTTTCCTTGTGTGCCTCTTTTATGTAAGAAAATTTTCCTTATTCTTCCTCTCCCTTACCTCTTCTGCCAGAGCATCCCTCTTTCTCACCTACCCATTTTTTACACGATCTCAACATAATCACTCAGTCCCACACCCTCTTTCCTTGTATAATCCTTCTACCTCCCTAATAATGAAAAACTATTTAGAAGATACATGTATCATCTTTTCATATAGAAAAGTAAATAGTTTAACCATATTGAGTCTCTTATGATTTCTCTGTTATGTTTACTTTTCTATGCTTCTCTTGAGTCTTGTTTTTTAGAGCCAAATTTTCTATTCTGCTCTGGTCTTTTCACTGGGAATGCTTGAAAGGCTTCTATTTCATTAAATATATATAGTTGTTTTTCCTGAAGGATTATACTCTTTTGCTGGGTAGGTTGTTCTTGGTTGTTCTCTCAGCTCCTTTGCCTTCTGGAATATCATAGTTCCACTCCTTTAAGGTGCTTAGCTAAGTCTTATGTGATCCTAACCTTTGCTCCATGGTATTCAAGGCTCTCTGGCTATTTGAATCACTTTCTCTTTGGGCTGGGAACTTTGGAATTTGTCTATAATATTCCTGGGAGTTTTCATTTTGGGATTTCTTTTAGGTGGTAATTGGTGGGTTCTTTTCATTTCTATTTTACCCTCTGGTTTGATATCAGGGCAGTTTTCCTTGACAATTTCTTGAAATATGATGTCTAGACTCTCTCTTTTATCATGGCTTTCAGGAAATCTACTAAGTCTAAAATTTTCTCTCTTTGATCTATTTTCCAGGAAATATTTCACATTTTCTTCTATTTTTTTCACATTTTTTACATTGTTATTGTTTCTCAATATCTTAAGTAGTCATTAGCTTCCCCTTTCCTAATTTTAATTTTTAAAGAATTACTTTTTTCTGTGAATTTTCTTTTTATCTTTTTTCCCCATTCATCCAGTTCTGTTGTTGTTGGGTTTTTTTTAAAGGTATTATTTTCTTTAATGTTTTTTGTGCCTCCTTTACCAAGCTGTTGTCTTTTCATAATTTCTTCCTTTATTTTAATTTCTTTACCTAATTTCTTCCCTACCACTCTTTTTTGATTTTGAAAATCATTTTTTAGCTCTTCCAAGAATTATTGTTGGGTTTGTGTCCAATTCACATTTTTTTCTTTGAGGTGTCGCTTATAGCTATTTTGACTTCATTATCTTCTTCTGAGTTTGTGTCTTGATCTTCCCTGTCACCATAATAGCTTTTTATAGTTAGGTTATTTTGGGATTGTTTGCTCATTTTTCCATCTTTTTCTTGATTCGGAACTTTATGTTAAAGTTAGGCTTTGTTCCTGGTATGGGGAGGTGGAGTATTGTCTCAATCTTTAAGCTTTTTCCTGCTGCTGTTTTTGGAGCTAGTTCTGAGGGCTTGGAAGTTTTTGAGTGCTTCCAAGGTGGTATGATCTGGGGAGAGGTGTGGTCATTGATCTCCTGGTCTAAACTCTGGCCTTTTCTCAAGTGCCCCTGACCCCTTGTCATTGCAATTGATACTATTCCTCAGGGTCTCTGTTACCTTGAGACCAGAAGCAATATTGCTCCTCAGAGTCCCCAGTCCCTTTGGGCTAGAAGTGATACTGCTATGCAGGGTTTCCACTCTTGTTTAAAAGTGTTCCTCCCTGGGGCAGCTAGGTGGTGCAGTGAGTAGAGCACCGGCCCTGGAGTCAGGAGGACCTGAGTTCAAATCCGGCCTCAGATACTTGACTGGTACTAGCTATTTGACCTTGGGCAAGTCACTTAACCCCAATTGCCTAGCCTCCCCCCTCCAAAAGAAAAAAAAGTGTTCCCTTCTTTTTGACCTTTTATAATGTCTTAGGCTGGAAGAATGTCTCACTCTGACATTTCGTTGGCTCTGCCACTCCAAAATTTGATTTGAGGTGTTATTTTGAAGGTGTTTGGAGGGGAATGTTGGGAGAGCTTAGCTAAATGCTTTCTCTACTCTGCTATCTTGACTCTACCCCGAGAAGTCCAAGCCACATACTTGGCACAGCTATGGGTAGGAGATGTATTCTTGACCTAACAAGGAAGAGAGGAAATTACAAAAGGTAAAATAGATGACTGATTATATGAATCTGAACTTTGAATAGAGAGCCTGTGTGCTCCACTATTATCTTTGTAATGGATTTAGGTATAGAAAAAGGCATGCATTTTTTAGTTTGAGCATTATGTGGGTTCAGTTTGCTTGACTATGCTGATGTGTTGCAAAGGTATTCTTTCTCTCTGTTTTTAAATTGATAACCCTAAGAAACTGAAAAAGAAGGAAGGAATATTGTCTTGTTGGACTATAACTGGTAATTTCAAGACCCATTGCCTGCAAAGGCAAAATAAACCAATATATTTTTAGGTTTCCTCCTTTTAGAACATGCCAGCCAATTTTACTTTGGTGGACGTAATATTCCGGTGCCTTCTCAAAGGGGACTGAATTAGAGGTAACTGGAAAGAAATATAATTAAACCTTAGAATTCCAAGCATGGTAATTTTTATACAAACCCTACAATTATATACTAAGATACAGTAGGTATCTAGCCAGACATGAATGTATCTGTATATATTTCCAAATATATAAGCATATATATATATATATATGAATTCTTCTTTTAATATAATATATCCAGAGGGATGGAAAAGTTGTTAAAGTGAGATTTCATTCCATGTGAATTTCAGTGGTCCCTATCAAGATTGTCAGCATTAATGAAATCTTCCCCCTACACTAGAGATTTGCCTTCTCCCTGGGTTCATGTTCAAAGCTCATCACTGTATATGACAAGGGAGAGTAAGTACAAGACTTATTAGTTTGAATTTTCTCTCCCAAGCCCCATAACCTGCTTTATGGATTGACATAGTATTCCTTTATTACTGAAGATGCCTTATTAGGAATTCTTCTTTGATCTGAAGAAGATCAGAGATGAAGATGACAAAGGCTTAAATAAAACTTTAAATATGTCTTTAACACTTAACATTTTCAAATCATTTAATAATGTAATTAGAAAACATCAGACAAGGACCTGAAGACTTCACACAATGGAAAAGACTTGTTTAATGAGTTTCTTCTGGGTGAAAAAGAGAAAAAAAATTGGTCATTTCTCCTCTCCTTTCCCTTACAATTGAATCCAGACATTGTGGGCTCAAGATCCCCTGAATACATCAAGGAACTATTTTAAGCAAAGGCATGAGACATTTGGTTCATCATGACCTCCTATCCCTCCCTCTAGCCTTTCTCCTCCTTCTTTCTTTGAATGTGGTGTCTATGACTGAATAAGAACAAAACAAGTTCACGCCAATTTGAGTTAGAACTCAGAAGAAGCTATAATTTTAGTATTTCTCTGAGTGTAGAAAGATGTATTTGGGCAGAGATTTTGAAAAGCAGAGACTGCCCTTCTCACTCGAATATTGCCAGCTTGATATTCACACTCTGTGGATATTGGCCATTGCCCTATTTTCTTTTGAGCCACATTTGAGGAAGCTGGTAGGTACCGTGGATATTATTGATCAGAACAGAGGTTTGGTTGACGATCCCTGCAGTGATGGTGAAGAGGTAGGCTACTCCAGTCAAATGCATACTCCGCTGATGGACTGAATTCTTTCTCTAGTTCCCGTACATGATTTGTTGAAAGCATAATCAGAATGCTTGAGAAAAAGAGATTATTAATTCAAAATGGACAACTACAAGCCAGGTCAAGAAGATTGAACCTGGGGAAAAGAAAGCCAAAGTGGCAGATTTTGACCAGCATGAAGTCATGAAGGCCAAAATAAAATTAAAAAAAACTGAGAAGAGGTTACAAAAGATACCTATACTTCCTATTAAAAAAACAAACAAACAAAACAACAGTGCCTACCCCAAAGGATCCCTGCCAAGAAAATCCCCTCCGAGAAGGATCAGGCTTAAAAAGAAGCCCCAACTGAGGAGAATCAGAAAGCACAAGACCAAAAAGGACCAGCCCAGAACAGTCCAGATCAGAAAACAACAGTCATGAAAGCAGATCTTCCAAAGTCCAAAAATAAAAGAAAGTAAAAATAAAGATTCTGTATTTTATTGATCGGAGTGATGGGCTTGGATTCATGAAGCCAGAAGTTCAAATCCTTCCTGATACACTTACTCTCATTCATTCAGCAAACAGTTATAAGGGCATACTGCGTGCCAGATGCTATTAAAAGCACTGGGATACAAAGAGAGGCAAAAGACAATCCTTGTCCTCAAGGAGCTTACAGTCTAATGGAAATTACATGCAAGAAACATACATACATACATATATATATATATATATATATATATATGGAGCAAGCCATATATAGGATAAATAGGAAATGATTATAAGAGCAAAAGCACTGGAATTAACAGAAGTTAGGGGGTTTTAGTGGGGATTGGAAGGGATTTTCTCCTGGGCAAATAACCTCTCTCAACTTTTCTTTCTTCATCCATAAAATGGGATGATAATAGCACCCACCTCACAGGATGGTTGAGAGGATCAAATAAGATAACATAGATACAGTGCTTTAAAAACCTTGAAGTGCTATATAACGACTGCCTATTATTATCTTTGATATACACCCATAAAAAAAATAAAAGCAATGATTTTAGGTACCTTTATATTCAGGACCACCTGATCAAATAGTGACTCTCAAGGTACCAATAAATTTGGATCCAGAAAGTACCCCCCCCATGTTATTTAATACGCTAAAAGACAGAATGTCTTAAAAGTTTTATTAGTCAGGTGTCTTTTTAGAAGGTATAAAGATGATGAGACTAGAATTATGTCCATCATTATTTGGGGCATGTTTATGTTTTTAGTCATCAGATGCCTAAGTCAAACAATTCAGCTGCTTTCCTACATATTAAGAATTTCACTTAAGTGACAAAAATGATGCAATTAGTTATTCTCATTTCAACATGAAACTAAAAGCATGTTCCAAAAAAGATGATCACATATTAAATACAAATATTCTGATGGAATTCAGTAGACAACTGTAATGACTTTCCTACTGAAGTGTGAAGAAACATCAGGGTGACTTATTGCCAAGAAAATTATGGGAAATGTTGTATATGAAGGCTGCTGCGATATCTTCCCTTACCTGTCTTTGAATTTTTGGATTTACATTGTCTTGGCATAATAAAGGCAAGGATATCTAATCCTCTGTTTCTACAAAGAGAAGACTGAAAGTATAAATTTTAAGGTTCAATACTTGACTTGGGCAATGTATCCAATAAAAAAAAATAACATTGCAAATAGGGCTACTAATGGCAGGTGCATACTGAATTGAGCAGCAGTATTTTCAGGCAACTTTCATTCTTAAGAAATCTAAGTTTAACAAACTTATTTTTCCAAGAATCAGAGGAGCATAGATTCAGAGCTATAAGGAACCTTAAAGGCTATCTACTCCACTGCCCCGCCCCCATCTTATAAATGAGGAAACCAAGGCCTAGTAAGGTCAACTGCTTTGCCTAATGTCATATGGGTAGTAGGTAAATAGTGCATTCAAACACAATTTATTTGACTACAAATCTAGTGTTATTTCCATTGTCCTCCCTTGACCTGTTCATAATCATAGATAGCATGCTTCATTTTCATTCTTAAAATATGATCACCTAATATTTCTAAGTTGGATTAAGGATGAGAAGCAACATGGTGAATTGGACAAGATACTAGGTTTGAGATCAGAAGCCTTGTGTTCATGTCTTATCTGTATCAGTTAATAGATTTGTGACTGTTGACAATCAATGAAACTCTTTGAGCCTTAATTTCACCACCTGTGAAGTGGAGTCAATTATAACTATAGTGGCCACCTCATAGTATTGTTGTATGGATTAAATGAGATCATGCATTTATATGCATGCATCTATAGCCAAATAAATGTAGTTAAACTAGTCTTTCACAGGTCCTCCTATAGAACAAAGCATAAGAAATTGAGTTTCAAGTATTTGTAATTTTTAATGATACAAGTTAATTTCTGTTCAAAGCATTATTAAAATTACATTACTTATAAATGTAGTCAAAATTGGAAAAAATTGCTGTATTACTTAGTCATATTATAATTACATTCATACAATGTGTAGAACATCTCTATTTTTTAAATGAGGCCAATAATCTCCAAGGCTCACAATGTGTTGACAGAAAAAAAGTTTCTTAGTACACTCTGCTATCATATTCCAGGAAATGATTGTTATAGTTATCTTGACTCATACAAGAACCTATGTTTAATACTGTTTCTACTTTGAGACTTGAACCAGCTAAATATAGGAAATACAAAAGTTCAAGTGGACAGCCCATCCTGGGCTCATCACTTGCTGACCCCTCTTCACGTTCCTGTAATTGCTCAGGCTAAGGAGAGCACAGTAAGTTTAGTATTGAGTTCCTTGACTCAACAGCTGTATAGCTGTCTCCCAACAGATATGGAATTGATAATATTCCTTAGAAAGTCAAAAGACACAGTGCTACTTTGTAGTCTGGGTTTGGGAACTGTAAGGTCCATGGGGAATAAGCTCTTCCCTGCCTATCAATAGGCCTCATGTGGAGCCCATTAAGGGAAGGTTACTTGCTTGTAGGAAGGCTCACACACTTTTTGTTAATTCTAATTAGGCACTGAGTCAGGAGAGTTCTGGCTCTGAGCCTATCAGCTGAAAGAGTATGTATTCTGAGAGGTGAGCTTTTGCTTTAGGGCTTGCTTATGAGAAGAGTGATTCCCTGGTTGAGACTGTGAATGGCCATATATTCAGACTCCCTGAATGCTCAAAAGTAAAGGCTCTCTGGATCCAGTGGTGAATGTAAAGTGTATATATGTATATGTGTGTGTGTGTGTGTGTGTGTGTGTGTGTATGTACGTGTGTGTGTGTGTATTAGTTTTATTCAGGCAGTAGAGCCCTGTCTGTTGGTCTTTATTTCTCTTCTCTGTATTTTTTTCTGTTTAATTAAAGAAGATCGTTGACCCCTCAAACAGCTGGATTTCCTTAGTAAAGCAGATAAAAGAGCCTGCACCAGCAGCCATCTTGGCTATGCCAGTGTGGTTGCCATTATAGGAACTTGCCTTGATTCTAGCTTTCATTACACAGGGTCACTCAGGACAGACTGTACTGGGAGGTAGTAGGAACCTTTTTTTTTTCATTTTTCAATATTAGCTTAGGCTATCTCTTTCTTACCATTTCCTTGTGGCAGCAACAGCAGCAGCTATTTATTACTAGTACTGAACTTGAGAATGAGAAGGAAGCTTAGAAATCTTCCAGTATTATACTGATAAGAAAATCGAGATGTGACTTACCCAATGTCACATAGCTGGTTAATTGTAGACCCAAGTGTCCCAAGACATGTCAGATCCTTTGGGACTTACTACATTTGGCATTCTTGGTCTCTATGTCTCTTCCATGACCAGATTTTGGCAGAAAAGCTAACTCGAATCAATAATTCTTTGTTATGGCTACGTTTTGATATACACTGAGCAAAATTTGGTGTCTAATTTGAGAAACCCAGGAGCATGGCATGGGATACAGGGGATGGAAATAGATGTTTATGTTACACGATACATCTAGGCCTCAATCACCAGGGAGACCAAGATGAAACCAGGTCCCAGTTGCCAGAGGGACATTTTCTGATGTTGGGTGTGGTGCATTTTAAAATAAACAGTAGGAAAAGGAATAGATTTATTGCTCCATGAAATGCCTTGGCCTTGGCACACCCAGGCACAATTGGGTTCTTTCTGCCATATATCAGAGCTGCTTCACAATGTGAAGGGTCAGAGGTTAAAACTTGACCAAAAAGGAGCCGCAGAGTTCACTGGGACATGTCTAATTGGTTACTCACATCTGATGTCACAGGAATGGAAATGTCAAGGGATTGGCATAGAAACTCCTAGCATCAGTTCATGAGGAATTCCATAAAGGAGGCAGTGTAGGAGTGCCAGACAATAGGATAGGGCATATATTGAGTGGAGGCAGTTGTCTCAAGAAAGCGACACCAAAGAGATTTTCTAGATTATTACAAAAGTCTTCTAAAAACATTTCCAGCATTCTTTCCACCAAATTATTTTAAAATTACTATGTTCTATGAACAATTGAGGATGTGAAGGAAGTATAAGATATAGTCTGTCCTGAAGAAGAATACAGTCTAATTAAAGAGGTTCTTTATACACAATCTTGTACAGCAAACATACTAGAAAACAGATAACAAATGCTATAGGAGTTCAGAGGAGGGAAGGAATAAAGTGTCAGGGAAAGAGTAGAAAAAAGATTGGCCAGATCCGTGCACGATTATGAGATTTGGAATTTATGGGCAATGGGGAGTCATTGAAGGCTTTTGAGTAGATTCAGCCATGACAAACATAGTGTTTCCAGAAGAATAGTCTGGCAGTGGTGTGGAGGATAGGTTGGAATTAGAAAAGTCTACAAGTAAAGAGACTAATTAGGAAGTTATGACATAATTGGGGTATGAGGTCATGAGAGGTTAGATTAGGAGAGTGGAAAGCATTCCAAAGGAAAAGTGGGCAGGACTAAAGGAATAGATATGGATGTGAGAGGTAAGGAAAAATTAAAGATCAGGGCAAGCATAGGAAGAATGATGAACTCAGTGATATAGAGGGGAGTCAGGAGGAAAAACGTCTTAAAGGAGCACTGAGGTCGCCTCCACAGAGACGGCATGGTTTATCAGAAACTGCACTTACAAGTCAGAAGACCTAAAAGTAAGCTCAGCTAGCTGTGACACTATGAGTGGGCAGCCAGGTGGCACAGTGGATAGAGTGCCTGGCCTGAAGTGAGGAAAACTCATCTTCCTGAATTCAAATCTGGTCTCAGACACTCTATCTATGTGACCTTGGTAAAGTCACTTAACCCTGTTTGCCTCAGTTTCCTCATCTGTAAATGAGTTGGAGAAGGAAATAGCAAAGCTTAGATAAGACACAGTGCCTGTCCTCCCTTAACCTCTCTGAGCTTCTTCTGTAAAATGGGGTTAATAATACACTGTGACCTGCCTCAGGCTTTTTTAGGAAGGTTTTCTGTAAACTATAAAGGGCTATATAAATTTTAGCTACTATTGCTCTTTCTTCCTTTTCTTCTCCTAAAAATACTGCCAAGATGCCTTCAAATACCTCCTGTAATTTTAGATACAAAAAATAAGTATATGCCTCAGACCATCAGGACAAAATTGCAGTCCAATAGAGCTAAAAATGTAAACCTAGCCTACCTTTCAAGGCAAAAAAATAAAAGCAAATGAAGTAGTAGGTTTGAATTCTAGAAGCTTTGACTTCCTTGACCCTACTCAGTCACTGACTCACACTGTTTACTTTCCAAAATGCACGTGCTTGTATATCTTGGCTTTGCTACCAAGCAGGAACAAAGAATAGTTTTCTAGTATATAAAATAAAAACATCATGGCATAACACACTCTTAGAATCATAAACTCAGAATAGGAAAGACCCTTAAATTTTCATCTAGAAATTTTTTTGTAGAAACATTGAATATCACTAGACTATTAGAGATGAGAATTGGTCTATGGCAGAGATCAATTCGGCTTTTAAAGCCCTCCATAACCTGGTCCCTTCCTACCTTTCCTATCTTCCTATTCATTACAGCCTCACTCCCACAGAATCTGCAAATCAGTGACACTGGCTTCTTTGCTGTTTCTCACACAAAATATTCCACCTCCCAGCTCCGGGCATTTTCACTTGCTCTCCCCCATGCCTGGAAATCTCTCTCCCCACCTCTGCCTCCTATGTTCCTTAGCTTGCTTCGAGGCTCAACTAAAATCTCATTTTCAAAAGAAGTCCTTTCCTGATCCTCCTTAATGATAGTTCCTCTCTTCGGCTGATCGTCTCCAAATTTTCTTGTTTGCATGTTGTCTTCTCCATCAGACCGTGAGCTACTTGAGTCCCAGGCACTGTCTTTTGCCTTTCTTCGTGTATCAAACACTTAGCACAGCACCCGGCAATGTTGTCACTGTTCACTCGGTTTTCAGTAGTGTCTGACTCAGTTTCCTTGTCTATGGAATGGAGATAATAATGCTTGAGCCATCTGTCCTCCCAGGCTACTGTGAGGAAAATGCTTTGGAAAACATGGAGTAATGCTGACATATGAACTATTATTAATTATTACTACATGCTCCGTATTACGCAGTAAAACAAGTAGCAACTTGATAATAATTCTTGAGATGCAATATTAAAACATACAAAACATAATGTACCTATGCTAAAGCTCTAACACATATGATCATGGAAAGTATGTGTCACATAGTACTCCCAGGTATCAGTATTAGAAATTCATAGGATCGTAGATTTGGAACAAGGAAGGAAGGACGGACAAAAGAAAGAAAAAATCATTTACGTAACACCTACTATGTGCCAGTAACTGTGCTAAGTACCTTACCAATATCATTTCATTTGATCCTCACAACAACCTTGGAATGTAGGTGCTATTATTTTCCCCATTTTATAGTTTAGGAAACTGAGGCAAATAGTGTGCAGATGGTAACTGTCACAGCCATTGAAACCCATGTTTCACAACTCCAATTGTCCCATTGTCCCAGGGCATTAAATGTACCCACCTGTTAAAGAGATGCATATTTCCAGTCTTTCTTTGGCTTGTGCTCTTGGTGTGTTTGGACCATTGTTTGTGTCCACCTATTTAACACTGGAAGCCTGAACATTCAGACCCATCCCAACATGATCCTCATCTCTGGGTTTTTTGGTCTATTGGTGTGGGGGTGAGGAGGTGGGCTGTCAAGAAGCAGTCTAGGAATTATCCAGAGCAGCATCTGTATGAAGGACGGCATAGAAGGTGAGCATTGAAGGATGGTGGTCCTTAAGTCTGAAGGATGCAATGGATAGCACCAGGGTTCTAGTAGAGGCTTAGAAGATGCCTCAGTGGGTCATAGAATTCAGTGGCAGATCGTGTAACAGGCAATTCAAGCAGATCCCCAAGGGTCTCAATCATCTGTAAGTCTAAGTACGGTAATATACAAAATATCAAATCATCTGGAAATGAATCTCTGATCTGTTGTCATCAGCATCATCATCAGTAGCAAAAATGCTTTTAAAATATCCCATTTTATCCTCCCAACAAACCTGGGAGCTAGCAAATATCAGTATCCCCATTTTAGGGTTGAAGAAACTGAGGCAGACAAATTTAAGTGATTTGCCCAGGCTCACATGGCTGGTAAGTGTCTGAGATGGAATTTGAATTCAAATTTCCTTGACTTGCAGGCCCATAGCTCTATCCACACGGTGTCTTAGACTAAGGAAGAATTAGGAAGAAATTCTGGCTCCCTTAATACTGGGTCAGAGGTAGTAATAGCTAAAAAGGAGGAGTCAGTGATTCTTATCTAAGTATAAGATCTCTTGTCTGTGGCCTGTGCACTGGAGGTAGAGGGGCCCATGCTCCCCTAGTTCCCAGGAGGCACCAATTAGGACAGCAACGCTCAGAGCAGAGACATCTCGAGAGGACCAAGGCTGCTGGTGAGGGGGTAGAGAAATCCAGAGAGTGGACTGACCTGGAGACAGGTCTAGAGCTACATCTCCTGGCATTTAGTCTAGGGCTACACCTCCTCCCTCTTATAAAAGCGGTACTGAGGAATGAAGTCACATTGGAGAGAGGCAGACCTGGGTTCATGTCCTTACCTGGGCAAGTCGCTTAATTTCCTAGTTCCCCAGATAATTCTCTAGGACTGTAACGTGGAGGAGAGCTACCCATCTGCATTGATAGAGTTTCCACACCAAGGAATTTCCTACAGGAATAAAATCAGATCCATACCCCCCACCCGCAAGTAACAATTTTATTTTTTCAATGTCTTATTTCATAAGAAATAAGTATTTTATTTAGTAAGACATGGTCCTGTCTTTGAGGAACTTCCAGCTTACAAGGGTAGATGAGGAACAGTTAAATAGCCATGGCAGGAATGAAGGCCAATGTATAGATAATAAGGTCTCCAGGAAATCTGAGAAGAGAGAGGATTCCATGGGCCAGGCTAGCTGGGCTGCAGCCAGTGTAGTAAATGCATAAAGCCATCTTTGACCAGCCAAGAGTATCGTGCCGATTCAATGTAATCTTTTCAGGGATTCTATTCCATAAAAATAAAAGTAATCTGCAAAATGCTATGTTAGGCTACTTCTCCATGTGAAATATTGCCAAAAGGGAAATGCTGAAAAGGAAAAGGAAATTTCATACCAAGGCCAGAGTATTCTCTACTGCAATACAGGACCAAATAAACAAACTTGAATAATGTTCTTATTTCCTTTTGAAGTAGACATGTTAATGTATGCTATTCTTTCAAGTCAGGGAACCAACTACTATAATAGCCAGTAAAAAGAATGAAAAATTGGGCGGGCAATAATCTGATATTTTTGTCCTCTGATAAAGTCATCCTTCAAAGCCTTTTATGGCAGGGAGGTGACCCTTGATTCCCAGAGGCTTTGCCAGTCAAGTCCAAGCTCCAGCTGGGCCTCTCATACTGGAAAGGTTCCCAGTAGCCTATCCCAGTTGGCCCTAGATTGATGATTGTTTTTGGCTATGACAAATATTAAAGACCAACTCTGGCTGAACAGAGGGGTTCTGATCTGTGCTGGTGGAACAGCATGATGTAGTGAATAGAAGGCCAGTCTTTGAGGTGAGAAGACTAAAGTACTGCCTCTGACATTCTAGCTGCCTCACTCTGGGCAAGCCATTGAATTTCTCAGTCTCCCAGGTACCTCTCTTAGAGGGTATGTCTATAGATCCTGACCTGCATCATTAAAAAGAGCTTCCTCACCAGGAGTTCCCCTTATTAATAAAATCACAGATCTAGACCCCAAAATAAATAAGCATATAAACAGGTACTTATATACACACATGCACACTCACGTGTACAAACACACACTCATCTCATGCCTGGACTATTGTCTTTTGGTTGATTTCCTTGACTCAAACCTCTTCCCACCCTGTTCCATCCTCCATGAAGCTGCCAAAGTGACCTACCCAAAGCCCAGATCTGATCCTGTCACTCCCCTACTCAACAAATTCCAATGGTTCCTTGTTCCTTCTGTGATTAAATGTAAAATCCTATGGCTTTTAAAGCCCTTCGCAACCTTTCTGGTCTTCTTACACATTAATCCCTCCCATATGCTCTACATAATAGAGGTATTGGTCTTCTTGCTTCCTAACACATGACACTCTCTCTCCAGATTCCATGCTTTTGACTGGCTCTTCCCCCATCCCTAGAATGTTCTCCCTCCTCTTCTCTGCTTCCCAGTTTCCTTAGCTTCCTTTAAGACTCAACTCAAACCCCATCTTCTGCAAGAGACCTTCCCCAATCCTCTCAATGCAAACACCTTCCACCTGTATCATATATAATATATATATACACACACATATATGTGTATATATATGTATATACATATATATATGTGTGTATATATATATACATATATATATGTATATAAGTTGTTATTGTCTCCTCCAACAAAATTTGAGCTCCTTGGCAACAAGGATTATTTTTGTCTTTTTTTGTATCCACAGTGCCTACAACAGTGTTTGGTACATAATACATAATGCTTAATAAATGCCTAACAAGTTAGAATGGTTGTTAAACTACCATAACAGAATTTGGTGGGGTTTTGCATAGAAATCAGTTGATGGTAAACATGCTTAACTTGTGTCTGCCTCTTTGTTTATCCAGTCTTCAACCCAGAAAAGATGATCTAATGGAAAGAACTCTAGGATGGCAGAAGAGAAAGAAGAAGACTTCTAGAACCTCAAATATAGAGTCTGTATCCAGAGCATGGAAGTTACCGAAGCAGTGATCTAAGTAGATGTTGCCCTGAGCCTTCTGACTCTTTTTTTTTTAATTAATGGATACCACTTTTATCTTCCCAGTTCTCTGATCTGGATCTCAGAGTGTCCAAAGGGTGATCCTTACCTGACACTAATAGATATGAATTCAGTCCTATCCTCACTGTAGGGTCAGAGTTTCAAGTTGAAGGTTTTGCCACTCTTTGAAGACTCTCCGGGTAAGACATGGCTCCTTTTGGCCCAGAAGTGGCATATGCCAGGAGACTTTTTTTGCCAGGCTGCATTTCTTGCATTCTGATAAAAAAAAAAGCCCAACATCCAAATATTGCCATTCAGACTGCTGCCTTTGCCTCTAAATGCATGTCAAAAGGGTAGGAACCAGAAAATCATTTCCACCACCCAGCTGCACTTTCTCATCACATTCCCAGAATATAAGTCAATGACATGAGAGCACCTGGAAAAGAAATTGAATAGCCCCAATAATGCTTAATGAGAGAAATCTGCCACAAAATAGGTACTGGGATGATAGGCCCAACATAAATGCTGATTGCTATCGAAAGGAGAAAAAAACAAATAAAAAAACCCACCTTCATACCCGATAGCGCTTTTGCCTCCTTCTACCCCTGGTCTTCCTTTCACTGTTAAGAGTATCATTATGCAGCAAACCTGGGATGTGGCAGCCATCTAACAAAACACTTCATTCTCCTAGAATTAGAAGTTCATAACCCTATTAGTTCCACCACTTGCTTGCCTTTGTGAAATACCTTAAGGCAAGGCATTCAAGGGAGGAAGAAGGTGGGGGGGAGAGATTACATTTTTTACCAATTCACATTCTTAGCATAAAGGTAAAACTGACAGGAGGAATTGAACCTTCTGTTCAGTTTCCCTTTTCAACCTCTTTGCAAGAGGCTCATCTTTAAAATGATGGTTTCCCCTTTGGGGATTTGCATGTGTGTGCCATCCATAAACTCTCCTGCCCTATCTATTATTCTCTGGTGGGCCAACTGCTAAACATGCCGGGATAAGACAAACATATAAAAAGGCAGGAAAACAGTCAGGTCTCTATTCATCCTGAGTTTTCTAGCTTGACTGTTTCTTTAAAGGCTGAATTGCTTTGTGTGGATTTGCCAATCTTTTGTTTGACAACGTGAACTTTTGTGACTGATTGCAAAAAGAAAAGCTTTGACAACTGCTCTAAGTCATTAACAGGGCTGTTTAGTTAAAACTCAAGTATCAGGATCTCATAGTTGAGAGGGACCTCAGAGGCCATCTTGTCCAATCTGTATCCCTCCTCCAAAAGAATTCCTTATGAAACATACCCCACATATTGTTATCCATCCTTTTCTGGGGGCTATTCCTCTGAAGGGAAACACCCTCCCTGTCTCCCCAGGTAACCCACTTTACGGCTCTTGTTAGGCAGATTTTCCTGATATCAGACCTAAATCTCCGCAACTTCTGCCCTGTTATTCCAAGCAATTTACCCTCTGGGGCCAAGCAGAACAGATCTAATCCTTCTTCCACATAGTAGATCTTCAAATTCTTAAAAATGGCTGTCGTGCCCTCTTCCTTTTCCGCCTTCGGTCATCCTCAGACAGGGCACAGGCCAAGAAATGTCTTTAAGATGTAAAGGATACAGTCTCTAAGGGGTTAACGCTCTAGAATTCTGTATCATGCGATATGCCAACATGTTCCCCAATATCCTGGGACTTGCTCTGTGTACCCCCAAACACAGCATTTCACCTCACTGGACCTGTTTCCATATCTGTAAAAATGAGATGGGATGGCTGAGATGATTTTGGAAGTCCTTCCCAGCTCTAACTCTATGGTTCATATTGAAGCAGGGATTTGAGTAATGCAGAGATGTAACCTGTTTTCATTTCCCCTGCCCTCCCAGAATCTCCTAGTCTATCTTTTTATGGGGTCTAGTTTCACGTGCTGCATGATAAAGATAAATGTTACTGGCAATAATTCACATCAGACCCAAAATTGCGGGCTGCAGAATCATTAGATCACAGCTGTGGACCTGGAAGGGCTTTTTAAGTTCAAATAAATCACAATTTGAATCTATAAAAACAAAATATTTTAAATTTGAAATCAACCTTAGAGATCTTTAGTCCAGTCCTCTCCTTTTACTGATAAGAATCATAGATTTAGAGTCAGAAACCACTTTAAAAGTCAATGAGTCTCCTTTTACAGATCAGGAAACTGATTCCCAGAGAGGCTAAGGTCACACAGACAGAAAGTAACTGAGCCCCACATTCGAATCCAGGTCTTCCAGGGTCCCTTGCCATAGTCACATGATGTAATAGAAGGAACACTGGATTCAAAGTCACAAAACCCACATTTGAGTCCTAGCTCAGCAACTACCTAGGAAATATGACCTTGAGAAGGCATCTCCTTACTTCCGTACTACTTGTTTGCTCATCGGTAAAATGAGCATTGGACTAAATTGTCTCTAATATCTCTCCCAACACTAGGGGCCTATGGATAAACTGAGCCCCTCCCCACCCCTGCTTAGGCAAAGTGACTTCCTAGCAAGGGGTTAGTAGAAGAAAAGAAACCATGCTTAGGACTTGCATTTTCTGTCCTACAGGCCTGCCATTCACTACTACGTCGTGTTAAGATAGATAATTTACTAACAACAAATAAATGACATTTATTTATTGTTCGATTAATGTTTCTCCTCTGCTAAATACTTATTGTATGACCCTGGACAAGTCACTTAACCTTAGTGCCCCAAGTAACTCTAATACTATCATTTACAGAGAAGTTCTCTGTCATGAGCTTTCTATACTGAAGAAATCAGAGTTTGGTCTGGTTTTTGTTTCATTTTTGTTTTTGTTTTTTAAATAAGGTTCACAAAGCATTTTCTTAACAACAACCTTGAGGTAGAGTTAGATAGAACTGACTTCTGATGCAGCATTTACTAGCTGTGTTTCCCTGGGCAAGTCATTTAACCTGTATTTGCCTAAGCTTCCTCATCTGTAAAATGGGGATAATAGTAGTTTCTCCCTTCCAGGGTTGTTATGAGAATCACATGAGGTCATTGTAAAGCACATAGACAGCGCAGTACCTGGCAAATAGTAAGTACTATGTAAATGTTAGTGATCATTTTTATTATTTTATTTTTTTTAATTTTTTTATGTTTATGTTATTTTTATATTTATTTTTATTATTTTATTATTATTAGTGTATAATTCTGGAAAAATAACTTAAATGACCTGAGCCTCAGTTGCCTCATCTTGTAAAATGAGGATAAGGATAGCACTCACCTTACAAGACTGTTGGGAGGATCAGATGAGATAATATTTGTAAAACACTCAGCAAAGTGCCTGGCACATAATGGGTGCAATATAAATGCTATCTATTATTCTATTATTATAACATGTTATAGTATATTATAATGGCTCATTTAATCAAAGCTTCAAACTGAACTAATACTTTTGGGACAAAGGGTATGGGTTATTATTCCCCAAAGGGCAAAGAGCTTGTGAAGTCAAATGATCTATCCAAGGTCACACAGCTACAGGATTAGAATCCAGATCTTTCTGCCTCACCAGACATTTTGATGATAGAAGCTGGCATTTATACTTTAAGGCTTTATAAAGTATCTCATTAAATCCTCATCACAACCTTATAAAGTAAATCTCCATTTTTGCAGAAGAGAAAGTTGAAGTGAATTTCCTAGAGTCCCATAGCAGTCAGGATCCAAGGCAGGATTTGAACTCAGATCCTCTTTACTCTGGCTTCAATGGTCTAGCCACTAGACCACCCAGCTGTCTCACTCGAATCTTCTCCTTTTAATACAGGCTCTCCTTTTCTGACTACCTATGTGAACTAGTGAACATCAGAGACGGCTCATGGCGGTGATTGGCTTCTGTGTTCCCTTTTACTGAGCCTTAATGTCAGTTCGAATCAGCTAATACCCCCTGAAGTATGTCACCGTGTAGCCAGACAGCTATAACACCTCAGAGAAAGAAACCAAGAGGACTTTTCAAGTGACAGTCTAAATGACACACACAGGCTTCATCTTTTGAATGCACAGGATTCTGGAGGGTGTCGATTGGGAAGATTTCATTATGATTTCTAATGAAATTCATGAGAGCAACGGCTACACTTTACTGAACTGCTGAGACCGTCTCAGCAAACAGGATGAGAAATGGAGCCCTGAGAAGGGGTGCTGAACACAAGTGGCCAAAACAAGACTGAAGAAGGGCGAGATAAGATGGAAAGGGACAACTGGCTGTTTCCATCATCCCCTTTCCTCTTCAAATAAGTCCTGATGGCAGTTATATAAGACATAACATTCCCAGAAGGCTTGGGGTCCACATGGGTGAAAGAAAATCACGGATCCATCAGAGTACACAAATAAAGGTTTTGTTTATATGATTCAGGGCCATCCCTCTACAGGAATCCCAAAGCATTTATGAAGCAATCTACCCAAGATACCTATAGTTATAAAAATGCAGGTACCTCTGAAGTAAAACTAGCCTAAGCTTTTTGGGATATGGGGAGCAGGGCACTGCTCTTACGCATAAGCAAAGCAGACATCTGCCTGCAGGGTATCATTTCGGAGGACTCTAAAACTGCACCTTTTTTTTAAAAAATCTGCTTCCAAATGCTCTGACCTCCAGATACGCATTAACATCTCTACCGAAATTCTTACATAAGCACCTCAATCTTGGCAAATCCACAACAGAACTCATTATTATTTCTCCAAAATCCCATCACTCCTCTAAACTTCTTTCTGTCATGGGCACCTCATTACTTCTAGTTACCCACATTTCCAACTCCGGTATCATCCCCAACCTCTCACTCTTATCCTATATATCCAACCAGTTGCCAAACTTACCATTTCCACTTCCATAATGTCTCCCATATGTGTCCCCTCCTCTTTCTACTCACAAAGCCTCCAGCCTAAGTCAGGCCATCATTACTTTTTGCCTAGTCAATTACTATATAATCCTAATTATTCTCCCTGCTTCTAGTTACTCCCCACTCTGCTCCTTCCTCCACAGATGTCAAAGTGATTTTCCATAAGGAAAAGTCTGACGGGTCTGACCGTGCCAGTCCTCCATAAAATAAACTCCAGTGGCTTCCTGTTATCTGTGGAGTCAAATATCAACTCTTCTGTTTGCCCATAACCAGGCCCCATCTGCTTTTCAAGTGTAATCTCACATCACTCTTTTTCACACACACTATATGTACAGAAAACCTGACCTTTCTACTGTTTCTCATTCATGACACTCCACCTTCCACCTCTAGGGCTTCACACTGGCTTGGAATTCCCATGCCTGGAATGTACTCCTTCCTCACCCCCTGTCTCTTAGAATACCTTGCCTTCTTCAAGGCTTAGCTCAAGTTCCAGATAAAGGTTTTCTTGATCTCTCCCAGTTGCTAGTGCCTTCCCTCTGAATTCTTCTATAATTGATTTTCTTTCTATATTTACATATAGGTATAGTCATATCTTTACATAAGCACACACAATGTTGTCTCCCCTCACTGGATTATCAGCTCTTCAAGGGAAGGAACTGTTTCACCCTTCCCTTTATTTCCCCAGGGCACAACACATAATATGCTCTTAATAAATGCTTGTTGAATGATTGATTAAAATTAATTGAAGTTATTTCATGTATTTGTCATATTTTCTTATCTGTGTTCATGCTGTATCTCCCCCATCCCGACCCAGTAGAATATAAGCTTCTTAAGCACAGGGGCTAATTCATTTTTGACATGGTATTCTCAGCCCTATGCCAGGCACATAATAGGTGCTTATAGAAGGCTTGTTTTAGCTAAAATGAATTAAGCCCGAATCTTTTACTCCATAAATAGAGATCCAGTTTCTAATGCAAATTTGGTGAAAGAGGTAAGGCATTCAATGAACTGAACTGCCATTAAGGTATAGATGTTTGCTAATAAATCTAGGTTACAGTGGATAGAGTACCAGGCTTGGAGTCAGCAAGAGCTGAGTTCAAATTCTACCTCAGGCACTTACTACCATGTGACCCTGGGCAAGTCACTTAACCCCTATTTGCCACAGTTCTTCATCTATAAAATGGGGGCCCACTGGAGAAGGATACGGCAAACCACTCCAGTATCTTTGCCAAAAAAAAAGTCGACAAAAGTCCACGGGGGCATTTAGAGTTTGACACAACTAAACAACAAAAAATGAATCCTTGCTTGAGAACAGGTTTTGATGGAGGCAGTGCAGTAGAGTGGAAAGAAAACTGATGATCAAATCAGAGGGACCTGGGTTCATGAGCCACCTCTGATGCTTACTATATGTGTGCCTTCAGGCAAGACACTATATATCTCCGGCCTCGGTTTCCCCATTTGTCAAATGAAGAGTTTAGATGTCCTCAGAAGCCCCTTCCAGTTCTGCATCTGTGATCCTATGATGGGGGTGGGGAGAAAGTATAAAGACACTGGGGGAGGATATGTGTGTATAAGCCCTAAAGTGAGGGGTTGGCCTTCCTATAAGGGGAGAAGAATGCAGAAAAGAAAGATAAACTTTGTCTCCTTCACAATATTGCCTAGGGCTGCCCTTACCTCCTATTAGAGCAGTGCCAGAGCATCTTTTTGGGAAGGGGAGAGGAAAGAAGAAATCACTGTCTGGTTTAATCGGAATTATCTAACATTATCAAATCACTCTTCCAATTATTTTCTCCTCACCTCCAACCCCAAGTGTCCACAAACCAATCTTTTGTTCAGTAGCCCACAGCTGCTCCTCAGTCCTTAGTGCCTTCTGGCTCTGATAATACATGTTCAGGGTCACTCCATGCTCTTGAGCTTGGATTAATTTTAATGACAGGCCCTAGGTGACAGTAAAACCTACCAGTGATGATATGATTTGAAAATCGCCCAGCCTTGCTTGCACTGAATCTGCGCCACATGGCAGCAGGATACACTAGCTGAGCAGGCACTTTATCAGCCTAATGGAGGCTCCCTACGCTGAGCCAGGACAGGCCTCCTTACTGTATGTGCCAGTTTAAGAAGACAGTTTGAAGAGTTTGCTCTACGTGGTCAATACAAAAATTCCTGCCACACCACTCTCTTACTTTTGCACCAAATTAAAATAGTATCATCAATAGAAATCTGCATATCAGTCACAATATCGCATTATTACATCAACATTATCATAATTATGCATATCAATATATCCTTAATATAATTGTATTAACGGCAATATATTAATATAAATATGTTGATATTGTATGAAATATATTAATATAAAAATGGAGGTCAATTTTCTTTTTTCTTTTTTAACAAATTCCAGAATAAATGATAGAATTTGACTTTCGAGGTTATTCATTGAAAAAAAAACACCAACACCAAACTTTCTGAGCAAGGCTAGAATTCATTTTCATATTTACCAGGAAGCGAGAGTGGTGTGCTTCCTGACATTAAAATATCACCAAAGGACACTTAGCTCTACAATTTTGTCAGTGAACACAAGATAAAAAATTTCAAACAAACAAACAAAAAAAAAATCAGCAAGGTTTGCAAAGTTAGGAGAGGTTTCTAGTTTTCTTTGTGTTTCCTAAACTCGTCTTCCATTAGTCAACAGAATTTTCACAAATATTCTTTCCTGGAGAAAATGTTGTTCTTTGAGAATATATTTGAATATATTTCATTTTTAAGCACAGCCTCAGAGACAAGGCAAGGGCCTTGAGAGCTGGTCCAAATCATCTTTTTTCTTTGGTCTATCAACATATATAAATATTCCCAGGGTACCCATTAGTGCATGTTTATTAATAAATTCAGCAAAACACATACAAAGGTGACTGAATAGCAAAGGGTAGACATTCTAAATAGGAGGAAATGAAGCCAAATTACACAGTAAAGTTGAAATATAAGGAATAATTCCCTTAAGGCGATTGCTGTTAGAAACTGAGGATACGTTCCTGAGGGATAGGAAGAATTTTGCTTGTTTAGAGTTTTTGTTTCATCACATGTCTCCCAAAGGAACACCGCCTAATCATCAGGTGTTAAATGATTATTAAATTATTATTAGTCATTGATTAAAACATTAAGCCCTGACACAAAGGAAGGAAAAGGGTGCAATGAAAAAGGGTACCAGATTTGGAGTCAGGGAAAGCAGGGTTAGCATCCCAGCTTGTCACCCTTAACAACGCCAGGTGAATTTGGATTAGTCATTTGAACTCTCTGGGCCCTTAAAGCTCCTTTCCAACGCTAAAGCAATGATCCTACGATGGCAATTTCTGGAAAAGAGATTTTTTGTGTATTATTCTCTCTTCAACTCTTTCCAAATTAAGAAAGTAGTGTGTAAGAAATAATGTGGTTGTGGGAAGAATATAGGGCTGTAAGCAAAGAGAGATCTGGATTTCACATCTCAGCTTTAACAATTACTATCTGTCTGAATCTTTACTGCCTCGAATTTATTTATCTGTAAAATGGAGTAATACTTATTCTCTCTCTTTCATGATATTTTGTGCAAAGTGCTCTTCATAAACTTAAAAGTGCGATGTGTATGTTAGTTATTATTTACATGAATTTTGTTAAACATTCCCTAGATCAAGGATGGGGAACCTGTGACCTTGAGGCCTCAGGTTCCCCACTCCTGTACTTATTATTCCATATCCAATATGATATTATTCCATAGTAATATTTTTAATGTGCTGTTATGCCACTTACTAAAATCCTGGGCATTAAATATTTCCCTCCTGACCTAAAATGATTAAATACCCCCTGCATTAAATAGCCTACTCACCTATAAAATACAAAGGTAGTATCAACCTATATTGAGTCCTAAAATATTTGACAGTCTGATGAAGCCTGTGGCTCCCTCCTCATCATTATGTTTTTAAATGCTTAAATAAAATACATAGAATTTCTAAGGAAAACAATTATATTGAAATATAGCTATTAGAATATTTTTTTAAAGTTCACAGGCCCCGGGTTAAAAACTCGAGCATCAAAGATATAATCCAATCAAATGTGGATATTGAGGGTTTTCTCAAAAATATAGTTATCCATGAATTTGGTAGCAATAATAGTAGTAGAAATAATAATAATAATAACTAGCATTTATTAAGGTTTGCAAAGTGCTTTGCAAAAATTATTTTACTTTATCCTCTCAACAGCCCTAGTAGGTGCTATTATCTCCATTTTACAAATTAGTAAACTGAGGTAGATAGAGGTTAAATACTAGGGGTTGAGTGGGAGTGAAGGGGCAGGGTTGTGGGGAGGAATCCAAAACCACAGTCAGTTTGCAGCATTTGTGTGACCTAACTATTGGAACCACTCCCCAACCCAACCGCATCTGATGGCCAAATTAGAGAAGGTTCCCAATCACTGTTAAAGAAGAAACCCAATATAATAACCATGCAAGGACACAGTAAAATTCCGATAGTCTAATACACTATCACAACAACTATTCGTTGTCCTTGGACAAGAGCAACCTTCAGTCTGGTCTAAATGGTTGTCGCAAACTTGCAGCTTTGTCTGAAGGGACCTCTTTCATATTTGTAAAAGTATTGGTCATCTCTCCTTGTCTCCTGACCTTGAACAGGAAATATCTTTTCATTCTGATAACAAATTCTGCCAGCTGCATGGCGAATACTCTCCCAGATTCCCCTCCACCACCCCCACTTTCTCTCTTGAACTATCTCTACTGCTCCTCCTAAGAAAGGTATCACTTATCTATCCTAAGGTGCTTCAGAATGTAACTGACAGATTATGTATTCTAAGCGGGTCTGAAGAGTTATAAAAACCCTGTACCCTTGGAAGATTACGCTGCTATCAGCAGTTTCTTTAGCATGCTAATACGTTTTTTTGCTTTCAGTTTCACCTCCTATCTTTAACCCACAATCTTTGGACCCTTGCTCACTGGTTTGCCTCTCCCAAGAGGTTCCAGTCCTCTTGTTAGAGAAAATTTCCCAACAAGAGAAAACGATGAGCTTCTCCAGGTCAGGAATACGTGAGAGCATGAGCATTACAGATCTACCTGTGGCAACTCCTTTCTTTTGGAGAATAAGGAAACTGAACTAGAGACAGTAAGTAAGCAAGACATGGTCGCGTAGCCAGTTAGTGACAGAATCAAGATTACATTCTACTGGATTCTACTTGCAAGCTGTGTTCACCATCCAGCTTCGCTTTACCTACGACTTCTTCCCTAGAGCCTCCAATGAGGACCAACAGCCCTTATCAGTACAGGAGCCTCTATCTTCTTCTGCCTTATTCCTTTTCAACCTCCATAGGCTATCTTCCTCACTTTCTCCCAACCCTTATCTTGCTGGAGAAGCCTAGGTCTGCAGGGGTGTCTCACTCCACGCCATGCCCTTTCTATTAGACTAATCCCCTTCCAGCTCCCCTTTATGTATTGTCTTCCTTCATTAGAAGTTCTTTGAAAGCATGAGCTATCTTGCTTTCTTGCATTCACATAATCAGTCAATATTGTTTATTGAGTACCCACTATGTACCAGGAGCTGTGCTAAGCCCAGAGGATATGAAAAAAGGTAAACAACCCACTTTCGAGGAGCTAAATATAATGGGGGAGACAACATTCAAATATCTATGTACAAACAAGCTATGTACAGGGTAAATTGGGAATAATCAAAAGAAAGGAGGCATTAGAATTAAGAGGATTTGGGAAAGGCTTCCTCTAGGAGGTGGGATTAGAAAGAAGACAGGGAAGTAATATGGCAGAGAGGAGAAAAGGGAATTCCAGGTATGGGAAAACAGCCAGAGAAAGTGTCCAGAACTGGGAAATGGAATGTCATGTTTAAGCACTGTCTCTTCTCTCTTGGTCTCTGTCTCTCTTCTCTGTCTCTGTCTCTCTCTCTCCTCATTTCTCCATCTTTCTGTCTCTCTCTCTGTCTCTGTCTCTCTGTCTCTCAGTTTCTCTTGTCTCTCTATCTCTCTTTCTATTTCCCTCCCCCCCCACCAAAAAAAAAAAGAAAGAAATGTGGTTTACATTCAGCAAGAAATTCTTGAATATTAGTTATGACCATGAGAAAGACAAACAATGGGATTTTCAAAGAAACTGGGTAGAAGGTGGTCGGATTTATGCCTAATGTTGGTGGTCATATTCTACATTGAAAACAGCAATTGGGTCTTGGAATAGGCCCTGCAGTACCCCTCAAGTGCCCCAGCTTACAATAGGATGAGTAGAAAGCAGATTTAATTCATAATTTTTTATTCTAGCTCTTCACATTATATGGGTAAGAAATAGCACTTAATGGACAAAGGCAAGAAAGGAATTGCAATACATATTAAGGATAGATAACTTTTAAAAGAGAATTTTAAAAGTACTTCTCTTTGATTGCTGTGCTGATACAATGATGGGAAGAAACCTGACACAAAAATACTTTTGAAAATAGATTCTTCCAGGGCATAAATTCCATCCTACACAGTAGTTAGGTTGGAGAGAGAGGGGGTCCCTAGATTACCATTTAGGTAGGTGAAGCAGCAACTTACTGAGTAGAACTTGAGGGACTTCAAAGAGTTTCTATAGTTTCCCCAGGTGACTAACTTTTAACCAAGGAATAACTTAAGCACAAAGGAAATATGACTCATGATCCATTTTTGTCTGTATCGTCCCTCTTTTCCCACATGCACAAAGCAGCCTTGCTAAGAAATTGTCTCCATATACCTCCAAACTTGCCTTGCTTTCTCTTTGTTAATTTCAGAGGTTATTTTAGGGAGATAATGTGCAAAACAGAAAATTTCCCATTTGACAACTTGGGCAGCTGTGAGTTTATTCAATTAATGAAAAGGCTCTTCCTTGCAGTGAAGAAAGGAATTGAAATTAGCCTATTAATTGACAACATACAAATTTCCATTAAGGACGAGTCTCAGGGCAGGAAGAAAGGTGCCCTCAAGAGGGTTATCATCTTTCCATGTCTTGGATGGCTCTCTCTGCACCTGTTTCCAGAAGCAGATTCTAGGCCACGTACAACGCATCAACCTTCGCTTTTCAAGTTGATTGTTTCCAAATGCAGCTGAACTGGGTTCATGAGAGCTGACTTTTCCTAACAACAGAGCCTAAAAAATCTGTGTTTGCTCTTGTTGTGTGCACAGCTGCCGGTCCCATGGAATATTTGTACAGTCATACTCTTCAAAGTTTCATTATCAATAGGGATGGCTCTATGTTTTCTCCCCCTCACATCACCACCCTGTCTACTTAACATAATTTGTTGTCAAAGCCATTACTTACTTTGTTTGGAGGAAAAGAAAATGTCCCTTTGCCTAAGTAAATGGCATTTTCAGCAGTTTTTGTCAAGGTCACAATCACAATGCTGCCTCTGGGATATGTGTGCATGTGTGTACTTATGCATATATACATACATAAATATACACATATATGTTTGTGTGTATGTTTATAATTATATATTAGGGAAGAGAGAGAGAAGGTGCTTTGAATCTGCAAAATACTGTATGTGCAAGACTCCATCTAAAAAAGAAGCAATTTCATTTGTCCTTAATCCTGTTTAGTTTGAATGCTCACCATTGCCAGTTTGAAAGATATTAACAATAAATGAGGAGTTCCACCATTCTGATGTGAAAGAAGCCTGGAGGATATAACTTTGGCTCTTAATATTTACGGGAGCTTGACCTCTAACTGTCAATAATCCCCTGATTTCCGCAAACCTATTTTTGGGGCAAATGCTGATTGCCGGAGGAGAGAGAATCTATTAAGTGATAGACTCAGTGTTTATGATACTCAGCGTCTGACATTGTGGATTTCACCTTCCTTGAAAAACCTCAGTTATTGGTCACTGGTGGGACTCCATGGACTTTCTCATAAAGAAGAGTAGCAAGTTCTTAAAGCCTTCAAAATAATTTACTAACTGCAATTGGACAATGTGCAATCAAAGAGAACAGCTATGTTACTTGGAGAAATGAGGCCTTTGGGAACCATGAGAAAAACAGAACTAAAAACAAGTAGTTAAAAAGAGATAGCTGAAGTTATGATGACTTCTTCCAAACTGCTATTGCCCAAGCCATTGCTTGTATCTTTCAAAGGGATACTGTAATGTAAAAGTCTTAAAGTTTGGAGACAGCCGCATCTTAAGTTTAAAGTAAAGTAAGACTCCAAGCAAATGTTTCCAAAAGTGCTTATTTAATTCTATCAATTGAAAAGTAAAACTGTCTCTAGCAAACAGTGGGTACCATTTTGTGGGGCCCTCTGCGGTATTCTCTAATTATTTCATACCTGTAAGTCTTGTGTCCATACAAAGCTTAAAATCATATCCCTACTCAAGGGGCTACAGAAAGAGACAACACATATGAAAAAAGGACTGGCCAAAGGAGGGAGTTTGGGTATGAAATGTCACTGGGATGGTGAATGGCACCATAGGCCCTTAGGCCCTTTCCAGGAACAATGGTAGTGTTCAGAGCAAGAAGCAGAAAGGGAAATAATGGGTACAAGATATGAGAATATGGCAAGACAGATGGCAAGATTCCTGGATAGGCCCAAGTTTCTCAGTGAATAGGTAAGATTAAGGACTATGATGGAGGAAAGGAAATAGTCTTGGAAGTCACTGAAAAGTTCTACAATAAAATACTTATGGGCAAAAGAATCTGAGGAGCAAAGAATTAAAGGGAGTTAAAAGAGTTAGAAGAGGAAGAAGAATTTAAATAATATAGTTTTTCTTTTTCTTTTTAAAATTTTATTTTTGCTTTCAGTTCCAAATTCTCTTCTTTACTTAGATAGATAGACAGATAGATAGATAGATAGATAGATAGATAGACATAGATAGATAGATAGATAGATAGATAGATAGATAGATAAATAGATAGACATAGATAGATAGATAGATAGATAGATAGATAGATAGATAGATAGATAGATAGATAGATAGATAGATGTAGTCACGTGAAATATATTTCCACGTTTGCCATGTTCGGAAAAAAAGCAAGAAAAATAAGGGAAAAATATGCTTTAATCTACATTCTAAGTCCATCAGTTCTCTGTCTGGAGGTACACAGCATTTTACATCATGAGGCCTTTGGATTTGGGGTAGATCATTTTATTGTTCGGAGTTACTAAGTCTTTCACAGTTGATTATCTTTACAATGTTGCTGTTGCTGTGTGTGTTGCTCTCCAGGTTCTACTCACTTCAATTGCATCAGTTCATATAGGTCTTCCTATATTTTTATGAAACTACCCTCTTCATTATTTCTTACAGCACAGTAGTATTCTATCACATTCATACACTTGTTAAGTCATTCCCCAATTGATGGTCATCTTATCAGTTTGCAATTTTTTTGCCACAAAAAAGATCTGCTCTAAATATTTTTAATGTGGAAATTTTAATTTTTTTTCAAATTATGTGTAGAAATAATTTTAAATGTTCATTTTAAAAAATTTTTGAGTCCAAATTCTCTCCCTCTTTCCCTTTCCTCTTTCCTCCCTGAGATGGCAAACAATTAGATATAGATTATACATGTGTAGTCATATTTCCATATTAGCTATGCTGCAGAGGGGCAAGTAGATGGCCCAGTGGATAGAACTCCTGGTCTAGAGTCAGGAAGACCTGAGTTCAAATCCAGCCTTAGACATTTACTAGCTGTGTAACCCTGGGAAAGTCACTTAACCCTATATACCTCAGTTTCCTCATCTATAAAATGGGTTGGAAAAGGAAATGCCAAACTACTCTAATATCTTTGCCAAGAAAACCCCAAATGAGTCAAAAAGAGTCAGACATGACTAAAAATGACTGGATAACAACAATATGTTGCAAAAAACAAAAACAAAAACGAAACTCACACAGACCCAAAGGGGAAAAAAAAACACCAAGAAATATAAAAAAAAGTTTTTTTAAAAAAATATGTGTTGATCTTTATTCAGACTCCATCAGGGTTTTTTGTTTGTTTGTTTTTCCTGGAGGTGAATAGCATTTTTCATCATAAGTCCTCCAGAATTGTCTTGAATTATTGTATTGCTGAGAAGGGTTAAATCATTCACAGTTGTTCAGCGTACAATATTGCTCTTACCATGTACAATGTTCTCCTTTTAGAAAACTCATTTATGTCTTGTTCAATTTCTTTTTCTAAGGTAGTGTTACTTAAGTATCCTATTTCCCCTTCTATTGATCTGAGCAATTTTGTACTTTTGTAAATATGCATCTATTTCATTTAGATTGTCAGTTTTATTGGCATGTAATTGGGGAAAATAGCTCCTAATAATACCTTTAATTTGATCTTCTTTGGTTAAACATTCTACCTTTTCATTTGTGATAGTGGTAATTAATTATGTTTTCCTTCTTTCTAGCTGAATTAGCCAGTAGCTTATTTATTTCATTTTTCTAAAGTAAAACTAGTTCCTGGGGGCAGCTAGGTGGTGCAGTGAGTAGAGCACAGGCCCTGGAATCAGTCGGACCTGAGTTCAAACCTGGCCTCAGACACTTGACACACGTACTAGCTGTATGACCCTGGGCAAGTCACTTAACCCCAATTGCCCTGCCCCCCCCCCAAAAAAAACTAGTTCCTAGTTGTATTTATTAGCTCAATAGGTTTTTTCATAACTTTTGGTTTTATTGGTATCTCTTTTGACTTTCAGGATTCCTATTTTCATTATTAACTGAGAATTTTTAATTTCTTATTTTTCTAGGTGTTTTTTTTTGGTTGCATACTCAATTCATTGATCTTCTCTTTCTCTCTTTTATTGATGCAAGTATTTAGAGACATAAATGTCCCCCTAAATATGGCTTTGGTTGTGTCCCACAAATTTTGGTATGTTGTCTCATTATTGTCATTGTCTTCGATAAAATTATTGGGTTGTTTCTATGATTAGTTCTTTCACTCACTCATTTTTTAGGAGTAGATTACTTAGTTTCCAGATATATGCTTCAAAGGCCCTTTATCACATGTAATTTTTATTGCATTATGGTCTGAAAAGTTTGTGAGGTTTTTATGTTCAGATACATGGTTAAGTTTTTGTGAAGATATTATATACAGCTGACAAAAAGATATATTCCTTTCTATTCCAATCCCATCCAATAAATACTTATTAAGTGTTTTACTTAATTACTTTGTGCCAGGCATTGAAAAAAGAAAGACAGTCCCTGCCCTAAAGAAACTTACAATCTAAAGAGAGAGACAATATACAAAAGAAAAGTAGAACGTGACATGAAATGGGATGTCAGGCGGTACCTGGCATAGGATGGGGGGGAGGGGAGGAGGTGTCTTGTTCTTTGGAGTTAAAACCAGGTAGGGCAGCTGATGCAAAGTGGAGTGAGCCGAGAGTCCCTCTATAAAGGAACGCATGGGGGAGGAATTTGGTACTCTGCTTTCTAGCCATCCAAATGTGAGAAGATATCAATCAAGGCTTGAGTTAGCAGCATGCTGGTGAGTTTAGTAGTGATGAGATTATCCTGATAGGGTCATCTTGTTGAAATCAGGCAGGACAATAGATGCAAAGTGAAGTGATTTATCTACTTCCATTCAATATTCTCCCTAGGCTTATCATAACTAACTTTTCTAAAATTTTATTCATCTCCTTAACTTCTTTCTTGCTTATTTGATGATTTTATTCATCTATGTTTGAATGGGTAAATTGAGGTCCCTGACTAGAAGAATTTTAGAGTCCTCCTGTAAATTTCCTCCTGTAAATCATTTAATTTTTCCTTCAAGACTTTGGATGCTATTCCATTCGGTGCATATGTGTTTAGTGTTGACATTAATTCACTATTTATTGTACATTTCGGCAAAATGTAGTTTCTTTGATTATCTCTTTTAATCAGGTCTATTTTTGCTTTTGCTTTGTCTGCAATTATAATTGCTATCCTTGCCTTTTTTTACTTCAGCTAAAGCATAATAAATTCTACTTCACCCCCTTATTTTAACTCCATGTATTTTCTGTTTCAAGTGAGTTTCTCGTAAACAACTTTTGTTGTATTCTAGTTTCTAATCCATTCTGCTTTCCTCCTCTGTTTTATGGGTGAGTTCACACCATTCACATTCACACTTACGATTGCTAACTGTGTACTTCCATCTATCCTATTCTTTTCTCTTTATTCTTCTCTTTATTTTTACCTAGTCTCTTCCTCAAAAGTCTGTCTTGTTTCTGACTAGTTCCTCTATGAATCTATCTTCCCTCTTATCAACCCCACCTTTTCACTACCTCTTATCACATTCCCTACAGGGAAGTAGCTCTTTCCCCTCTTACTTCATTGTTGAAGATTAATATCTATACTCAACTGTGTGTATCTATGTATTCTTCCCTCTTTGAACAAGTTCAGGTGACAGGGAGGTTCAAGTATTGCACACTCTCATCCCCCCACCCCTATCATTTTTCCTCCATTGTAGAAATTCTTCCTTGCATGCCTCCTTTATGTGAAATAATTTTCCTTGTTCTTCAACTCCTTTCCCCCTTTTTTTTCAGTGCATTGTTGTTTCCCAATCTTTCATTTTTCTTTAGAAATCATCCCGATAGAAGAGCTTCACACCCATACTCTCTGTTCAAGTAAACTTCTTCTAACTGCCCTAATGATGAAAAAGCTGAGATGGGGTTACATGTATCATCTTCCCATACAGAAATGTAAACTGTTGAACCATATTAAGCATCTTATGGTTTCTCATTAATGTCTTATTTATTTATTTTTAGTTTTCAACATTCACTTTTATAAGATTTTGAGTTCTAAATTTTTTCTCCCCTCACTCCCCTCCCCCCTTCCCAAGACAGTATGCAATCTGATTTAGGCTATACATGTACAATCATGTTAAATATATTTCCACATTAGTCATGTTGTAAAAGAAGAATCAGAATGAAAGGGGAAACCACAAGAAAGAAAAAACAAATAAAAAAGAGAAAATAGTATGCTTTGATCTGCATTCAGACTCCATAGTTCTTTCTCTGGATGTGGATAGCATTTTCCATCATGGGTTTCTCATTAATGTTTATCTTTTTTATGTTTCTCTTTAGTCTTGTGTTTGAATGTCATTTTTTTTTCCAGTTCTGGTCTTTTCGTGAGGAATACATTAAAGTCCTTTCATTAAATCTCCAATTTTTTTCCTCCATAGGATTATAATCAGCTTTACTGTGTAGTTTATTCTTGGTTGTATCCTAGCTCTTTTGCATTCCAGCATATTATACTCCTTGCCCTTTGTTCTTAATTAGTTGTAATTATTAAATTTTGTATGGCTCCATGATATTTGAACTGTTTCTTTCTGGCCTCCTACAATGCTTTCTCCTTGACATGGGAGCTCTAGAATTTGACTGTGCTATTCCTGGGAGTTCTCATTTTGGGTTTTCTTTCAGGAAGCGATCAGTGGATTGTTTCAGTGTCTACTTTGTCCTCTGGTTCTAAGACATGGAGGCAGTTTTCCTTTATAGTCCCTTGAAATATAATTTTTCAGGTTCTTTTTGTTGATCATGGCTTTCAAGCAGTCAGATAATTCCTAAATTATCTCTCCTCAATCTATTTTCCAGATCAGTTGGTTTTCCTGTGAGACAATTCACGTTTTCATTTTTTTAATCTTTTGACTTTGTTGTGGTTTTTTTTTCTTGATATCTCAGTGAGTCATTAACTTCCATTTGACCAATTCTAATTTTTAAAGACTTACTTTCTTCAGTGAGGTTTTGTACCTCTTTTACCATCTGGCCAATTCTGATGTCTAAGGGGTTATTTTCTTCTGTATTTTTATACCTCTTTTACCATTTGGTTGGTTCTGATTTGTATGTTGTCTTCTCTACTAGATTTCGAGGTCCTCAGGATCAAGGACTGTCTTTGGTCTTTTTTCTCATCCCCTCAACTTAGCCCAATGCCTGTCGCATAGTGAATAATACTTGCTAACTGACTGATTGACAGTATCAGGTATTCTCAGACTTGGAAGTGACTTCAGAGATCAACAAAACTCATTCCTGAACAAGAATTCAGTCTTAAAAAAATGTATGGCTATTGACTATCTATCTACCTTTTAGTTGCAGATCTCTATTTAAATAAATCACAATTCCACCGAAAACAGTTCTTTTATGATCTAGCCATGCCTTCCATAATGACTGAAATTAAGTCAATCAAAATATATGTTTATTATAGTATGCTAGGCCTCTTGTGAGATATAGGCCTTAGTTCATATTTTTAAAAAAATATATTTATTTACATTAAACCTAAATTTATCTCTGCAATTTCTGCACTTTGCTCTTATTTCTACCCTTGTAGTCTAAGCCAAGCAAGTCTAATCTGACTTCCCATTTTCAGCCCTTCAAATACTTGAAGACTATAATGGTTATTATCCCTTGCCAAAGAAAATACTATTTTCTCTGTCTGCGTATGTTTCAACAATCCAGCTACCAGCTTCTGCGGGGGTGTAAGATCCACCCACAGCCAGCACCCGGAAAGCTGCCAGCACCCAGAAAGCACAGGTTCTTTTGATCTGCTTAGCTAAGGAAAGCAAGGTGAAGGGGTTGGCAAGCTTACTTTAATTCAGCACACAAATATCATTCACTTAGTTCAGGGGAAAAAGCCAGCACACTGAACTTCAGAGCAAAATATAAACAAATTACAAACAGCAACAGACAGACCCAGTACAATTCATAGTTACCAACATTTAGGTTCAGCCTGGGAGCTCAGAACAAGGGCTGGCCCAGAGTCATGGGTGCCACCACTGCTGCCGCAAAGAGCTCCAAGGAAGAAGAGGCCAAGCCCTAGTTTTATATCTTTTTTAGGTCACACATGCGACTCACCCACGTGACCTAAAATCATCACAAAGAGGCAGACTTAAACCCACATGGTGTAAGAGCCTCTGCTGTCCCAGACATGTAAACTAGGCCCTCCCTGGAATTAGCCCCACCTTGGGCCCCACCTTAGTTGCCAATCCACACCTACATAGGATTTACACCTAATAGGGGTTTGGGCCTGGAGCTTAGCAACTAGTAAGGCTCAATGAAATATACTGAATTACTCAAACAAAACAAAGGCCATTTTGCTTACCAACACAATGTATTCTTGATTCCTTCAACTATTCCTCACATGGAATGAACTTGAGATTTATCAACATCCTGATTGGTCTCTTCCGAACAATTCCCCACTTATCAGTGTCTTTTACGAAAAATGCCTACAACTGAACACAATATTCCTGAGGTGTTCTAGGCAGAGTATTGTGGCCCTGTCATGTCCCTTCTCCTGGACACTATGCCTCTCTTATCATAGTCTAAGATGGCTTCATTGACTGCCATGTCACATTGTTACTCTTGCACTTCACTAAAATTCTCAAGATCTTTTTTTTTCAAATGAACTGCCCCCTAGCCATGCCTCTCTCATCTTGTATTTATGAGGTTTATTTTTAAACCCAAATGTATGCCTTTACATTTTAGAAGTATCTCCATCAATTTGATTCTCCTTATGAACCCATATTGATCACCAAAATGACTTAGTAACCAGTTTTGAATTGGCAAATATTTTGTATCCTAGGGACAAGTTTTATATTTAGGCATAGTCACTTCCAAAGTAAACATTAAACTTGAGGAGAATGGAGGTCTAGGATTAGTTAGATTAGTTAGAAGAAACAACAGAGTAAAAGGACACTAGACTGGGGTTCCAAAAACCTTGGTTCTAGTCTTGACTCTGTCATTAATTATTTGTGGGGCCATCATCCATCCTTGCCCCACTGTGAACTATAAATTTATTGAGGGATGATACCAGATGTTGTTTTTATTTTTGTATTTCACAGAAGAGCTGGCGCATTATAATTCACATATATTTTGCTTGCCTTCTTTTAGTAAATAAGGCAAAATGACTATATTGGTTGGCTTATAGTCTAATTTAGTGGGCTCATAAAGACATGGAGTCTGTCCAGGATAGAGAGGAAAGAGATGTTAGAATAACTTCCTCAGTGGCAAACAGCCCCGTGTAGGAGGTCTATCAAATGGAATCTAAGTCCTCAAAAAAGAATCCTATGGAGATTACATTAGTAGCCATGATACTCAGCTATTGAAATAGATGCATGGTCTCATTCTCCTCCATGTTTCCCAAAAATTTGGCCCCAGAGGGTCCACCTAACATGAGATTTTTTTCATGTCTCATTTTTCTCAACATTGACAGGGTACAAGATGAACATTCAGGCTGTCTACACATCATCTTTCCCTCTTGCTACGTGACCAGTCTATCTTCTCTTCCTATCATGCAATTCCTTGATAATGTCCTTTACTCTTGTCCTTCTTTAGCGTTTTTCATTTGTTATATGTTACTTCTTATTTGTACTCACAATGTGACTCTTCATTACCTTCTGTGTGACACTCAACTATAGTTCTTTAGAGGAAGTAGTCTTCCATATTTCACAACATAATGAAACAAATGAAATGTTAGTATTGAAAAGATAGGTCTTTATTTTCATATAAGTAGTAGAAATAAGAGTAAGGGACATAATTAAATATGAGGAGCCAATAACCAAATGTCTTGAGAAAAGTCTAGTATCAGAAAGACTTGATTTATGGAGAGGGAGTTCCCTCAAAGTACATTTAATTCTCTTAAAATTGCATGAGTATCTTTCGAATGCTGCTAGAGGGGAAAAAATACACTGGAGGTCTGGAGTAAGTAAGCAAATACCAAGCCAACTAGGAGTGGTCTGCAGTAGCTAAATGTTGATTTCTGGACTATTGTGGAATTTTAGCTTGGAGCAAAAAGACAAGGAATAAGCTATATTTGTCTTCAAGTTTTTAAAGGGTCGTCATGTGGAAAAGCAATTACATTTGTGGCTCCAGAGAGTAGAATGCGGGCTGATAGATGGAAGTTGGAGAGAGGTAGATTCTGGTTCTAACAATTAGAGAAATTAAATAATAGCAGTCTCATGAGATAGTAATTTCTCTGACACTAGAGGTGGTCAGAGGGATTATCACTCATCAGGGATATTTTAGAGAATATTGCTTTGGATAAGGGTGGGACAAGTCAAAATTAAATTCTGTCCCAATTCACAAGCATCTATTAAGTACCTACTGGATGTAAAGGATTCTCTGAGGCAACAGAAATAAAAAGATGAAAAAATGACATGGTCTTTACCCTTAAAGAGTTTATAATCTAATTGGGAGGATAAACCATTCAACTTAATAAGGATTTATTAAGTGTCTATTATGTACTAGGCACTTTGGTAAGTGTGGAGGATGCAAAGACAGAGAGAGAGTCCCAATAGTTAGAAAGTTGTCATTCTACTGGGGAGAGATGTGTACACCTATAAGTAAATATAAATAAATAAATCCAAAGCAATGTAAGGATTGAGGCAGGGGGGCATTAATGAACGGAGGAATCAGGAAATTTGCACAAATAAATTTAATACAAGGTAGAATGATAAAATGATAAATTTAATACAAGGTGGAATGATCAGGGAAGTCTTCATAGAGGAAAAGTCCGCTGAGCTGAGCTTTCAAAGGATAAAAGAATTTCTTCAACAGGTAGAAATGTGGGTGGACTGTGCAAATACACAATAGGAGATTCATAATTAGAGATTCTGGCATCTGGGGCAAATTCAATTGATCCGTGGAGTTCAGGGTGGCAGGTGCAGATAAGAAGGCAAGGGATGGGGTCATTGCAAAGGCTAAAACTTACCACTCCTCTGTGGGGTTAAAGTAGAAAGGGGCAGGGGTCTTGGCCATAAGAGGCTGAGGAATTGGAATTGGGAAGCAAGCAGGCTGATCAAGGGAATTAGGGATTGAGATAGAAAAGAATGAATGAATGATGGAAAAATTATTGTTTTTAATGTATACAAAGTATTGGGCTAAACACTGGGGATACAATAGAAAAATAAGTTGGGTCCTACACTCAAGGAGTTCACATTCTAAGGAGACAGACAACACATACTAGAGATTTTTTTGACTTTTTTTTTTTTGGAGGGGGGAAGGCAGGGCAATTGGGGTTAAGTGATTTGCCCATGGTCACACAGCTAGTAAGTGTGTCAAGTGTCTGAGGCCAGATTTGAATTCAGGTCCTCCTGACTCCAGGGCCAGTGCTGTACTCACTGCACCACCTAGTTGCCCCTAGAGATTTTATCTTCAAGTCAAATAGAAAAGCCTGGTGGTCCTGAAGGAACAGCAGCAAAGCAAATGGTGCCACATCTTCTTTAATGCCATTTCCACTGATAAAACCATATTTATTTCTTATGCTGAACTAATTCACAGTATCAAAGATTTTTACAGCAAGAACTTTATTTTCCAGGTCTTCAGGAACTGTGGCTACTGAGGAAGTGAGGGCTAAGATACCTGCAGATGAAGTTGCCAGGTCTCATCTCCATAAGGTTTACTTCCCTATATGGTTGCTGTAATAGCCAAAGTCAAATCAGGGAAAGTAGGGAGCAGGGGAGAGGGAAGGAATGGTACTAATCTTAGAGCACTTGGGCTTCAGTTCCAGGTTTTGTTTCCTTCAGGTGAAGACTGTGAGTCCTTCTTTAGCTACCCTGATCAAGACAATGATCCAAGATAATTCCAAAGGACTTATGATGAAAAATGCTATCCACCTCCAGAGAAAGAACTGATAAACTCTGAATGCAGATTAAAGCATACTTCTTTCTAAACTTTCTTCATTTTTGTTTATTTTGTCTGTGTTTTCTTTTGCAACATGACTAATATGGTGTTTCGGCAATCTGCTAGCAGCTGCTGTGGGGGTGAAAAACCAACACGAGCCCAACAACAAGAACGCTTCAAGCCCAGATTCTTTTGATCTGCTTTACTAAGGAAAACAACGTTAAGAGGTTAACAATCTTACTTTAATCCAACATACAAATATCATTCACTCAGCTCAGGGGAAAGCCAGCACCCTGAGCTTCAGAGCAAATACAAACAAATTACAAACATCAACAGACAGACCTTGTCTGATTCAAATCTCAATTCATAGTTACCAGAGCTTAACAAAGTCTGAACATCCTGGTTTACAAGCTGGAGGGCTCTCAACTACAGCTGCCCTGAGTCTCCACATCAGCAAACCACTGAGAGTGAGAGCCCTAAGCAAATAGCTCTGTTCTCCTGTGTTGTTAAGGAAAATTGTCTCATTAGCATGGCTTTTGTTTCTTTTGAGTGGAAGTACTTTCAGCTGTTAAGTGCTAAGCCCCAGGCCCAGGGCCCTGTCAGGTGTGAAACCTGTGTGGGTATGGATTGGTGACTCAGGAGGGGCCAGCTCGGGAACCAATGGTCTCTGGTCGTTGAGGCGGGGCTTGAGAACGCCAGAAGCTCGGCTGCCAGGAAAGGTGAGCCAAGAGACAGTTTCAGCGGAAGCCAGAAGCTGCGGAGGCAGGAAGCTGTGGAAGCAGGGCTTACCCGTATGTAGACCCAGGAGTGTGAGCAGGAACGTGAGGCCAGTGAAAATGATT
>CM053625.1:213844925-213855984 GCA_028646595.1 Phalanger gymnotis
GGGGAGAAAAATCTGTAATTCAAACGCATGTGAAAATTAATGCTGAAAACTAAAGATGTTAATAAAAAAAAAAAGAAAGGTGAAAAAAAAAAACAATTATTAGGGATGGAATGAACTAGATTAGAACTTTGTGAACTTCAAAGATCAGAAGAACTCCAAGAGGTCCAGAGACTGGAATTCATAGCAGAATTTTCTAGTAGCTGCAACAGTTAAGATGAGTGAGGAGCCAACCTTGGCGAACGAACAATGTGCTTGACCCAGGAGCACAGCTGTGGATCAACCCAGAATCTGAGATAGATGTCAGAAGTAAATTTGTTGGGAAGAATGCTTTAGAGCAACCACTCTTAAGTTTAAGCATACTCTCTACAAGGGCTACCACAAGGTGGTAGAAGAGAGTACACTTGTGATTTGTAGGGTTTTGTATTTAGAGTTTTGCTATATCTTTTTAGTAAATATTCCTCTGCAAAAGCTAGGTGATGTTAAATGGCTATTTGATAATGAGAACTCAACTCTTCACTAAATATTGAGGAGACACTGATGGGCACTGGTGATAACATGGAGGCTTGACAATGATCAGCTCAACAAAAGATAACCTGCTCAAGCTTATCCTTATAACTCTGGGAGGAACAGTAGCCTTGCTCTGGTGACCTGACTTGCTAGTCCAAATGTGGGTTGGGAGAGTGAATGAGCCTATATTCTATATGTGCTATACCTCCAATGTAAAAAACAATTTCCACTGACATTCAGAGCCCTTTGAATTCATAATTTTTTACTCCAGCCTATTTTTCTAAGCCTTTATATGTCATTCCCCTTCATGTACTCTGTCTCACAGTTAAACTAGTTCCCCCTTTTTACTTCCTATTTCTTTTAAACATTTCATCTCCCACTTCCATACCTAGAATACATTCTCTCATTACCTCTGTCTCTTAGAATCCCTACCTTGTTCACCTCAAGTACTATCCCTAACATAAAGCCTTTTCTAATGCTCTTCCTCAAGATGCAAATGCCCTCAAACTGCTTGATATTTACTATATTTTCCACATTTACTCATATGTGGAAATATTTCCCCCTAAAAGATAAGTTTCTCAAAGTCAGGGACTCATTTTTGTTTTTATATCCTTTTGTGTCCAGGCTAATGGCTGGCACATGAAAGATGCTTAATAAACACTAATTGGTTGGCAGGAGAAAGCACTGCAAAAAAAAAAAAAAAAGGAAAGTAATAAGGTTAGCATAAAAACAACCCTCAGCCACCTTCTCAGTAATGAAGCTTATTCTTATTCCTATCCCAATCTATTCCTATTCTCCATGTGTTTTCTCTATAGTTATATCTCTTTTCAAAATTAATTTGAGCTCCTCATAGTCTTCTTTAGGAAGCCCTTAAATATGGTTATTTCCCACCTGTATCTCCTTCTAAGTAGGTAGTCTTCATACAGTGGTCTATGGCTGGTGAGTCACATTCCCCTGTCTTTGATATTCTATGTTGATCATATGAAGAATGACAAATGAGAACCAAATGCCTTTCTTGTCATTTCAAAAACACAGATAACATTGTGAAATCTTAAACAAATGAAATTAATACATACTGCTTGAAAATAGGATAGAGTCACAGACCATAGTAAAACAACATAATCAAAAGGATTGTATGACACCTTCTTCTCCTGAGAAATATAGGAACTACAAAAAAAAAAAAACAAAAAACAAAACAAAACAAAAAGAACAAAGCAAAACAAAAAACCCACAGCATTTGGAGAAAATACTTTTCCAGTGACAGTAATTAATGTACAAAAATTCCAGGAAAATACCTATTAACCCAGTAAATGTACCTAACATATTTTCTATGTTCCAGATATAAGCAGCCATCAAGATGTTAACTTGCTATACGTCTTTTTATATTAAATATTTGGACTAGACTAGACCTTTGTTAAGAACATAAATTTATGTGAAAAAAACGTATCTCTACCCCCTATATATAAATGTGACCTTTATATTTTCACATGCTGTGCTTGATTAGATTCCCAAACATATACATTATTTTGCTGAGTATTCAAAATGTGTAAAAAAAAAAAAAGATCTTGGGGCAGCTAGGTGGCACAGTCAGTAGAGCACCAGCCCTGGAGTCAGGAGGACCTGAGTGCAAATCTGGCCTCAGACACTTGACACATTTATTAGCTGTGTGAACTTGGGCAAGCCACTTAACCCCAATTGTCCTGCCTTCCCCCCCTCAAAAAAAAAAAGATCTTTCATCTAAAACAAGATCATTTAAATAGCAATCTTTTCTAATATATTTAAAATGCCATTCAATTTCCAAAAACTTGAATTATCATGTATGTATACATCTTTAATGCAAATGGACATTTATTATTTTATATGCAGTGTGTTGAAACAATCAACTAATTATGTGCCCTTTATGACTGTACTCAATCATGTTTAGTGATGTATTGACATGTTCATATGCATATGACTATGTAGACGGATACATTATAAAATTAATAAACAACACTCTGGTGATAAAATCTAATTCAGATGCCAAATATAGAAAAAATGATGATATGAAAGGAGGTTATCACTAATTTAGGTTGACTTCTAGTAGTTCTAATATGCAGGGTCATCCCTGGAACATCTAGAATCAGTGAATCAGTGTCTGCATTGGATTCAAGGACAGACTAGATGCAGACTGATGGTTCCATAAGCTTAGGAAAGAAGCAATACCATGTCTAACAGGTACTTTTTGGCTATTCCGCAAAGAAGAGAAAAGTATTTCCAGCAGACAAGAGCTGTGAATTAACCCTTGCCTCTTGTGTTCTTTATACTTGAACCTACTTTCTCCTGAACTCTGTGTACTTGTGAGAGAGTGCATTGCAGAATTTTGGGAGATGCTTTCTATCAACTGCTTTTATTATTCCTCCTTAATAAATAACTCTCTAAAAACTACTTAAAATTTAAATCTTGGAGAGAAGCACCAGTGAGGCTTTCCTAATTAAATATCATTAGAAAGATATCTCTCAGAGATATCTTTAGAGCCCTGAGTGGATATAGTAGCCACACTCTGGGGCCCTAAGTTGGCAGAGAGGAGGAGTTGGAAGAGGTGCTTCAGATTGTGAAGTACATTGATATTTATGTTGTCTTCCCTAATAGAATGTGACTTCCTTGTGAGTAGGAATTATTTATTTTTCATTGTATCTCAAAGCACCTTTATTAAGTGTATAACATATATTATGAAATATTTAATAATTGATTAAAATATTTAATATTCCACTTTTTGGTTTTTTTGGTTATACTAACTAGCAGCCTGGTTCACCTTTCCCTTCTAAAAAATAGCTTTGTTTATAAGTGAAACATTTTTTTAAGAAAATCTGGATGCTGAAAGGATGTCAGTTGCTTGTGTGGACATATCCTCCTTCCTCACACAATAAGTCTTCCCTGCTTGCCTTATGAGTATAAGAATATTTCCTTTCTCACTCCTATCTTCTGGGCCTTGTGAGAAAGTTTCCTACTAAAGGAATTACTTCCTTAGTCACCCCCAAGACTGACCAGACTTTCCCTCCAAACCCCAACTTACTGATAGTGATCTTATCACCTCCCAATGGGTATTGCCCTATGTCTCTTTTCCCCTTTATGGTTAGAATACCCCTTGCTCTTTAACGCTACTTCCAGACTGTTCTGTTGTCTCCTTCACAATTCTCCTTTGAAGTCTGCACTATTCAAATTGATCACCAAATCCAGATACTAGAGATAATCTATACATCCTTCCTCCATTAGTTCTGTGCCTTTTTCTCCTCTGCTTCTTCTGTCTTCATATGAGAAGATTAGCACATATTGATAATTCTTTAAATGCCCCAACTTTCTAGTTCCTCGATTTATTCAATTCCCATGACCATCTCCTGAACTTTACTTTAGCCACACAATAAGACTATTGTACCCTTGATTGTGTTATCACCCACAAATGTTCCAATTCCTTGTTTACGACTATGAAATTCTTTTATCTAATCATAATCTTTTACTATTTTGTCTTTCTTTGTTTTATGACTTCTAACCCTCTTCCTAATATCTTCCTCATGACTCTATGAACCCTCAATTCTATTTGAGGTCCTCCAGTCCACATTGTCTATACTTTCCTGTCCCCTTCTTCTTTGGATCCCTTGGTGAACCAGCTCAACTCTGCAGCATTCTCTACCCTGGACGTCCTTATCCCATTGTCATAACACCAATCATATTTTGTCAAAAACCAACCCTGGATTACTCTTACAATCTACCTTGTTTCCTCCTATATTCATACACTACTTAACAGAGCTAGAGAAAAATCACAAAACCCTGCTGATTTGTACCATTACAAATTTATGTTATCTATTCAGACCTAAGCCCTCATTACATCAAAGTAAAGTCCTTACAGTAATAATTTCAAACATGCTTCACTCTCTTCAAATAGCTCATACTATACCTTCTCTCTACTCTCTTATGATACTTACCAAAAAAAAAAAGCTCGTTTCCCCCCCCCTTTTTTTCAGACATCTTCCCCTAACATCTCCTCTTTCAGTCCAATCTCTGACGAAATATTAGTCCTACTCCTTGAGAAAGTCAACTATTTTACATGTACCTTTTGATCTCATCACATTCTATCCTCCTTAGCTAATAGTGCATGCCCCCCGCCCCCTGCCCATCTCATTCTCATCTTAAATGCCTCATTACCTAGTGGCTCCTTCCCTGCTGTTACAAACATGTTCTCCTGGCCTTAAAAAATCCTTCATTTGGTCTTACCACCTTCCAATGGATATTGCCCTATGTCTCCCTTTCCCTTTGCAGTTAAAATATTTGAGAAAACTACCAATCCTCTATATCACTGCTTCCTCTTCTCTGTCTGTTCTAAAGCCTCTGCAATTAAGTCTTTTTGACCTCTATTTCACACAGTTGCATCAACAATGTTGCTAACAGCTGTTGTGGGGGTGAAAGACCAACAAGAGAACACAGAAGGGCTGCTAGCACAGGTCCTTTGATCTGTTTTTCTAAGGAAAGCAACTTTAAGGGGTTACTTTAATTAAACATACATATATAACTCAGTTCAGGGGAAAAAGTCAGCACCCTGAACTTCAGAGAAAATACAAACAAATTTACAAACATAAAATATAAGCAGATCAACAAGCAGGCTTTTGTCTGATCATAGCAATGCATGCATTGCTATCAGAGAGAAAAGCACCACTATCTGGATTTTCAAAGCCAGGAGGGCTGCTTCGGTGGCTACCCAGAGTCTCATCACCAACACTCTTTCAATGAGTGTGCCCCCAATGGCAAACTGCTAACCTCTGATCTTATATACATTTCTTCAGAGTCAAAGGACATCACAAACATGTGACCCAAACTCACATGACTTAGGCTTTCTTGTGACTTAAACACTTGCTCAGGGTCAGAGGGTCACAACCATGTAACCCAAACCCCTGTGAACTAGGTCTTCCCTTGAGATAAGCAAATCAAAGATTCCTTACTGCAGAGAAGCACTCCAAAACAAAGACAACAAAAAGTCCACTTTGCTTTCCATTACATTTGAAAAGCAAAACTCATCAAAGGTACTTGATTACCTCAGCATTGTAAAGGAGAAAACAGTAAAAAGGTGCCACCATATTACCATAACAACAGTTGATCACCTCCTCTGTATTTGCATGACACTGTTGTCTTCTAGGTGACCTACTATCTAATTACTCTATAATCTCTTTTTTGGTTATCTGTTACTCCTCTTAACCATGAGCATCCATTAAACCTTTGTCCTGGATCTTTTTTTTTCACTATAGACAGCAAACCATCTCACTTGCAGATCTCATTAGCTCCCATGGATTCAATTATCATCATTTCTATGCAGATGATTCCAAGATCTATATATCCAGCCCTAGTCTCTCTATTAAGCTAGTCTTATGCATCATCAATTGCTCTTAGACATCTAGATTTTAATGTCCCCTAGACACCTCAAGCTCAGCATTTCTGAAACAGAATTTATCATCTACTTCTCTCCAAATCTTCCGCTACCCTCTTTCCTATTACTATCAAGGTCATTAGCATCCTCCCGGTCACCCAGATCCATAATTTCATTGCCCACCTTGACTGCTCACTTTTCCACATACCAAAATGACCAATCTTATCACTTCGACCTTCACAACGTCTCTTGTCTACTTTTCCTTCTCTGCTCATTACCACAATCCTAATTCAAACCCTCCTCATTTCTCACCTGGATTATTACATAATTGGTCTCCATACTTCAACATTCTACTCTAATCTTCTACTTCTTTACTTCAATATGACTTTTCTAAAGCAAAGGAATGACCACGTCAGATCTCCAAAATCAAATATAAAATCCTTTGGCATTTAAGTTCTTCATAAACCCCTTCCCTGCCGTTCCCATCTTCTAACAATTTACTGCCTTTCACATATTTTGTAATTCTTCTAAATTCTCCAATTTGTAATTTCTCAAATACGATGCTTTTTCTTACATCTCTATGTCTTTGCACTGGCTGTCCCCCATGTCTGTAATGCCTAGGAATGTACTTTACCTCTTGGTTTTGCTGGCTTCTATGAGGAAAAATACTTTATTATTTATCATTTTCATTAAAATGTGTATTCCTTCAGTGCAGAAACTATTACCTTATATCTTTACTCATTAGCACAGTGCCCACACATAGTAAATGCTTGTTGACTGAATAAAAGAGATGATCTGAGAGCCATGAGAGCAGGAAAGGAAAGAAAGAAAATTAGATCTTCAATAATTATATTTCAGTACTTTAACAATTTCCTAATTTCATCAAAAGTATAGATAAATTTGCATTTATTTATGTTCTTGTTATTTAGAAGTTTTTCAATTACATTTGACTCTTTGTGACCCCATTTGAGGTTTCATTGGCAAAGATACTAGATTGGTTTGCTAATTTCTTCTCCAGCTAATTTTACAGATGAAGAAATTGAGGCAAACAGGGTAAAATGATTGCTCAGGGTGACACAGCTAGTAAGAGTCTGGGGCCAGATTTGGACTAAGGAAAAGGATTCTTCCTGGCACCAGGCTTGGCAATCTATCCACTGTGCCACCTAGCTGCCAATTATTTGCTTATTTTCCTTCCTCCAGCCCCACAGAGTATAAGATCTTCAAGAGTTTTTCAGAGCCATGAGATTAACTCTTTATGTTTTTGGTTTATACCTTATGTTTGTTAAGTAATGTGAAAAACTGAAATCTTGTCCATGGCTTACACTTATTTTAAGTAATACAATAGTGAGCAAAAATATCTTCTGGATTTATGGGGATCTGTGAATAAATGCAGGGCAATATGTAAAAAAAGAATGTTCCCACAAAAGCCTCTGAGTGTGATTATGAACACAGATCTAAAGTACATATAACTGGACCATCTGAATATCCTATATATTCCCTAACGAATTTATGCAGTTTGAATTATGTTGTCTCTTGTACTGTAATTATAGACCTAGGAGACCAAAGAAAATTTTATACATGCAAAAATATTCATAGCAGAACTTTTTGTGGTAGCAAAATTTGGAAAGAGAGTGAGCACTTATCTGATGGGGAGTGGCTGAACAAAGTGTGATATATGAATGGAATGGCATTATTACCCTAAAAGAAATGATGAACATTATAGATTCAGAATAATTTTTAGATTTATATTAATTGATTCAGAACAAAAAAAGCAGAACTAAAAACAATATACACAATGAACACAACAACACAAAGGAAAAGAGTATTGAAACATTAGAGTTTGTACTAATGCAACATCTATTCTTGATTCTACAGTCTATTTCTCTTCTACCAATACAGAGGCTATGGATTATGGAGGGGAAATGGTGTATATGCCATCTCACATGTTTGATATGCTGAATTGTTTTTCTTAATTGTCTCTCTTAAGCAGAAGGTTCTATGGGAAGGCCTTATGGAGAAATGTCAGTAATGTAAGAAAAACAAAACAATAAAAGATTTTTAAATGATAACATTCTGGCTTTTATTTCCTTAACACAATGCATTGTCTAAAGGAGGCAGAAAGGATTGTCAAAGCTAAAAGTAAATGAGCCTGCTGGAGACATAATTTCCAGACATTTAGTAAAAACTGATACATAGTTCCCATAGTGAGGAAAGTCAGTCTTCTGTAAATCCTGTTTATTTACAGAGGTGGAACAAGCTGTGTTCTATTATTGTCCTAGTAACATTAATCCATGAAAAAACAGATTGGTTCCACTCTTTATCCCAAGGGCATGATAGCTTGATATCAAGGCCAAGCTACTAATTAAAACCGGAATAGTGCCCACCTCTGACAATTTTGAGCCCTATTTTCCTATTTTCTTTAGGTCACAATGGCATAAGAATCTGGAAATGGAGTATTTTTTTTTCTGGAAAAAAAATTTAGGGAATACATATTGGCACTTTGATTAATTTATATGTAAGTGAAAATGAAAGCTATGTCAGTGTAGAAAAAAGCACTTTTTTTGTTATATTGCTCAAAAATATATAAATCACAATCAACAGAGATCATTTATGGTCTCATAAACAAATGTATTTTTCCAAACTATTTACAGCTCAAATACTTCTTGATTGACAGTAGTGTTTTATGTTCCTTAAGCAAATATTTTCACAGGTATTACTTACTTATAATACATTATTCTTTTACAAACAAGAATCCAAACAAGTCAAATCCAATACTCAGTGCCCTTTTCGTTGGTTGCAAGTATGACCAAAAGCCAAAGGAATCATTCTAAGTGCTCTGGCCACTTTGTTCTTCCTTGTTAGTTATGGTAAAATGGAAGCTTGTTTGTGTGAAGTTAATGGTGAGCTGTGGAGCTATACTGTAAAGAGGAAATCATGATGAACAAGAAAAAAACAACTCTAAAATTTCTCTACAATAAACTTCAAACCAAAATCACTATTTGATATGTGATTCTAGTAACTACTCACAGAAATACTAGCTATAAAAGTATTTCAATTTTACGTCTTAATGACTCAAGCCTTAATGACAAAAGCCTTACCAAAATGTGACTGTAACTGGGACCTTTTAGGAAATATGGTAGACATAGTTATGCAGCCCTCATGCCCCCTTACCCTGTAATCTTAATGGATAGAAGAAGCCAATAAGCTTCTGAAAGAACTAGGACTGTGTTCGCCTTATAGAAAACTTGACTTCTGATTTCTGTGAAACTAAATTTGTTTATAGATTATTCCTCAACCCACAAAATGTCTGAGAATTTCAACCAGTATAGAATTAGCTGGAACTCTCCACATTTAATAAAGTATACTATTGTCTGATCTAATTTAAAGCTTTCAGGGCACACATGCTTCTCCAATTTCTATTTGTCCAGAATACAGAAAAGGTTGAGTTCTCTCATGACTCTCATACCCTCCTTACTCTAATACATGTTTGGAGACCTCAAAAGGTCCCAGGAATACAATAAACCACTTTAAGATAATATGTTATGAACAGCAATATTGTATGATGAACTATGAATGACTTAGCTATTCTCAGCAATATAATGATCCAAGAAAATCCCAAAGGATTTATGATGAAGCATGCTATCCACCTCCAGAGAAAGAACTGATGCTATGTGAAAACAGACTGAAACATTCTATTTTTCATTTTCCTTCGTTCTTTCTTTTTATTTGAATCTTCTTGTACAAAGTAATTAATAATATATACATGATGGCACATCTATAAACTATATTGGATTTCTTCCCCTCTCAGGGAAGGGAGAGAGGAAGAAGGGAGAGAGGAATAGAATTTGGAACTCAACATTTTTTTTAAAAAAATGTTTAATATGTTATTTTGGAAAAATAAAATATTATACATAAAAAGATTATATCTTGTGAGTTGTATCAACATACCTCTACAACAACAATGATTTTTCATCATTTGGTTATAGATTCATCCATGTGGAAAATGCAGTTTTATCCACCAGTTCAATTTATGTCAACCCCTCCAAATGCCTTCCCTTCCCCCAATCTCCATAGTAATTGCAATGTGTAATAATTAAAGTCCTCTTTTATTATGGTGTGGAAGTAAACCTAAGTTCTTAAAGGCTATGCTGGCAAATTCTGACAGGCTCTACAAAGCTGGAAAGTTTTCCAAAATGAACCCAGTGATGAACTTTATGTTTAGTGTCTGAGCAGTATGACTCTAGCCAAATTTAGAAAGATCTATGTCTACGCTGGTTGAAAAAAATTTAGGCACAGCAACTATCTGAGGAATTATCTACCAAGAAATCAACAACAAGCATTTATTAAATCCTTAATATATGCCACACCCCTGGCTTTTACCAATGATTGTTGTTGTTTATCCTTCATTCTTAAAGAGGACCAATGATATCAGGAGGTGATGTCTTAACTTGCAAGTAAATTGTATTTAAGTGACCTTGAGCTGTGCAAAGTCATCATCCTCACTTCTCTTCTCCAGAGTCATTGGAATCCAGTGGCAAGACATAGATCAGATGACTGGTGATGGCCTAGGATGCAGTGGAAGACTTTTTAAGCTAAGGTCTTTCCCAGGTCTCAGTTTAACCTGAGGCAAGGTTAGGTAAGTTAAAGGCTAGGTAAGAATTGAAGTAAAAAATGGCCTGCATTGCCTTCACAAAAGAATCATAGAGGGAGAGCGAGACACTCAGAGTTTCTGGCCAGAAGAGGAACAATTGCTATTTATGTTCACTCAGAGCCATCAAAACACAAACAATGAGCAAGTGAGGCTTGGGCTTAGGGCCTATTATTGGCCGATCTGTGAGAGCCAGGGTGATTTGGATTTAAAGGCATTTGTCAAGTAGTTCCATTTGAATCTCAATGATAAACCCTTTGGGCTTTATCAAAGCCTGGTTTTATTTCAAGAAATCATAAATGAAAACTACATAAAGCACAAGAGTTAATTAGCCAAGCTTTGGTTGTTGTTGTTGTTGTTTTTTTTTAATGATAGCATAAATAAGTAGGGAATAAAAAAACCTAGCCCCTAAATCCCAGGATAAATTGAGGAGTCTAAGTGATTAAAATTTATATTCCTTTGGATAGAACCCCTACATGTAAGGGTATGATTTCCCACATGGAAGAAGAGGG
>CM053625.1:213856084-213896582 GCA_028646595.1 Phalanger gymnotis
ATAGAAGGGAGGGCAGAAGGGGGAGGAGGTAATCAAAAACAAACACTTGCAAAAAGGGACAGGGTCAAGGGAGCAAATTCAATAAAGGGGGATAGGTTAGGAAGGAGCAAAACATAGTTAATCTTTCACAACACGAGTATTGTGGAAGGGATTTACATAATGATACACATGTGGCCTATGTTGAATTGCTTGACTTCTTAGGGAGGGTGGGTGGGGAGGGAAGAGGGGAGAGAATTTGGAACTCAAAGTTTTAAAAACACACATTCAAAAACAACAAAAAAAGTTTTTGCATGCAACTAGGAAATAAGATACACAGGCAATGGGGCATAGAAATTTATATTGCCCTACAGGAGAAGAAGGGAAAGGGAGATGGGAGGGGAAGTGGGGTGACAGAAGGGAGGGCTGACTGGGGAATGGGGCAACCAGAATATACGCCATCTTGGAGTAGGTGGGAGGGTAGAAATGGGGAGAAAATTCATAATTCAAACTATTGTGAAAATCAATGCTGAAAACTAAATATATTAAATAAATTAATTAAAAGAAAAGAATAGAGCCGTCGGTTTTAAAAACAGACACGGCTTTAGATGCCTATATTAAAATGTATATAAGCAATCAAGAGCTTAATCTGGAGATCTTAATGCAAGGGGGCTGATCCAATATTCTTAAGTCTTGGAGAAATGTGATTGTGACTGGAATGCAGCTTCTTTAGTCAAAGGGAATCAAATATCAGGGTAAGGAAGAAGTAGAGTAGGTTAGCATGGAAAATTTTGCATACAAAAAGGATAACATGGTCTTATAATAATTGTGTCAGCATCTCTGTAGCCTACCATGATCTGGGACTGGTCATGACCAACCAAAGGAGTATATTTAATTTGGGAGGGGGTGGACAAGAGAAGAATCAAAGAAAGGGCAGGAGAGCTTCTTGGGGTAGATGAGATGATATTGGGTGACAATGGCAAGGCTAAATTATTGAACTCTTATTTTATTTGTTTTTTCATACCAGGAAATTCTTTGGGCTGGAAAGAATTTTTAAAAAGTGATTAACAGGAAACTCACACCCTAGGTGAGTGAGATGATGACCAGGCAGCATCCAGCTGCCATTACTGAACTCCAGAGGTACTACATCCTAGAGTGCTGAAAATTGGCAGATGGGATTTCTGACCCATAATGATCTCTGAAAAATCCTGAAAATGAGAAAGGCCCTGCAGCACTAGAGAACAGATATTGTCCCAATTTTCAAAACAGAAATGACTTGTCACTGCCAACTAAAGCCCAGTGAGCTTGACTTCTATTCTTGGCAAGATTCTAGGATGTGTTACTAAAGGAATACTTTGTGACCACTCCAAAAGGGTGGCAGTAGTTTTCTGCTTATTAGTGGTCTCCAGGCAGTAGCTGGATGACCACTCAATATTGCACAGGGCATTCCTGGATATGTAAGAGTTGGAATATATGACCTCCAGGTTTCTTTCTAGCTCTTAGATTCTGTTATTTGGTCATGTTTATCATAGTGGCTGGCAAAAATTTTATAGGCTAAAGGATTTACTACCCTTGTCCTTAAGACTTAACCCATGTCTGATTTACTAACCTCAGTGGTCAAGCATATTACCTTTGTTCCTCTAATTAAATGTATTGCTCTTCTTATATAGTATGTAACAGGAATAGATATAATTAATTTTCAAACATGATGCTAGAGTTACCATCCTTGTGAAAAGTATTTCAATATCCACAGCTTTTTTTTTTTTTTTTTTTTTTTTTGCAGCAGCAGCAGCAGCAGCAGCAAAACAATCTAGCTTTAATAATGTGGTTCCCTTGCATGGAATCCAGTAAGAAAGAGGTCGTTTTAATCTGTTATCAGCACCTTATGCTTTTTTTTTTTTCAAACTAATTTTCTTCCAAGCTTGGGTAAATGAATAGGAAGTAGTTGTTACTTTGTCACTTCTACAATGCATTATCACAGAAATGGCCTTGTAAGTCAATTTTCTTTAAATCTTTTGCATTCTTCTGTGACCTTTTCCACCAGGATATTTTCCAATTTCCCAGCTTCCTAATATTCTTTCATATTGCAATTTCACAGGACTTGGTACCATACTTATAAAGTTCCTTTTATTTTTTTATTCTCCCTTCTCTTTGAAGTTTTCTGTCTTTGTATTTCTTTAGACACTTTAAATTGGAGTATAGAATTCTTTAAAGAATGAAGAACATGTGCACTTCTGCTAAATGGGCAATCTTTTCAGTTAGGTTCTGAGAGAATTAGGACCATGTGGGTAAACAAGTGACATCACTGACTAACACAACCAGCAAGTCCCTGGCCCCTGGCCCCTAGAGTTGGAATGAAGTTATTGGGCCAGAGTAGATTCTTGAGTTTATCCCTGATTTTTCCTATTAGGTTCTGGTCTAGGACACATAATATCATATATTTACTGACTCAGATGTCCAGCTAGAATTCCCTGCTGCTTTCATCCTAAGTACATTGTAGCTTGGAGTGACAAGTCATGGAAACTGACCACCACTGCTCCCCATGGCCATACTCCATATCCTAAATCTTTTCATTTCACATTCTTTCCATCTTCTGGGGTTCACTGAAACCCAGCACTCAAAAGAAGATATCACATCCCTGACTAACCTCTCAATCGACCAATCAACAACCATTTACTAAGCATACATGTCTCAGACATTGGGCCTCTCCATTATAGGTGTTGCCTCCCAACACAGGGGGCAAAGTTGAGTCAGTCTACTCTTTGTTCCCCACCACCACAGCCAGAACCTTGTTCAATATACCAGTCTCTAAGTCACCTTCCTTCTTTTTCTCTCTAAGAAATCAGTATCTGACTCTCAGTCTTCCTTCGTACCTCTACCTATACCCTCATATTTAGGAATTTCACTATTCATGCTGATGGATCCTTAACCATGATGGCCTTCCAATTCAATCACCCCTTCAACTTGACTGACCTACATCTTCATTCCATCTCAGTCTCCCCCTGACATGGTCATACTTTAGATTTTGCCATCACCCCCAAATCTAATATATTTATTTCTGACTATTTTATCTCTCCCTCTGTCTCACTTTCAAATTTTTTTTCTAATTTATACCATAATCTTGAGTCCCTCCAACCCTCTCTGTTCTTCCAATATAATCCTATTCTGGTCTCATCATCCTTCCTTCACAATCAATCAACAGCTGACCAATTCAGTTATACAACCTACAATCTTTCCATCCTAAAATCTCTTGCCCCGTCTTACTATTAGTCTGATCACTCTTCCTCAGTTCTCCTTTTCTAGATCATCGTCCTTCTCCCAGCCACTAAGTATGAATGTCCTCTAAGACTTTTTTCTGATTCTCTCTCTCTCTCTCTCTCTCTCTCTCTCTCTCTCTCTCTCTCTGTTGCTTCTCTTACTCTCAGTCTTTCTGTCTGTCTCTGTCTCTCTGTCTTTCTCTGTCTCTATCTGTCTCTCTGTGTAGGTATGCGTGTGTGTGTGTCTGTCTGTCTGTCTACCTCTCTCTCATCATCATCAGTTCCCATGAATTCAATTATCATCTCCGTGCAAATGATTCACAAATCTATTTCTAGCCCTGATCTCTCTTCTAAGACTGAATCTCACTGTCACTTTTCTGACGGATCTCTCTACCTGGATATACCAGAGATGCCTCAAACTCACCATATCCAAAACAGAACTCATTATTATTCCCACCCATCCTTGGGACTTACCTCTTCCTGCATCACTGTCCTTCTAGTGGCCCAGGTTCACAATTCAGTCATCCTTGATTTCTCTCTTTCCCTCCCTACCAGATGTATCCAATCAGTAGCCAAATCTTGTTGATTCTGCATCAATATCTCTCTTAGTTATCCTTTACTCCTTACTCAAGTAGCCACTACCTTTTTTCAGGTCTTCCTTAGCACCTATCAGGAGTTTCTTTCCTCTCTATACTCCTTATCCATCTTCTACACAGCTACCAAATTAATACTCCAAAAATATAAATTTGATCATGATATTCTCTTGCTCAAAAATCCCCAGTTGCTCTCTATTATCTTTAGGATAAAATGCAAATTCCTCATTCTGGAATTTAAAGTCTCTTTTAAACTGGGTTGCACTTATGTTTACAGATTTCATATTTCTCTGTCATTCATGCTATATTCTGCCACACTATACTCTTGGCTAGTGCCCAACCTCAACATTCTATTTGAATGCCTTTGCAGAGGCTGTTCTCTATGATTGGAAGGTACTTCCTTCTTCCCACTGTTCCTTAGAATCTTGGTTTCCTGGATCAAGGGTCAGCTAAATTGCCACCTCCTTAGAGATTTCTTCTGATTCTCCCAATTGTAGGTATTGAAATCTAGTTGTATTTAAATTTAATTTGTATACATGCTCAATCCAACCCCACTCCCCAATAGAATATAAGGTACTTGAGGACAGGAACCATTCTGGCTTTTGTGACTAGGACCTCCCTAGCTCTTTACACTTGGGAAACTATTAATGAGTGTTAGTTGGGTAGAAGGAAAAGAGACTGGGCAAGGTTAGTGGATAAGCTATAGCAGTGAAGCTATCTCCCCCTATGAAGTTTAAGCACCCTCATTGATGCCACTCTGCCCTCTCTCCTCTAGTATCTAGCATTAGAAGTACTAATAATCCATGGGGTACCATGGTATTAACCTTCATGGGATAGTCTTACCCTTGATCGGATAGACTTAACCTTAGTGTAGCAGATGAGACTTACTGGAGGGAGAGTCCAACTGTATCAACCTTAACCACCTCCCTCTTTAGAAGGACCCTGACTACAGGGTGATTCTACCAATTTGGAGGACCTTCTAAGTGCCTAGGCTATATGGGACCTACCAAAAAACACAACAGAGTTGCCTTGGTTGTTTATATGCTTAGTTATGAATTTTTTGTGTTTTGTATTTTCTGAAAGATAAAATAAAACCTGAGTTAATTAGATATAAAGAGAGGAGGAGAGAAAAATATCTCTATACAGTTAACCTGAATTACACATATCTACACACATATACACACATATACATAGTAGAAAGTTGCACAGGGTGTCCCAAAAATCTTAGTACAGTTTTAAGCTACAATTACAATACAGCAAACATTTATTGTTGTTAAATCGTGTCTGACTTTTTGTGACCCCATTTGAGGTTTTCTTGGCAAAGATATTGGAGTGGTTTGCCATTTCCTTCTCCAGCTCATTTTACCAATGAGGAAACTGAGGCAAACAGGGTTAAATGACCTTCCCTGGGTCCCACAGCTAGTAAGTGTCTGAGACCAGATTTGAACTCAGGTCTTCCCAACTCCAGGCCCAGCACTGAGCCATCTAGCTGCCTCTACCATCTAGGTAACCTAACATTTATCAAGTGTGTCAAGCGCAGAGATATAAATATGAAAAAGACAGCCCCTGCCCTCAATGAGCTTACAATCTAACAAGTAAAGACGACACACGAAAGAAAGCTGAAAAGTGGGGGGAGGGGGAGAAGGTGCCTGACCGAGAGATGGGGTGGGAGATTAGGAATGAGGGTAGTAGTGCTGCTCAAGGAGAGCAGCAGATGGGAAAGGAAGAGCCGTCGGAACTCTTTAAATGGAAGCTCTAAGACGGGTATTTTGCTCTACTTTCAGCTCTTGAGTCCAAGGGGCAGAAGCTACTGAGAAGTGAAGTGTGAGGACCAAAACTGATGCAGTCTCCATATTTATTAGTCCTGATGATGAGTTAGCTTAAAAACTGCACTAAGACTCTTAGGCTACTCTATTTACTGACATTCCTGGGGGAAATCCTAGATGGAGGCAAAGTGAATCAAAGAGTGACTCGTGAGAACTGATTCACAGGTTTTAGTTGAATTGAAGTAAGTGGTGAAAGCTGGAATTAGAACCCAAATCTGCTGAGTTCTAGGTTTTTACTTGTTTGTCGATTAAAGTCCTACTCTTCACGACCTCATTCGGGGTTTCCTTGGTAAAGATACTGGAGTGATGTGCCATTTCCTTCTCCAGCTCATTTTACAGATGAGGAAACTGAGGCAAACAGAGTGACTTACCCAGGGTCACACAGCTAGCAGATGTCTAGGGCCAAATTTGAATTCAGGGCCTCCTGACTCCACTGTGCCACCAAGCTTACAGCAACTTTCACTATACTGCATTGTTTCCCTATCACTGTCTTTTCCAGTCACAAGGGAGTAAGGTTTCACTGTCCAAAGAGAAAGCTTTCTTCCCTCAAAAGACAATATCAACTGCTACATGTTTACCGATTAACTTAAAGACAATGGTTTCCTTAGCAACTGTGACTAGAAGAAACTACCTCTGATCTCTGATACAGACTGTGTGCTAAGAGTTGAAAGTGATTGGATTGCAACTTTTAAAAATACATTTAAAAGAATTAACCAGGTTTATAAACAGATATTTTTATGTGAAATATTACATCTAGTTGGCATGCTGTCATCTAGGGTTGGGAATTATTATCCAGTTAAGTTGGTCAGCACAAGCAGATGAATTGAATTATTCTGGAGAAAACCCAATGTTCCACCTTCAACGTGATATAGGTATTCTCTTCGCTGATACAGTTCATAACCCCTCTCCTATCTAGTGGATGGTCCTAAAGAGTTATGACTTAAGAAATTCATCAGCCTTGGGGCTAAACTATTTATGAATTTGAGCCACACTGGTGCATAGGCCTATACCCCAAACCTTTTCAGCTTACGGGGGACCCACTGCACTCTGCCATCCAGCAGAACCTAAGGCCACATCCAGACAGGATGCAGTACCGAAGGAGCAGACAGTGAATAAGCATTTATTAAGCATATGCAGTAGGAATACAGAGAAAAGGAAAATATTGTCCCAGATCTCAAAGAGCCCAATGGGAGAGAAAACATGAAAAACAACTGATAACACATAAGATATAAGAGAGAAAGGAAAGAGAAAAGACTTTCTCGGACCCTGAATCTGATTGTACAAACTGAAAGAAGTCCACATCTCACTTCTCATTTTGTCATCACTTTATAACACTTCTGGGTATTGTGCTTGCTTTGACTGTGTTGCAAAGAAGTCCTTAATATCTATTTCCAGATCTTAAAAAAGGATTCCCTTTGCACTGGGTAGACCAGTGTGGCTGATTTTGACACAAGGTCAAACGTATTACCTTTCAAAAAGGAGTGTTTTTTTTTTCTTCCAGAAGGGACTTCCAGAAATCTCTCAGGGGATCTTGTCAGTTTACAGTCCAAAGGGAGGCATAGGATTTCTGTCTTTCACTGAGCACAGACTTTCTAGGTACCAAGCACTTTCATTTACGCCATGGAAATTCTTAAACCTACTGGGTCCCCTTAGCTTCTTGTCAGACAGACACTAACTCTGAACCATTATGTTTTTCATATTATGTTGCTATCTGAATAGAACCAAAAATTCTCCCCTTTTTAGAAGAAATATAAAAAGAGGTTTTTAAAATATTTTTCCAAAGAATATAACAGTGAAAATTCCTTCTTAGGGACAAAAAAAAACCCACTCAAGGTAATTGGGAAGTTCCACAAGCATATCAGAACAATGGGAAGTAATTACATTGTACACATGAAGCATCTTTCATCTGATGCTCTCCCAGCCACTTCTGGGACCTACTTTATAACACCATTTTAAAACAGAGGCTGGGGGATATGGGAAGAGGTTTCAGTAAAATGCCTTCCTTGTCTCTTCTTTCTCCTCTCACCTCTTCTTCCTCTTCCCCCTCCTCCCTTTCTTTCTCCCCATCCCCTTCCTTTCTCTCTCCTCCCTTTTCACCTCTCTCCTTCTGCCCCCTCACTTCTTTCTTCCCTTTTTTCTCGTCTTTCTCTCCTTTTACCCCTCCTCTCTTCCTCTCTCTTTTCCTTATTCCCTTTCTTCTCCCTGCATCATTCTTTTCTGTGCCCCCTCCTCCTTCTCCCCTTCTCCCTTTTCCATTCTCTCCTCCCTCCCCTCTCTTTCCTTTCTTCCCTCTCCCAGTTGCTTTTTCCTTTTTGTCTCATTACTCTTTCCTTTCTTCCCTTTCTCCCCTCTGCAGACCCCAAACACACACACACACACACACACACACACACACACACACATGACACACACCACACACTATGTGAATAATCACTTTCAGACATATATGCAGGAGAGATGGGCATGAGCAGCCTTGGAAACAGGCAGTCAGTGGCTCCCAAGGGCTGACTAAAACTTTATGAGAGGTGAACAGGAAAGAATGCTTATTTCAGCCATTTTATTATCAGGACCCCATGGTATAAGGAAAAGAAAAAAAAAAAGAAATCAATGTGGTCTGCTAAATATGCCCTTTCAGCTTACCAGGCAGCAATGATAGTATTTTCCAATGCATCCTTCCCCCTGCCCCCCCTACCACTTTTTTTCCTCTGTGCAGGACTCATCCAAGTTCAGCGTGCAGACAACACCAAACAGTCCAATTAAAAAGATTATTCAAAGTAATGTTCACATCTGTGAGATTTATTTTTTAATTGTCTCCTCTTTCTACTTAAGCTAAGATGAATTAGTTCAAATGGACCGGAGCCATTCATTCATTCATTAATTCAGCAACTATTTCTTTGTAGTCAGAGGAAACAAGCATTGGAATGCTTGGAGTCAGAAAGATCTGCATTCAAGTTCCTGCCTTATTAAACTGTATAACTGTGAGGAATTCACTAACCCTCTCCGAACCTCAGTAAACAGAGCATAATGATAATCCCTGTTGAAAGGTTTATATTGTGAGACCTGAAAGAGACGTCTATGAAGTACTTTGCAAATAAGCCATTATTTTGAATGAGTTCCTACTATGTGCAGACATCAGGTGAAAGTAAAGGAAATGGGTGAATTCAAAAGAGAGTGATTATTTCTAGCTGTGATGATGACAGTAATGATAACAGTAATCATATCTAAGATTCATTGATGTAGCACTTACTATGTGCCAGGCACTGGCCTAAGTACTTTAAAATTATCTTGTTTGCTCCTCATAACTGCCACGAGAGGTAGGTGCTATTATAATAATTTTACATATGGGGAAACTGAAGCAAACAGAGGCTAAGTGACTTGCCCAGAGTCACACAGCTGGTGGTGACATGTAGAGCCTAGTGCTCTATTCAGTGAGCCATCTAGCTGCCTCAGAAGGCCTCATAGGAGACGTAGCCTATGAGCCGGGTGTTGAAGTGTGGTTAGTATTTCAACAGGCAGATAGAGAGGGTGGGAGGACATTAAAGGCAGAAGGAATTGCAAAGATACTTAGACACAGAAGCTGAAGAAATAGCTAGGAGTCTATCTAAGCTCACAGGCAGGGGCTATAGGAACACAATGTCCATAGCATCTCAAATCCACACTTAAGCCTGTCTTTTACCAGTCAATATTAAGACAAAGAAAAAAAGAGGAGCAAAGCAGGGCTGTTTCCAATTCTGGTTCCTGGAGCTGGCCCTACTCATAAGTGATGTGGTTTGAGGGGCAAAGGCCTAGAAGCTCTTCAGGGACAAAGATACTGCTTCCACTAATCAGTTTGCCCCAATCCCTAAAATTCTGACCATCAGATTAATTTGTGAGTTAACATATGATTTCCAGAAGATCCCTATTAAAAATGTAGTTCTATCTGTTTTGGAGAATATGATACATTACTAATAATTACCTTAGCACAGATTATATTTTCAGTTCCCTGGAAGTGAATAAGGCTCCAAGATGATGGAGCATAGGATTGATGGGGAAAAGGGGGGTCAGAACAGGGGAGGGATGAGGGAAACAGAGAAGAAAGAGAGAGTAAATTAATAGCCTTCTAATAGTTCTCCCTGTTCCCAGTGTCTCCCTTCTCCCATCCATCCACAGCTGTCAAAATAACCTTCCTAAGGCATAGGTATTACTGGTGTTACTCCCTTGCTCTAAAATCTTCAATGGCTCCCTACTGCCTATAAAAAAAAAATTCAGCCTAGTTTTTGAAGACCTCCCCAGTATAGCTCCCAACCACCATTTCAGATTTATTTCATACTGATCCTTTTCACAAACTCTTTTTTTTTTCAAACAAACCAGACTACTAGGTGTTCCCCCACTCTATCGCTTACCTCCATGTAGTCCCCCATTCCAATAAGGCACTTCATGTTTGTCTTTCTTCAAAGTTCAGTCCAGGTAACCATCACCTCCTCTGTGAGAAGGGTTGGGGGCATAGAGACAAACACCGATAAACAACTGAGATTTTAATGGTTCTGAGAAATCGCAGATACTATTAATTCCCCTCCTTTTCTCCGCCCCCCCCAAAAAAAAACTTCCTCTCTGAGTCTAATATATGAAATGCTACCATTAGAATTTCATTACTTTAGCTCGAGCTTTGATTTCTTTTAAAATTAAAATAGATAAATTTGATACTGTTTTTACTTGGTATGAATGAGTTCCAGTGGTTTCAGAGAGTGGTTTCAATAGAGAAGACTGTAAAGCTGGAGTGGAAAGGGAATAGAAGTGAATTTCTGAGGAAAAGAAAAAAGACTAGAGAACTAGGAGGGAACCAGACTGGACTCCACGATTTTGGCTAGAATTGGCCTAGGGCTACAGAGCGGTCTGGAGGAAGAATGAGCAAATGAGGTATCCAGAGGCTGGGGGAGCAGGAAGTGTGGAGAGGCACTTGAAGGAGGCAGGAAATTGCAGGGCTTTGTACATAGTAGATGCTTAATAAATGTTGTATGAATGAACAATACACCCAAAGAGAAGATTGGCTACTTCCCGATATTGCCGCGGGTAAGCACTACTGTTTCCCCTAAACTAAGCCCATGGTATTAATGGGAGAAGCAGCATTTGCGGGACTGCCAGAGGTTGGTATGCTACCACTCTCTGGAGACTTGATAATCCTGGTGCCAGAAACTTGTAGGAGCTGACACCTCCGCTCAGAAATGACCCGGCTGTCTTGCCAATGTCTGTGTGGAGGGGCTAAGGGATGGCGGGGGAGGGGGAGGCTTCGCATTGTTCTCGGGCCAAGTTGAAGCTTTCTTGCTGGTTTTTCTGCTTGCTAAGTAATCGTCAAAAACCAATTATGGAGTGCTTCCTTGGGCAGTGCTTTGCCGGATACTGGACAGAGGGAGCTAATCACTGGCCATTCTCGGGGAAGAATTTAGTATCTCTTTATGTCTGTCTCAGTCTCGGCGTGCTTTTGGCTCATCTTTCTCAATCTCTGTGTGTTTCTTCTTCCTGTCTCTAGTTGTCTCTTTTCTCTCTGTCTCTCTCTTTTCTATCTCTATCTCTGTCTCTCTGTTTCTGTCTCTGTCTCTCTCTTCTCTATGTCTCTCTCCCCTCTCAACCTCAACTCTCACATCTTCCTATCTCACTCCTGCAAACCCTAAATTACCTTTGAGCTGGGGATTCTCCATTTAGAATCCACGTGTCCTGAAATCCATGCTTATATTTCAGGAGGATTATGAAATTTTTAAAAAAATATATTTTGATAACTACTTCTATATAATTGATTTCCTTTGTAATTCTATGTATTTTATGCATTTAGAAACATTTTCCTGGTGGGGAGGTGGGGGGAGTGGTCCATAGACTTCACAAGACTACAAAGGGGGTCCAGGTCACTCACACAAACCAAGGGCCCCTCATTAACCAGGCCTGGGCTAAATCTCTCTGAACTATAACTATCTCGCTGCCCAGGTTTTGAATTATCCTCCTGTGGTTCCTTTTTCTCTTCGAGACTGCCCCAGATTTTCATTTGAACATGCTTTTTTACCTATAGGAAAATGTGTATGCGTGTGGGGGTGGGGAAGCGAGGAAGGAAGCAATGTAATTTGTACCGGGCCCCACGCCTCTCTTAAGGATGTCCCTGAAAGCAAACAAACCCATAAAGAGGCTTCATGGGCCACAGCCCTGTTTTTTATACATGTCACCACCAGCTGCTAAGTCTTCAGCCTTTGAGACACCCACACGAACCCAACCTTGTATAATTTCCACTTATGTCACTGCTCACGTCTTTATATAGAGCTAGTTTATCCAGCATTCCATCAATAACCCTGTCTATTAACTGACTTGCCCATATTCATCACTATGATTATTATCATATTGACAATGATGGCCCTGAGGCCTTTTTGAATCAACAAAAGAAAATTAAATTATTTTCAGCACAATTCCACACATTTATTCAACAAACATTTATTGAGCACCTATTAAGTGAAATTCTTTCAAAAGTGGGGATCCACATAGAGTAAAGAGGTAGCCTGGGGTAGAGCCAGGAACTCCTGGGTTTAAGTCCTGTCTCAGACACAAACTGACCGTGTGACCTTGGGCAGGTAATTTAACCTCTCAGTTCTCTAGGTAATCCTTTAAGACTAACTTGCAGAGGAGGGGTCAAGCTACATTTGCAGAGTGACTTCTTTCTATCTATGAAATCATGGGTCCACCAGACCCTGTTCTACATGTAGTATTCAATTTACAAACATTCATTGGGTTCTTACTATGGGAAAGGCCCTATGCTAGACCTTGGGAAATTACAAAGATTTTTGAAACATATGATCCTACCCTCAAGGTACCTAGAGGCCAGACAGAAACATAAGCCTCGTAACTGATATCAAACTGTTTGTTTTAAGTGCATAAAGGGCAACAGTCATGGAAATAGAACAGGATGAAATAAGAAGTTGTGGTTGTTGTTGAGTTATGTCTGACTCCTCATGACCTCATTTGGGGTTTTCTAGGCAAATATACTGGAGAGGTTTGTCATTTCCCTCTCCAGCTCATTATACAGACGAGGAAACTGAGGCAAATGGGGTTAAGCGACTTGCCCAGATCTGGGTTCAAATCCTCCTTCTACCACTTATAGTTGTGTGCCCGGGGCACGTGATTTAACCTTTGAGACTCAATTTTCCTATCTATAAAATGGGAATAATACTTGTACTTCCTATCCCACAAAGTTGTGAGGAAAATATTTAGTCAAGTTATCAATAAATGTAAGCTATTACTATAAGGGACATAATAACCAAAAGAGGAATTATCTGGACAAATCAAGGAAGTTTTCAGGGTGGAGGTGGGACCTTGAATTGAACTTTGTGGTACAGGTATAATTTCAGCAAGGAGAGACAGAGGGAAGGTGATTCCAGGTATAAGCGATAATTTGAACAAAGGTACACAGAAAGGGCAAAGTGTGAGACATGTTGGAGGAATACTGGGTAGACTAGTTTGGCAGAACTACAGTCTATGTAAAGGGCAGCATGAAATAGGACTACCAGGACAGGCTTGAGTCAGATTATTGGAAGGCCTTGAATGCCCTATGAGGAAGATGAGCAATGTGGGAGCGACTAGAGTTTAGAAGCACAGGAGTGATGGGATTGGAGCCAAGCCTTAAGTAAAATTAATCTAGTAGTGGCATTCCAGACAGATTGTAGGGTGACAGAAAAGGAGGCAAAGAGAGTAGTGAAGAGGCTGGGCACTGGAAACTAAAAAGAAATTTTTTTTAAGTATACACATGAGTTAGAAGCTGAGTTGGAAGGGTTCATAGAGAACGTCAAAATCTAACCCATGGCTCAGTGTGAATCCACTCTAAACCAGTGGTGGAATTCAGCCTACCTAATTTTAGGTTGAGTTCCATGACCCCATTGTTAGCAGGGGTGGGGCCTGCTCGAGGATGGTGCCTTGGCTCAGTTCCCAGGAGAACCGGTTGTTAATTCACTTGAATCCCACCACTGCTCTAAACGATACCCAAGTAGTCATACAGTGTTTGCTTGAAAACCTCAAGCAATGGGGGAATGCCCCCCAAAAAGCTATAGACTTCAGAAATCATGTAATCCAACCCTCTCATTTTGTAGACAAAGAAACTGAGGCTACAATCCATAAATAATATTAATATAATATAAAATATTAATAAAGAAGTGATTCACCTTAGATTGTAGAATTGGGAGCAGAAAGCCCAGAGTTGAACCCAGGATTTCAGACCCCTCATCCAGTGATTTTTCTATCCAACTATAGGATTTGCACATTGTTTCTCTCTACTAATCAGGATATCCTCATAACCAGAACATACCAGTTCGCTTCGTTTTAAATAGAGGAGATGGTATTTTTCACTTTTTTGAGATACGTAGTGGGACTTGGCTACTGTTGTCTCTCCCCTTCTGGGGTCCAAGGAGCCTCAGGTCCAGAATCCTTCCTCAGAAAACAGGAGCATAATTTTCACTGCACTTCCCAAGAGTCTCTTCAAATTCAATTCCAGATTGATCAAAGGGAGATTTCTAGGATAGCTGTGAGACTTTCTTTGACAAACGAATAGAGCTAATTAGGAAATAGAATAAACAGGATACTTTAAATCTGAAGAAAAAAGAGCATTTCTCAGCACTGAAAAGTCATCTTGGCATTTGGGGGAGCTGACCCTTTGACAGGATGCAGAAGTAGCCAGAGAAATGACAAAACAAGGACATCTGAGGTAAAGCATAGGTGAGGAAGTAAAGAAAGAGGGGCAGTTATATAAATGGTTATTCCTCATGTAATCTTGTCCAGGATAAAACCATCCCTAAAGAATTGGATCTTAGATCTCCTTCTTTTTGACTGTGGGTATTGCCCATATTTAAAACACAGCATTAAAGGTTTAAGGCTTTTGTCTCCTCCAGTTTCTGTTTTATTTTGGTAAGAAAAGGAACATTGTATTTAATCTCACTTTTACCTTTATGCCTGGTAAAAAGCACATCTATCCTTATACCTTCCAGTGTCATTTGGCTCTGCATTTATGGGGAAGAAAAAAGAAAAAAAAACGCCAACCTCTAGAAGCAGCCTGCTAACCACCAGCATGAAAAATGGAGGGTTGCATTGAAGGTTTGGGGCATTCAAACTGTGCTCTGAAAGGTTTCAGAAGAATGTATATTTGAATCAAGTATTCAGAGGAACCCCATGGGTCCTGGAGCACAGAGCCCAGGGAGCTATGATTCACAAGAACTAGGAGCCACCAAATTACAATTGTAATGTAACCTAATGGTGTGGGGTAAAGGATTTGTTAAGTGAGTAGAACCAGGAGAGCATTGTACATGGTGATAGCAACATTGTGAGATGATCAGCTTTGATAGACTTAGCTCTTCTCAGCCATACAATGATCTAAGACAATTCCAAAAGAATCCTGGTGGAAAATGCTATCCACATCCAGAGAAAGAACTGATGGAACGCAGACTGAAGAATACTTTTCTCTCTCTCTCCTTTTTTTTTGCTTGTTTTTTTTTTCTTTCTCTTGATTTTTCCCTTTTGTTCTGATTCTGCTTTCACAACATGACTAATGTGGAAATACGTTTAATATGATCATATATGTATAGCCTATATCAGATTACTTGCTGTCTTGGGGAGAGGGGAGGGGAAGGAGGGAGAAAAAAATTGAAACTCAAAATCTTGTAAAAGTGAATGTTGAAAACTATCTTTATGTGTAATCGGAAAAAAATAAAATACTATTAAGTGGGGGAGAAAAAGAATTTGTTAGCAATTTAGGTAAAGGTCTGTCAAAATAAGAATACAGTTGTCTTCTCTCCCAATTAATAACTAAAATTGGTTTAAATCATAAACCTGTTTCTTTTTTAGAACTGGCAATCATTAATCGAAACAAAGGAGACTAGGGAGGTGATTCTTTTCTGTCGCTGCACTACTTGACAAGGTCTCTCAATTATACCTCATTGTCTAGGAGAAGTTCAAGGATTAATGACATTCTTCTCCCCATACCACACAGATCTGGAGGGCTTTTTTTGCTGTAATTTCTACCATCATGAAATTGAAACAAAATTAGCTCATTCATATTTAATAATACCTCTGTGGAATTCACAGGCATTGCAGAGACATAGAGTAGAGATATAGAGACAGAGATAAATAAACATACTACAACAACCTTAGAGGCCCCAAATTATTATGTATCTCTGTTGATTCTTTTATTCTCAGCCTGATGGTTTGTTTGTTCAAATGCCGTTATTAAAGCTTATTAACAAAACCAAACCTGTGGAAACACTACCTACTTCTACTCTACAATAAACCAACAAGAAAGTGGCCTTAGGCTGGGCAGAGTAAATATAAACATAATTTTTCATTTCAGAAGACTGAACAAATATACAGCTATGTTAGAAGTCCTTAGTGAATAAGCAAACTAGAAGAATTATAATAGTTCTATCAAAGACTCAGTCTACTAATTTGATGATCATGGATGGAAATAAACTAGGTGATAAAAAATGATATGTATGTATGTATTTAATACTTTGGGGATTGTTTATGTCCATGTGTATATACATGCATATGTGTATATATATATGTATATATATACATATACATATATTCATGTGTATGTGCAATGTAAAATATGTATTTTATATACCCATCTGTTCAGTCATTCTATCTGAATAACTATAGGCATAATTATATACATAAGATCTCAGAGGGCCATACCACATACGTATAAATTACGTATGTTGTTGTTCAGTCAGGTCTGACTCTTCATGACCCCATGGACCATAGCATGCCAGGCCCTTCTATCCTCCACTATCTTTCAAAGTCTGTCCAAGGTCATGTTCATTGCTTCCATGACACTATCTATCTGTCTCATCCTCTGCCATCCCCTTTTTCTTTTGCCTTCAATCTTTCATCAGAGTCTTTTCTAGTGAGTCTCATCTTCTCATTATGTGACCAAAGTATTTGAACTTCAGCTTCAGTATCTGACCTTCCATTGAAAAGCCTGTGTTAATTTTTTAAGTATTGACTGATTTTATCTCCTTGCTGCCCAAGGGACTCTCAAAGGTCTTCTCCAGCACCACAGTTTGAAGGCATAAATTCTGTGGCACTCAGCTTTCTTTGCAATCCAACTCTCACAGCCATACATTGCTACCGGAAAAACCATAGCTTGGACTATCTGGACCTTTGTTAGCAACATAATGTTTCTGCTTTTTGTATGCTGTTCAGATTTGCCATAGCTTTCCCTTCAAGTAGTAAACATTTTTTAATTTCATGGTTGCAATTGTCATCTGCATTGATCTCGAGCTGAAGAATATAAAATCTGACACTGCTTCAACATCTTCTCTCTCTGTTTGCCAGGAGGCAGTGGGACCAGTTGCCAAAATTGTAGGGGGTTTGGGATTTTTTGTTTTGTTTTGTTTTGTTAAGCATCAAGCCAGCTTTTATACTTTCCTCTTTCACCCTCATCAAAAGATTTCTTAATTCCTCTTCACTTTCTGCCATCAGAATAGTAAAATCTGCATTTTTGAAATTGTTGACATTTCTCCCAGCAACCTTAACTCCAGGTTAAAGGAGTTAAGGCGTTGGCATTTTGCATGATGTATTCTTCATATAAGTTAAAATAAATAAGTTGACAATATACAGCCTTGTCATACTTCTTTTCCAATCTTAAACCAATCAGCTGTTCCATGTTTGGTTCTAACTGTTGCTTCTTGACCAGCTTACATGTTCAAAACAAAAAAAAAAAACAGACGATCTGGGTGTTCCTGTCTCTTTGAGAACTTGCCACATTTTGTTGTGATCTACATAGTTAAAGGCTTTAGCGCAGTCAACGAAGCAGAAGTAGATGTTTTTTCTGGAACTCCCTTGCTTTCTCCATAAACTAGCAAATGTTGGCAATTTGGTCTCTGGTTCCTTTGCCACTTCGAAAACCAACCTGCTCTTCCAGTAATTCTTCGGTCACATTGCTAAAGCCTAGCTTGCAAAATTTTAAGCTAGCATGTGAAATGAGTGCAATTGTTCAATAATTTGAGCATCCTCTGGCATTGCCTTTCTTCAGGATTGGGATGTAAAATGATCTTTTCCAATCCAGTGACTATTGTTGTGTTTTCCACATTCGCTGGCATTTCAAGTGCAACACTTTAACAGCATCATCTTTTAGGTTTTAAATAGCTCAGCTGGAATTCCATCACCTCCACTAGCCTTATAGTTAACAATGCTTCCTAAGGCTCTCTTGACTTCATTCTCCAGATGGTCTGGCTCTCAAGCAGTAGTCATACCACTGTGATTATAGGTGATATTAAGATCTTTCTTGTATGGTTTTTCTGTATATTCTTGCCAACTCTTCTTAATCACTTCTACTTCTAAGTCCCTACCAGTTTTGTCTTTTTTCATGCCCATTTTTTCATGAAACATTCCCTTGATATCTTTAATAGTTTTAAGAGATCACTCGTCTTTACCATTCTATTGTTTTCTTCTATTTTCTTTGCACTGCTCATTTAAGAAAACCTTCTTATCTCTCCTTGCTATTCTTTGGAATTTTGCATTCAGCTGGGTATATCTTTACACAAGTTCTTCCATGAGGACAAGGCAGTGATACAGTGGGGTGTGTGGGAGAGATAAATTATGTATACACATACACATGTCCCAGAATCTTAGTACAGTATGATTTTTGGGAACACCTTGTATATAGAATAGGGATACTGGGCTTGTAATTTCATTGATAAAAGTAACTCCCAGATGAGGAAACTCCCTGTATTAATGAATACCATTTGGTACCTTTTGAGAAAGTTGGTTGGTTGTTGTTCTTCGTTCTCGAAGAAGACCAAAATGACATCACTGTGCTTGAGTCAAAATTCAATGTGTTCAGCTGTAGCTGATCAGGCCAATATGAGCTCGGAATGCTCTACCACAGGTCGGGCACAGATAGTCCGTGTAAACATTTGGGGTGGATCTCCAAACTTGTGCATCCTGCATTTCCTTTGAGCTGTTTCAATTCTTCTTTGCTCATAGAGCATAGCACCTTCTCTGGTGTAAGCATGCTATGCTAAGCCAGTCCTGTGCTAGTGTCTCCTATGTCACACAATCAGTTCCAAAGTTCTTAAGTGAGAGCTTGAGAGTGTCCTTGTATCACTTCTTTTTACCACCATGTGAATGCTTGCCCTGTGTGAGTTCTCCATAAAACAGTCTTTTTGGCAAGCGTACATTTTGCATTCAAACAACGTGGTCAACCCATCAGAGTTGTGCTCTGTGAACTCTGTGAAGCAGAGTTTGAATGCTTGGCAGTTTAGTTCAGTTAGTTTAGTTCAGGTAAGGACCTCAGTGTCTGGTACCTTATCCTGGAAAGTTATAGTTTTAGAGAATGGCCTAGAGTACTTAGTGGTTAAGTGACTTGTCAAGGATCAAAGAGCCAGTAAGTATAGAGGCTGGATTTGATCTCAAGTCTTCAAGGTTTTGAGGCTGTTTCTATAGCCAGGATGGCTCATTTGTGTACATATAAATGTGTGTATTACTTAATTCAACAATTTTTACTGAGCACCTTCTATGTATGTAATAGGTCCTATAGCCAGTTGGATCATAAAAGCACAGGATCAGAGATTATGTCAGTGAGAACTAGAAAGTTTTATTTGAGTATAGACAACACTTTAATACAGCTGTACATATATACCATTGCCTCCTCATCCTGTTTCTCAGTATACTAATGTTCCTTCAAGACTCAACTAAAGTGTCACCTTCTCTGAGAAGTCTTCCCTTATCCCCCTGCTTTTAATACTTTTTTTCTCCTCAATATTCTTTGTTCTGTGCTTATCTATGTACCTGTTGCATCCACAAAGCAGAATAGATATAAGCTCCTTGAGGTCAAGAATTGTGGTTTTGGTCTTTGTATAGCCTACATTGCTGCCTTGTACCTAACAGTTATCTCTTTAAAAGTTCATTGGATTGAATTCAGTACACATATTGTTATCATTCAGTCGTTTCTGAGTCATGTGTGACTCTTTGTGACTTCATTTGGGGTGTTCTTGACAAAGATGCTGGAGTAGTTTTGCTATTTCCTTCTCCAGCTCATTTTCCAAATGAGGAAACTGAGGCAAGCGAGGTTAATTGACTTGCTTAGGGTCAGACAGCTGAGTGAGTACCTGAGGTTGCATTTGAACCCTAGTCTTCCTAACTCCAGGTCCAGTGTTCTATCTACCCACTGCACCACACCTCTATTTTATTTATGAATGGAACTCTTATAGGATGAACCTAATTCAGTTTTTCATGTAAGAATCATGTCAAACATGCTTAGAGCTAGAAGTACCTCAGAAAACAACTAGTCCACTACTTTTATTTCACACATGTGAGAATTTTAGGCCCTCGGTCATATAGCTCATTAATGTCTCATCCTAGAAACCTTTTTTCCATGAAGGAAAAAAGTACTTTTCCCAAGTTCTACATTACTCATTCGCAAAATTAAGAACTGAAGTCTTTTGATTTTCAGGAACAATTTGATTCAATTCAGTTCAGTGTAATCCGGCTCACATTTTTGAGAAACTGGCAGAGTTCTAAATATTAGGTATTGTAGGCTAGAAGCATGGTCTCTGCCTTTATAAATGTTAGGATAAATGTAGAGAAATATAGTTAACAAAATGGTTTTCAATATACATGATCTTATTGAAGGGGGCATACTCTACAGTACAGTTACACCTTGTAACCCACCCAAGCCCTCTCATCCTGTGTGATTTTTTCCATTGCCTCCAATAGATCATCCATAGAGGCCACATTCAAGATGCTGAAGTTCTTCCTTTAGGTCAGGGCTGGGCTTTTTTTTCCTACAAAAATGTCATCATCTCATTTCTATTTGCATGTCAATGTTACATTTACTCCTGGACCCTAAGTTTTTGTTTCTTCGGATTCTTTGAAGATAACTTTTTTCTTTTGAGCAACCTGACTAGAAAGGAACAAATTGCTTCTTTAATATGACATCTTTCAAATATTGGGTAGCTTTCGGATATGCGTGCCTTTGATAGCATCAGCAGCTTCACAGGTTTTCTTGAAATAGATTAAGAGATTTGAACCCTTTGATTTGCATGATTTTACGGGGTTCTCTGAATTAAGCTTGTCCTTCACCGTTTTAAATGATTACCTAACCCAGCTGAAGGGAAGACACTCTTAACCTGGGTGCAAAGACCTTCAAGAAGCCCATGGATAATTTCAGGGGATCTGGATGGGAAAAAATTATCTTTATTTAAATATAATTGTTTTCCGTTGTAATGTTATATATTTTATTTTATTCATTAAAAAATTATTCCAAAAAGGAGAATTCAGAGAAGAATGCCAAAGGAGTTCATGACACACATTAAAAAAAAATCTTAACCTCCCCTTTAGATCTCTTTTAGATTTTGTGGGTACCAGCATATCACATAAACTGTCTTCATCCTCCCTCCATGACTGGCCTACCTCCTTGTCTTAATACATTTCTTGAAGGCCATCCTTTATACCTCTTCTTGTACATAAGTCATTGTTGAAAATATGTTGCCACCTACTTATATCCACTATACAACTCTCTATGCTGAATGGGTTACCCAAAACCTATTCTTCGGGAATTGTGATATTACAAAATCCTCAACATATATTACCAGTTGTGGTAAGAATGACATCAATTTTATGTAGACAAAACTGGTTCTTTAAGGGGGCAGGGAGACTGTTTTATTTCTTTGCAGTATGAAGCTTAAAAGGCCCAATCAGGAAAGAGTTGGTGTCAAAAATTTTAGTGGAATATTTTACTGCCCTCCATGAATGCAATGGCCCAGCTGCCCTGGTTGAATACAAAGGAAAAGGAATACCTAAATTAGAAAGAAAGAAAGAAAGAAAGAAAGAAAGAAAGAAAGAAAGAAAGAAAGAAAGAAAGAAAGAAAAAGAAGGAAGGAAAAAAGAGAGAAAGAAAGAAAGAGAGAGAAAGAAAGAAAGAAAGGAAGAAAGAAAGAAAGAAAGAAAGAGGAAGGAAGGAAGGAAGGAAGGAAGGAAGGAAGGAAGGAAGGAAGGAAGGAAGGAAAGAAGGAAGGAGAGAAGGAGGGAAAGAAAGCAGGAAGGAGGGAAGAAAGGAAGGAAGGAAGGAGGGAGGGAATGAAGGAAAAAGGAAGGAAGGAAGAGACAAACCATGGACATTTTTTTTAACCTTTTATAATTGTTGTTCTTTAAAATTTTATTCCTTGTTAACAGTAAAGTTGTTTTTATTTTATCTTAGGATTCATGAGTACCCCATTATATTATAATCTGAGCCTGAATTACTTGACTAGCCTAGGTCAGGTCTGGCACAGAATGCCAGGAAAACAATGGTTAATAAGATATTTGTTTGCACATAGGTGAAAATTTGGGAACATTACAAGCACTCCAAAATTTCCCAAATTAAATGGCAGGATCTGAACCCAAATCTTCCTGGCTCCAAGTCTAGTCCTTCCTACCATGATAAGAATTGTTCTCTAGCGGTGCACTGACTAGGTACTGTTTCTAATCACTAATCAATGACTCAAAAATAGGAGAGAAAAAAATGCAGTCTACTATGCTTAGAGTGCAAGCAACATTGAACATTTATCAGCTGGTGAGCCCTGAGCATCAGTTAGTTAGTTATAAGCTACATTATATAGAATTTGGATACATAAGCAGGACGAGTACAATGGAACTTCAAGAGCAATAAGGGAACACAATGATTTACATGTCAAAGAACAGATGGCAAAAACTGAAACTAGAGTTGATATTTCAAGCTTGATTTTGCAGACTCTAGCGGAGGTTCCCAAACTTATTTGGCCTACCACATCCTTTCTAAAAATAATTACTCAGTGCCCCCCGGAAATCTTCTTTAACTCTTTAACTTTTTTTAATTTTTTGAAATTTGCATTATTTCAAAAATATTTTTAAATGGCACATCTTAAATTTAATAATTTATTGTAAATTTGTGGGAGTTTTTGATGATGCAATATTGGGTCATGTAGCCATATGGTATCATAATGTAAACAAGTCATTACACACACACATTCCTGCCGATGCATGCTGGACTTCACAACAATGCAGGGCACACTCACCTGCCAACACTTGTTTGTTAAGACCTGTCACAGACTTGACCGCTGATCCATTATAACTTGCATTTGTAATCACTATGACTTTAATTCTGTTACATAACAGATGAAATGTACGGTTTTTCAAAATTGTCTTCTCTTCTTTCCTTATGCTTCCACCACCCCCTTACCTTTATTCAATGCTTCCCAATTGCATCTAAGGCTGCTACCACCCCCCTGGATCATTCCAGTGACCCGCCAAAGGGTGGTATCACCCACTTTTGGTGCCTATGAAGCTGACATGCTCCTCTTAAGTAAATGGAGGTAAGAAACTTGTCAAAAATTCACTTATCACAATCCATTATAGCAGAGGTATCAAACATACAGCCTGTGGACGGAATGGCTGAACTAGATTAAAATGCAATTGAGAAATATGTTAAAAATAAAAGTATAGTAAAATGTAGATAATATTAATATGTGGTTTTCTAAGTCAACATGCACCTGCAAGGATCCTTATGTAGGGTTTAGTGGCCCATTTCTATTAACACCGCTGAACTATATCATTCTACCAGGGTTTTTTTGTTCGTTTGTTTATTTTTATCCCTACTTTTCAGTTACAACTTATTACAGGCCTAGTTTATTTTCTACATCTCTATACTCTGTCTTGACTTGTATGTGCTAGAGTATTAATATACTCTATGAGTGGAGAAGGCATCTGACCACATGGCATAGTCTAGAAAGTAGGCTTTTTTTTTTTAAATTCAACACCATACATAAACAGGAGCTCCTAGAAAACCCCATCAGCTATAGGGAATCCTACTTCCTTCGTTGGGCATCTACCATGGTAGCATCAAATACTTTCATAGAGCACAGTCTATTTTATGACTCACCTGCCAATAATACTCAGAGCAACACTAAACAGAATGGTGGGAGAATTTGCCAAAGAATCTGATATAAGTTTAATATATTCCTGAGAGACTCTTTGTTGAAGGAAAGCCTTTAAGGCTACATGTTGCTCTACTAAGTCAAACACATTTTTGTAGTATAATGGGGCAGGCGGGCAGGGCGAAGGGTGGGGCGGGAATCCCTGAATGATTTGATATTTACCTCTAGTCAACTTGAAGAGGTTACATGACATAAATAACTTACTGTAAACAAATAAAGGGCACCTCCCATGGAAGCAGGTTTAGAAAAGGGATTAAATGGTTTGCCCAAGGTCATTCAAGTAGTAAGTTTCTGATATAAAATTTGAACCTCAGTCTTTCTGACTCCAAGCCCAGAATCCTATCCATTATTACCACATTACTTCTTACACTTTACTTAGGCTCAAGATGGTTGACTTTTCAGAAGAGAAGCCTCCTCTATGGTCTGTAAAAGAGAACTTAGAATGGATTGTCATCTTCCATCCTCCTTCCCTGCACTAACCACCCCCACCCTCACCCCGATCCTTCATTTTTCTGTATCTATTTTGGTCTTCTAGACCATAGTGCAGCAAGGATAGGAAGAGATTCCCTTGCCCAGCTAGGAAAACAAAATTGCAATTTGCAGTAATAACATGGCAAATGACTGAAAGTTCCTGCACGTCCAGCTCCTGGCTTTCTTATTTTTCTTTCTTTGTTTCCTTTGTTGAATGCAGGTCAAAGACCGGTGATCCTGAGAACAGACATTGCTCACTTCGGGGTTTAGCTGGGTAATCCCAAGTTCAAGAGTTCACAAGTATGACTAACTTTGATAGACTTAGCTCTTCTCAGCAATGCAAGGATTTAAGATAACTCCAAAAGACTCATGTTGGAAAATGCTATCCAAATCCAGAAAAAGAACAAAGAGTCTGAATGTAGATCAAAGTATACTCTTTGCTCTCTTTTGTTTCTTTTTTCTCATGGTTCCTCCCATTGGTTCTAGTTCTTCTTTACAACATGACTAATATGAAAATATGTTTAATATGAATGTATAGGTAGAGCCTATATCACATTGCATGCCATCTTGGGGAGGGGGGAGGGAAAAGGGAGAAAAATTGGAACGCAAAATCTTATGGAAGTGAATGTTGAAAACTAAAAATTAATAAATTAATATTTTAAAAAAGTTCACAAGTTCTAGAATTCCTAAGACATCCAGAGTTCCTGAATCAGAGTTAGGCACTAGCTTCCCAGAGGAAGAACTCCTCAATAGTATGCTTTTCAGAAAAAGAGAAGAGGATTCTTTTCAGATTGCCATCCGGAAACTAAAGGAATCAAGATGACCATGTATAAAGTTAATTGGGAATAAGATTTTCCTCGCCCATCAATAGGCCTCATGTGGAGCCCATTAAGGGAAGCTTGCTTGTAGGAAGGCTTACACACCTTTTATTAATTTCCAATTAGTCACTGAGCCTATTAGCTGAGAGTATATATTCCAAGAGGTGAGTTTTGCTTTGGGGGCTCGCTTATGAGAAAGATGTTGTGATTCCCTGGTCGAGACTCTGAGTGGCCACAGAGCTCCCCAACTCCTCAGACATAAAGGCTGTCTCAATTCAGTGGTGGATGTAAAGCTTTGATTCAGGCAATAGAGCCCTGTTTCTTGGTCTTTATTCTCTTTCCGTTTTTTCTATGTAATTAAAGAAGATCATCGACCCCTTTTAAGTTGCTTTCCTTAGTAAAGCAGATCTAAGCACATGCACTAGCAGTCATCCTGGGTGTGCCAGTGTGGTTGCCATTACTACATGCCTTGACAATCTGAACCTTGCCAACCCTCCATGACAGTACCATAGTACTGTGAGTTGATTAGACACTGCTGGCTCAAGGTAAATGGGGCATATTTGTTTAAAAGACCCCTGAAGCATAGGGATCTTTATTTTTAGAGGAAGTCTTTTAATAGCTTTTTATTTATATATTTGGTTTTTAACTTCACTTATATTTCCTACTGTATCCCTTCCCCTACCATCTCCCAGAAACTCATCCCTTATAATAAAGAAAAGAAGACATTTTTAAAAGAAGTTCCACAAAACTAATCAACATATCCAAAAAAAAAAAAAGATCTGATGTTATAGGGAGCATTACAAAACCATAATCCTATACCCCAGCAAAGAGTTTGTTTTTCAGTCTTGTCTGACGGGTTTTCTTGGCAAAGATACTGGAGTGTTTTTCCATTTCCTTTTCTGGCTCATTTTACAGATGAGGGAACTGAGGCAAACAGGGTTAAGGGACTTGCCCAGGGTCACACAGCTAGAGTGTCTGCAGTCACATTTGAATTCAGGTCTTTTTGACTCTAGGACCGGTGCTCTATCCACCATGCTACCTAGCTGCTGCTGCAAAGAAGTAGGAGAATAGTAGCTTATCATATCTATTCTTTGCAGCTAAGCTTGGTAATTATATATGCTATAGAGGACAACACCATCCTCTGAGTCCCTCTTGCTTGCAAACTAGGAATCATCCTGGACTCCTCACTATCTCTCATCTCCCGCATCTAAGCCGTTGCCAAGGTCTGTCGATTTTACTTCTACAATGTCCCTCAAATATACCTTCTTGTCTCCTCTGACACTGCCACCGCTTTATGTAGGCCCTCATTTCCTCACACTTGGCTACAGCCCACTGGTGGGTTGGCCTGCCTTAAGTCTCTCCCCACTCCAATTCATCCTCCATTCAGCAAAATGATTTTCCAAAAGGTCAGGTCTGATCATGTCACTCCCCTATTCAATAAACTCCACTGGCTCCTCATCACCTGGAAGATGAAATACAAATTGCTCTGTTGGCATTCAAAGCCCTTCATAATCTTGTTCCATCTTTGCAGTCGTCTTACACCTTCCTCCCTTACGTGTACTTTTTAATCTAGTGACACTGGGCTCCTGGCTGTTCTGAGAACAAGACTCTCCATCTCTCATCTCTGAGCAATTTCTCTGGCTGTCCTCCATGCCCGGAATGCTCTCCGTCCTCATTTCTGTCTACTAACTTCCCTGGCTTTTTTAAAGTTCCAACTAGAATCCTATCTTTTACTGGAAGCTTTTCCCAACCCCTCTTAATTCTAGCGCCTTCTGTCTGTTAATTATTTCCTATTTGTCCTGCATATAGCTTGTTTTGTATATATTTGTTTGCATGTTTTCTTCCTGATTAGATTATGACCTCCTTAAGGGCACGGATTGTCTTTTGCCTCTCTTTGTATCCCCAGGGCTTAGCAGAGTGCCTGGTACAGAGTAGGCGCTTAAGAAATTTTGATCAATAATTTCACAGCATTCAAAGTTGTTATTCTTTTCATTTACATTGTTGTAGTTATTGTATATACTGTTTTTCTGGTTCAACTTACTTCACCTTGCATTTGTTCATATAAGCTTTTCCATGTTTCTCTGTAGTCATCATGTTCACGGTGTCTTATAGCACAGAAATATTATATCACATTCATGTACTACAGTTTGCTTAGACATTCCCACTTGAAGGGCATCTGTTTTGCTTCCAATTCATACTCTTAGGGGGGTTTCTAATAGGCTATTTGAGTGATTTGTTTTTCTATTAGTTCATGAACTATGGGAAGTCCTTTTCATCTTATATATTTTCTGTGAGGGAAGAAATAAAAGCTATCCCATAGCCAATTCCCATACATTGATATTATGATCACATATCTGGAGCTGGAAGTGACATTCAATCTAATCCACCTTCCCCCTCATTTTACAGTTGAAGAAACTGAGGCTTATAAAAACGACATGGTTTGTCCATGGTAACACATTATCCAAAGCAGAATTTAAACTCAGCTCCTCCTAACTCCAAGTTTAATATTCTATCCACTATGCCATGTAAGAGAAGGGATTTGTTATCTGCTTTGGAGGAAACCTAGACACAAACCATTAATAAGTATTTTTAATGAAACGTGCCCCAGAATAAACTCTGGCATAGAAGAAATGGGCTAAAGAGTGAAATTGACTCTTGGTAGTCAGGCTCTGCATGAGCCCATAGTCCTTGGCAGGTCCATGGATAAAATCATCAACCAACAATAGATTCGGTGATGCCTTGTTTAGTCAATTGTGTAACTATGATGATGGAATCTGTTGTAGAAAAACATTGCAGAAGACTAAAACTATTCCGTTCTCCTATTTTCATATCCTTATTGCTCATGTAAATCTCACAAAGATTTTTATATAGATAAGAAAGAAAGTAAAATGGTTGGTGGTTATTGGTTTCCCCAAGATCACCCTTCTAAGTATTAAACACTTCTTTATACTTTATAGATTCTTTTGGCATCTCCTCTTCCCAGGGCTATCTTGTTGTAAGATGGATCAATATTTTCAAGACTGTCACCTCTATAGGCTACTTCCTCTGTATATGCTCAATCGGGTCCTGTTTCTCTTCCCAACTCTGTATTCATGAATGCCATATTTACTTCTTCAGTTAGATTCCAAATGCAGTGGTTCCATTTTATTGATGACAAAAATAGGTCACCATAGAAATGCTGACAAATATATTCTATTTTCTTCTTGCTGCCAGTTTCATGTATGAATACCCTTTGGATCACATAGTACAGCCAGATTCCACACCAACCTTCATACAAACTTACTTTTGCCTCCACTATTTTACACTGTTATGATTTGATGTAAATTCACAGAATCAGAATTTTAGAGCTGGGCACCACCCCAAAGGATGTCTAGTGAAGCACATGCCTGAAAAGAAATCCTCACTATACCATTACCAATGAGCACTCATTCAGCATCTGCTTGAAGAGCTTCAGTCAAGTGTAACCCATTACTTTTTGAGACAGTCCATTCCAATTTTAGGCAGCTATAGTTGTTGGAAAATTGGGATTTTTTCCCCCATGATATCAAGGTTATATTTTTGTCTTTGCAATTTCTACCCAATGCTCAGAATTCTGCCACATTCAGCCAAATAGAACAGATCTAATCTTTCTTCCACATGACAACCCTTCAAATACTAGATACTACCATTCATCCTTGAGTCTTCTCCAGACTAAACATTGATGGTCCCTTCCACTGATCTCCATAAGCTAATCTTTCACCATTTTCTCTAAAATTTTGAAAGTGAGTTTGTATTTTAAACCAATGTTGCCCTTTACTGCAAGTCTCTCCTCTTGACAAGGAGATCAAGTATTTATTGGCTAAAACAGTTCCTAGATTCTTTTGTCCTGCTCATTATGGCATCTAGTTTATGTAGGCTCAAGTTTCAGTGGAATAGTGATTTTAAAAATCTGTGATTCAAAACATACAATGTTTCAAAAAACTACAAGATTAAAGTAATTCACTTTATTCAAAGTCTTTGACACCTTACAGATCCATCCTGACAAGGTTGGGTTTTGCTAGCTTGGTATTCAAGAATTCAAGATTGTGTATACTATACCAAAAGAAGTAGAAAAGTCCACTAACCCCATTTTCTTATACCAACTATCTTAAACAAAATAGTAAATCCAGATTCTGAAGGTTGGGGAAGAAACTGATTAGCAGATGGGAAGCAGTGTGTTTCATCTACAAATGCTGGTAGGCAGGCAAAAAAACAAAAGCCAGCAAAGGTATGAGATAGTCAGAAAGTTAGTTCATTGAAAATGGATTGTTCTTGTAAAGGAAAATGAACTTGTACAAAAGTTGTATTATTTTATTTACCTTTTCCCTGTGCTTTGAGCAATTTAGATCCGTAAAGCTTAACCTCAATCTCCAGGGAAATGGATTTTGAAACCTCTCAACCTGATCCCCCTTGAGCATCAGCCACATCAAAGTCACTAAGTAATATGGACCTTTGTTCAATATCAGTGTCTCAGGTCAAGAACCGAAATTCTCCATGGTGTGTGGAAAGGTGCATGGCCTCTGGCCCCAGACACATTTCAGTTACTGCTTTCATCAGCCCTGCTTTCACAGAACAGCTAGGTTTAGGTCTCCCAGTTTGCTTGGATTAATTATACAGGAGTAAGACTTAACAGGGCATCTAGGTGGAACAATGGATTGAGTGCTGGGCCTGGAGTCAGGAAGACTCATCTTCCAGAGTTCAAATCCAGCTGCAGACACTTACTAGCTGTGTGATTCCGGGCAAGTCACTTAACCTTGATTGCCTCAGTTTCCTCATCTGTAAAATGAGCTGGAGAAGGAATGGCAAACCACTCCAGTATCTTTGTCAAGAAAACCCCAAATGGGGTCACAAAGAGTCAGACAGGACTCAGCAACAACAACCACAACATCCTGCTTTAGGAATATCCGTTTGGAAGCTGTTTGGAGGATAGACTGGAGAAGGAGTGGTAGTGGAAACCACTTAGCCATCTATTATAATAATAGTATCTAGCATTTATCTAGCACCTTAATGTTTGCAAAACACTTTGCATATGTTATCTCCATTGATCGTCACAATGACTCTATTATTGTACATCATTTACTATTATTATGCCTTTTTTACAGACTAAGAAACTGAGGCTCAGAGAGGTTAAGTAACTTGCTCAGGGTCACACAATGAGTGTCTAAGGCAGGATTTGAACTCAAGTCTTCCTAATTCCAAGTCCAACACTATTCATGTTTCACCTAGCTACCTAATAATAGTAAAGGCTACCATGTCTCAGTTTCCTCATCTTTAAAATGGAAATAATACTTACAATATTTACCTCATGGGGGAAAGAGCTTTTTAAAGTACTATATAAATGTGACTTGTTATTTAGAAGGAAAAACGATTTAACCATTAGAAACTTAATTGAAAACAGGATCTTTGGTTCTCTTGTAGGGCTCCTTAAAAGAAAAACAAACAAACAAAAAAAAAACAGATATTAGAGACTAAGTTTTGAAGTGGATGAATGAGGTACTTCTCATAGAATCACAGAATGTTTATATTTATATCAGCTCTCTTTGTAATAGCAAAAAAAATGAGAGATTGTGGGCATGGCCATCAATTAATGAATGGCTGAACAAGCTGTGGTTTATGAATATAATGGGGTACTATTGTGCAATAAGAAATGATGAGCAACCAGATTTCAGAAAAACCTGGAAAAATACATATGAACTGATGCAAAGTGAAACCAGTGTGAAGTGAAATGAGTAGAACCAGGAGAACGTCTTACACAGTAACAGCAACATTGTGTGATAATCAACTATGCATGACTTAGATCTTTTCAGTAATACAATGATCTAAGACAATTACAAAGGACTCATGATGAAGAATGCTATCTAGGCCCAGAGAAAGAACTGAAGGACTCTGAATGCATATTGAAGTATACTATTTTCACTTTCTTTAATATGTGTGTGTGTTTTTCCTTTCATAACATGACTAATATGAAAATATGCTTTACATGTTGCAAATATAACACCTATATCAAATTGCTTACTATTTTAGGAAAAGGGGAAGGAAGGAGAAAAATTTGGAAAACAAAATTTTGTAAAAATTATTGTAAGATTGTCTTTACATATAATTGGAAAAATACTATAAAAATGAATAAAAGGTACCTTCTAGCCATAATAATAAAAATAATGATGATGATGACAGCTAGGAAAAAAAGTAGAATTCAAGAGCCTCAGGACCTTAGGTGCCATGAAATCCAACCCATACCTGAAAAAAAATTCAATCTACAATATACCCAACTAGTCATAAAACCTTCAAATGAAGACCCCAACAGGGGAGACTCATGCCTCTCATAGGCCGCATCACATATGAATGGCTCTAATTGTTAAGAAACTGGTATTATTTTTCTTTTCATCAAGATTCTTCACCAAAATAAAGATCATAGACTCCAATATCCATTATCCATGTGAAAGAGAACAGCAGCAAAGTGAGGATTGAACAGCTTTGCCCTTTTCCTATCATCCATTATCGTAATTCCATGTATATACAATAGCCTTATCCCTTTTCTGATCCTTTTCTTTCTCTCAATGTTTGTTTTTTTTTTTTTGAAGGAATGGATATTGGAGGCTATGATCTTTATTTCAGGGAAGAATCTCTTTAAAATATTTCTGCCCTCCCCACTCATTCCCCTTTTTGTGGTTTTAGGATGTCTGCTTAGGAACGGCTGTTATAATAACTCACCTTTTCCTGAGAGTGCTCTTGACTGGTCCATTATGAAACTCACCAGCCCAGAGAACTCACCGTGGAATTCAACAACCAACTTCAATTTTAAAAAGACAGATGTAGAAGATGATAGCAGTAACAGGAGGGATACAAAAGCACAATCCTATTCTCTTAAAAGTAATATCAGGCATACTAAAGCACAGAATTAGCTGAAGCTAGAAGGGAAAGCTAGGTTTAACCAAAACATGGATTTTATATTTAAAGCTATGTGAGGGAAAGGACGGTAATCGAAGAAGAGACATCTGCTTGGGTTGTATGGTATGATGATAACTGAAAAGAGAGAGAAAGAAGAACTGCTCAATTCTCACTTTGCTTCTGTTGTCTGAGAAGACAAACCTTTGGATTAGAAAGTATAGAACTAATGGGGCTAATAGGAAGTTGATATTAAAAAATAAGTAGTCTACTTAGAGAATGTCTTATTTCCTGTGATTATTTCAAGTTAACCTGGCCCAGACGACCTATGTAAAAACCAGGAGATGTGATTACTGCATCACTGGCAGTGATCTTTAAAAGATTGCAGAGAATTCAACTGGTATCACAGAACTGGAGAAAGACAAATGTCCCTTTTGATGATGGAATTAAATACAAATAAGTGTAAAATCTTGTAACTTGCTTTTAAAAAAATCAACTTTAGAAGTACAAGCTGAGAGAGGTGGGTGAGACAGCTTATCTTTTCAAAAAGGTCTGACATTTCGGATGGACTACAAGTTTGAGAGAAGTCAACATTATGATATGGCAGCTAAGAGAACTAACAAAATTGCGTTCAAAGAGGATTCACTTTCAGGAGCGAGTAGTTAATGGATTATTAACTCCTGGAATATTGTGTTCATTTATGGGCACCACATTTTAGAAAGGATGTTAATAAGCTAGAGAGCATTCAGAAAAGGTCAACCTTTTCTGGTGAAGATAAAGGGTCTTCAGTACAAAACATATGAGAGTCAGTTGAAGGGACTGCAGATGTTTAACCTAGAGAAAAGGCTTAAGGATAACATGAGAGTTGTCTTTAATATTTGAAGACTTCATCAGGGTCCCCTAATATTATATTTGCTATCGATAATGGGAAATAGTAAATAAGTTAATAAGCCTCCCCTCCTACAGGGAACTACAAAGTTTCAGCCAGATTTTTCAGCCTCTCACTAGATGCTATCATTAGTACCATCTTTTACTCTGTCCACCACCTCACTGGTGGGAACAGAGGACTATATAGTTAGTAAGCCTCTCCCTTAAAGCAGAGATACTGCAATTCTTTCAGCTGACGGTTATGAACCACTTCCCCTCAGTCAAGATACACCATAAGAGTAATAGATGGCTTAAGCTATTCTTTGATTACCTCTGTTCTTTGAACTCACCTCTCTTGTTACATCTCCTCTGACTCTCTAACATCAATTCCCATACAATTCATGGTCAGGAATCCATTTTAGTTCCTAGTACTCACAATATTCTTCTGCTGGGGACAAGTGTTCCCAGGGCTATATTTCCTCAAAGAGAAAAAAAAAAAGATAAAACTGGTGAAGAAACTTAGCTATGACCCTACATCATCCAGACCTATTGATTACAAATCAAAAGAGCTTGGCTAGTTTGAAAAAGCAGATGGTCTTTATATCATTTCCCCCTAGCAACAAATTGAAGTGTGATCCCTCTATGGTTACTCTACCAGTCTCTCATTATATAGCATGTGGGGAGAAGGGCACTCTGGCAACCAGAGCTATCTAAAAGTGAAATATACTCTCTGAAGGTCTTTACCTAAAGGCTTGATGATCACCTGTCTCAGTGACATTGGGGGTAGGGAGGGGTTATTCACATTCAAGTATAGTGAAACTAGATGACCTCTGAGATTCCTCCCACTCCTGAAAATCTATAACTCGGTAAATTGCTAGGGAAAAAAAATCACAGCTGGTAGCATCAGAGGCAAAATTTGAATTAAAATTCAGTTTTCTGGATAGGTAATGGGATAGAAACTTCTGCAAATTATGTGGGCTGAATCAAATTTTTATAGCCTAATGACTTTTGATAATTAGTTGAAACCTTGACTAAATAAGCATTATTTGGTTTCTCACTTAATTACTGACTAAATGGAGTCTAAATACTTGCTGCATGTAGTCCCCACCCTGCCCCATAGTTTAATAATTTATCATTATAGTTGGTCAAACTCATTAAAGTCTTTAAGAATCTTTTCCCAAATCTTTTGGCTCAAAAACAGTGAATAGCTTAAGGCAAAATTTTGAAACCAGACAGAATCAAATGAAGCTAGACAAGGTTCTAGATAATTGATCAAAAGCTTAAGTACAGAGATACAGCATGGCTTAGAAAAACGAGTTCTGGACTTGGAGTCAGGAAGGATTGGATTTGAACCCCGTCTCTGACAATTACTAGCTATATAACAATGGCCAATTAATTTAACTATCTCTGAAGTTCATTTTCCTCATCTGAAAAAACAAGTTAGCATGGCATCATGGATAGGAAGCCAACCTAGGAAGGAAGACCTGGGTTCTTACCTCTGACACCTATTGGCTGTATAACTTTGAGCATCATTGAACTTTTTATTGCCCCAAGAAATTCTCTAAGACCCTAAGTTATAGATGAATTGTTGGTCTATATCAGAGGGTAAGATTCCACAATGGTAGTTACACAAACAGAATAATTAATTATTTCCTAATTATCCTATATATAGCTTGATATAGATAGTTATATAGATAGATCCATGTCCTTTTGAAGAGGTTTGGGGTAAAGGGGTGGTCTGGGGTGACTAGAGGAGGAGTTTAGGGAGGAACTTGAGGAGGAGTCCAAGGAGGAGTTTGATGGGACTGGGATGAGGTCAGACTCCAGGGTGGGAAATAGCTGAAGGCTACATGGAGATGACAGACAATAGAGGCCTAGGGTAACAGAGCTAGGGTATAAATATTTTGATCAGGATTAAGAGTGGGAAATAGCTGGACATTAGAGGGCTAGGCTAGGCAGAGACTTGGACCCAATGATAATGCAAGGCCCCTGGCCTTAGGAGAAGGCCAGATCCAGTTGGAAGACTCAAGGAGAGTTCAAGGGGGTCCCCAGAGACTGTACTCCAGATTCAAGGGGGTTCTCAGAGACTATGCCCTCATCATTTTGTTCTCAAAGATGACCAAAATGACATTACTATGCTAGAATAAAGTTACAGTGTATCCAACTGTGGCTGATCAAACCAATACAAGCTCAGAATGCTCTACCACAGGTTGGGCACAAATAGTCCATGTGAACATTTGGGGTGGATTCTCTAAATCTGAGCATCTCAAGTCTCTTTTGAGCTACTTCAATTCTGCTCTGTTCATAGAGCACAGCACCTTCTCTGATGACGGCATGCTGTGTGTGTGGGGTGTGTGTGTGTGTGTGTGTGTGTGTGTGTGTGTGTGTGTGTTTTTGTTTACTTGTAGTCTCCCTCCTCAAATTTCAAGTTCCTTGAGGGCAAGGACTATCTTTTGCATCCCCAGTGTTTGACACAGTGCCTGGAACATAGTAAGTGCTCAATATATGTTTATTGGTTGATTGATTAAATTGTGTCTAGGCAAAACAAAACAAAACCCAGTAAGTATAATAGTAGCAACACTTGTTTTCACCGGGTTGTTATGAGGATCCTTTATAAGCTCATAGTGATCTTTTCAGTTCTCATGGGTTCAATTATCATCTCTCTGCAGAAGACTCCCAGATCTATATATTCAGTTTTACTTCTTCCCCTTAGCTCCAGTACTCTGTCACCAATTATCTCTTAGACATTTCCAACTGGATAGATGTCCCATTGGTATCTCAAACTCAACATACTAAAGACAGAACACATTACAGTTTTTCCCTGCAGAACCCACTCAACTTCTCTATTTCTGTCCTTCTAGTCACTCACATTAACAACTAGGATCTTCCTCACTTTTGCTTTCTGCCTAATCCCTCTCCTTACATCCAAATCAATTTTTTCATCTTCTATTTCTATAACATCTCTTAAATTCACCCTTTTTTTTTCTTCCATTCACATGACTATTACTCTAGATCAAGATTTCATCATCTCTCCCCAGGACTATTGCAATAGGCTGCCTCTGATGAGGGCACACTCGCTGGGAACCCCCTAGAACCTGGAGTACAGTCTCTGGGAACCCCCTTGAACTCTCCTTGAATCTTCCCACTGGATCTGGCCTTGGCCTGAGGCTACCTACCTAGCCTTGCCCTTTATTGTCCAGCTACTTCCCACCTTTGATACTATCAATATCCATGCCTTCAGCTACTTCCCACCCATAATCCCATTCTCTTGATCTGACCTCATCCCAGTCCCATCAAGCTCCTTAGACTCCTCCTCAAAACCCTCTCTAAAGCCTTCTTCTAGTCACCCCAGACCACCCCTCAATCCCTCCCACAATCTTTGTGTATATAAGTCTCATCTTGTCTCCATGAAGGTGCTCAGATTCAATCTAGCTCAGTAGATTATAACTGGTCCACTTGTGAAAACTGGCCTCACAAAGGGTGGGATTTCTTAAAACAATCCATTATGGTGAATCCCTAATAAATTTTGTCTTTTCCCTTGGCTGAGAAGGCTTGAGTCGAATTTTTTCGGCAGGACCCAGCATGTAGGTATTTTGGGGTCTCGAGTACCCCTAGAAACCTATGGTTCCCTGCCTACAATCATTTTTCTTTAACATCTTCACCTCTGGTATCTTTCCCTCTCTAGATTTTTCCACACCATAGAGTGGTATTCCTATAGCATGGGACTAACTATGTCATTTCTCTGCTCAGGAAGCTCCAATGATTCCCCATTGCCTCTAGAGTCAAATACAAACTCTTTTGTTTACCCTGGACAGTCTCTCATGGTGTGGCTCCAACCTTCCCTTCTATGTATTTATTACACGTCACTCCCTTCATTTACGTGATGGTACTGGCAAACTGGTCAACAGACCAGTTTGTGTGAGGAACCCCTCACACAAGACACTCCATTTCCCATCTCTGTTCCTTTGCTGCTGTACCCCATGCCAGGTGTGCACTCTTTCCTTCTCTTGATGAGGGTACAGTCTCTGGGAACCCCCTTGAATCTGGAGTATAGTCTGTGGGAGCCCCCTTGAGCCCCACACTGAATCTTCCCATTTGATCTGGCTTTTCATGCTCAAATAGCCTAGCTTAGCCTAGCCTAGCCTTCCATCCTCTGGCTACTTCTGGATTGCTTTCTGGCTGTTTTCCACCCTTAATCCTGATCAAAATATGTATAACCTCCTCTGTTACCCTAGCTCTCTATTGTCTGTCGTCTCCTTGTAGCCTTCAGCTATTTCCCACCCTGGAATCTGACCTCATCTCAGCTCCTTAGACTCTTCCTCAAGACCCTCCCTATACCCCTCATCTAGTCACCCCAGACCACCCCTCAATCCCTCCCACAATCTTTGTGTTTGTAAGTTACATCTTGGGTACATGAAGGAGGTCAGATTCAATGTAGGTCAGTAGATTGAATCTGGCCTGCTTGTGAAAACAGGTGTCACAATGGGTGGGATTTCTTAAGACAACCCATTATGGCAAACCCTTAATAAACGTTGTCTTTTTCCTTGGCTGAGAAGGCTTGGGTTGAATTCTTTCGGCAGGACCCGGCGTGTTGGTATTTTGGGGTCTTGAGCACCCCTAAAAACCTATGGTTGTCTCATTTTTTTAACCTCTTTACTCTCACTCTTTTAAAACTCAGCTCAAATACCACCTCCTCCATTATGCCTCTGAACCCTGAAAAGGTCCCTTATGTTTATGTTAAATCTATTATATATCTTAATACAGATAATGAACAAGGCCAAAATGTGTTCAATCAGTTCCAGAGAAGCTGAAAAATCCAGAGAATAGTAAACAAATTGGAGCAAAAATCTTTAACATATATACTTATTTGTGTCTAATGGTAGCCATCTCTAGGGTGGGGTGAAGAAAAAAAGACACATAAATAAATTTATTATATATGTAAATTGAATAAGTTGTACATAGTACATTTTCAGTTTCACATGCAAAATAAATAAAACTGGGGGGTGGGGGGAACAATAGCCAAGGCTAAGAAAAAGTTTCATCAAAGATAAAGATCACCAGCCAGTTCTTTTGACCCGGCTTTAAATCAAAAGGCATTGCTCAGAGGGGAAAGGTTCTAATTCAGTCAATGAAACTATCTGGTTATATTTCACTGAAGCGCAACCTGGTCTGGGATTTCTCCTCTCCCCTGTAGATTTAGAACAATGGATGCCTGGGGGCATACATACCTTAGGACCTGCTAAAGACTCAGCCCCCCCCTCCCCCCCCCTTACTGGGCGGATAATTAGCAGAGCTAGCTGTTAGCCTCAGGGAATTTGCATAATCCCACTTATGTGCTAAAACTTGGGAACTGGGGGAAGGAGTGTTTTCTAGGTTACTTGGGAGGTAAGAGAAAAAGGAAACGTAACCTTGGCTGTAGGACACCCATCCTGGGCAGAGTTTGTCCTGAATCTGGAATGGGTGCTGAACAATCTCTTCAAACTAGAGCAGGAGAGGAGACTGTGCCTCTGGCTAAGGCTTCAGGACTGGCTGGAAAAGTAAACTTCAGTAGGAGTATAAACTGTGTCTAGTGGCCAAGATCTTCTGCAGGGAGAAGTAAAGACTCCCTAGATAAGGAGGACTGGAGGATTTCCTGCTTGGCCTTGTTAGTGGTGATGGCCCCAAATGACAAAGTTCTCCATTTGTTTCCCTCGCCTTATTAAAACAATGTTGAGAGCTCATGAGCCCAGGTAACAGAAAATAATACCTGAAAATACCCAATGAGAAAAAAGGTGGAGATGAGCAATTGCCCGGGTTGCTGCAAGGGGTGAACAGCAGCGTTCATGGAAGGAAGAACCCAGCCAGAGGGTGCCTAGTGCTTGGGAAGGTGACTGGGGATTTATAAATAGTTGGGGTTATTGGAAACTGAATAGTCCTTTCAATCCTGTTTTGTTTTCCTTTAGCTTTCTATATATTTTCTTCTGCAATGGCCCTCAAAGAAGTGGGACACCTTGGCCTTTTTAAGCTAAGGTCTTTCCCAGGTCTCCATTTGTCTGATCTACATCTTGCCACTAGACCCAGATGGCTCTGGAGGAGTAAGGATGGTGACTTTGCACAGCTCTGCCTCACTTAAATTGTATTCACTTGCAAGTCATGGCATCACCTTCCTGATGTCTTTGGTCCTCTTTGAGAATGAAGGACAAACCACAACAATTTGTTCTGTAAGATTCCAACCTGTATTTTTGTAGTATGACAGTTGGCCAATATATTATATGGAACCAGGCAAAGATTTTCCCCAATTTTCCTGAGTGGGAAATGATGATGATATTTTATGTCAAAGTGACATTCTAAAGCATAGATCTGAAGAAGTTTGGGTTGAGGGGTGCTCAACACCCCAAAGTACCGACATACCAGGTCCTGCTGAAAGAATTAAGACTCAAGCCTTCTCAGCCAAGGGAAAAGACAAAGTTTATTAAGGGTTAGCCATATTGAGTTGCCTTAAGAAATCCCACCCTTTGTGATGCTTGTGACAAGCTGGCCAGATCAATTTGAGCTGAGCTAGGTTGGATCCGAGTGCTTCATGGAGGCAAGATGGAGATTATATACACAAAGATTGTGGGAGTGATTGAAGGGTGATCTGGAGTGACTAGAGGAGGGCTTTAGGGAGGGACTTGAGGAAGAGTCTAAGGAGGAGCTTGATGGGACTGGGATCAGACTCCAGTGTGGGAAATAGCTGAAGGCTACATGGAAATGACAGACAATAGAGGGCTAGGGTAACAGAGTTAGGGTATAAATATTTTGATCAGGATTAAGGGTGGGAAACAGCTGGACAATAGAGGGCTAAGCTAAGTAGACATTTGGGTCTAATGATAATGTAAGGTTATAGCCTCAGGCCAAGGCCAGTTTAAGTGGGAAGATTCAAAGAGAGTTCCAGGGGGTTACCAGAGTCTGTACTCCAAGTTCAAGGGATTTCCCAGAGACTGTGCCCTCATCAGATCTAACCATGTCACTCCCCACTTATAAAAATCTAATGGCTCCCTATTACTTAGGGATCAAATACAAACTTTTCTGTTTGGTATTTAAAACCCTTCACAGCCTGGCTCCAAGCTAATTTGGCAGGTTTATTTTTATGTCACCCTCTTTCCTATCCAGCCAGACTGGCCTTCTTGGCCATTCCTTCCTAGCACATCCCTGTGCCTTTGCAGAAAAATGCCCCCAATCCTGGAATGTGTTTTCTCCTCACACCTGGCTCTTAGGGGCCCCAGTTTTCTTGGAAAACTCAACTCAAATTGCCACCTCTTACAAGGAGATCTTCCTGCTGGTAGTATCTCCACACTTCTCACCCCCTAAAAAATTTTGTGTGTATTTATATATTGCTTTTTTTTCCCTCCCCAATAGGATTTAAAGTCATTGAAGACTTACAGGGACTGGGTTTTGTTTGTTTGTTTCTTTGTGTTGTCTCTGTTTCTTCCCCAGTACCTAAGCCCCATTGCCTGGCACATTAGTAAGCACATAATAAATGGTTGTTGTGTAGGGACCTAATGTAGGGACCTAGGAAAGGATTAATAGTCTCAACAAGGAAATAATTGAAAATATGAGCAGAATGATAAAAATTGTCACAACAAGATTAACTACCTCTGGGTGGGACCTGACCTCCAGACTACCTCTGGGTGAGACCTGACCTCCAGGTGGGGTCTGTCCCACCTGACCTCCAGGCTACCTCTGGGTGAGACCTGACCTCCAGGTGGGGTCTGTTCTTACAGATAAGAAGAAGGTAAACATGGGGCGTCAGGATGTCTGGACCCCCCAGGAACTGATAATATCTGGACCCCAGGAACTGATAGGAACGGAATGTTG
>CM053625.1:213906639-213960065 GCA_028646595.1 Phalanger gymnotis
TGGGGCGTAGAAATTTATCTTGCCCTACAAGAAAGGAAAGGAAAAGGGGATGGGAGGGGAGTGGGGTGACAGAAGGGAGGGCTGACTGGGGAACAGGGCAACCAGAATATACACCATCTTGGAGTGCGAGGGAGGGTAGAAATGGGGAGAAAAATTGGTAATTCAAACTCTTCTAAAAATCAATGTCGAAAACTAAGTATATTAAACAAAAAAAATTAAATTCAAAAAATAAAGAAATTGAGGGGATGCTTATCAATTGGGAGATGGCTGGACAAGTTGTGACATATGATGGTGATAGAATATTATTGTTCTAAAAAGAAATGACAAGGGGATGTTTTCTGGAAACAAAATGGCAAGACCTATATGAACTGATGCAAAGTGAAGTGAGAAGAACCAGATCACTGTGTAACAGCAATGTAATGAAGATCAACTGTGAAAGACCTGGCTACTCTGACCAATACAATGATCTAAGACAATTCCAAATGACATGATGAAAAAATGCTATCTGCCTCCAAAGAAAGAACTGATAAACTCCAAGTGCAAATTGAAATATAAGTTTCTCCTTTTTTTTTGCCTTTTGTTTTTTTTTTTTTGTAAAATAGCTAATGTGAAATTTACATGATTTCCCATGTATAATTAATTGAAATCATTTTAGTGGGTTGGTGAGGGATTTTGAAACTCAAAATTTAAAAAGAAAATATCATAAATAAATTAATAGTGTAAAAAACAGGCACAAAAAAGGCATAATATAATGTTGTCATAAAGTAATTAACAAGGATTTAAGTGCTTGCTAAGTGCTAGACACTAATGATACAAATACAAAGTTGACACAGTCCTTGTCCTCAAGGAGCTTATATTCTACTGAGGGGAAAACAAGGTGTTTCACTATTTTAGGACTTGGGCTATATTACGGGTGAAATCACATACCAATCTATGTTGTGAACATAATACAGAGCTAAATTATGTGGCATTGGTAAATGGCACATACTATTTCAGGCTTTTGACTATTCTTTTACTGATCCTTAAAGGAAAATCTTGAAAGATTTGGCCTATGTTACTTGTCTACCATTTCTATTGACAAACTAATAGTTTCTCCTCTGCCTATACCACACCTCCACTTTGACATTAACATAGACCAAAAATCAATTGTATTACAAGTATCATCTGCCACAGACTCATTCTAAAAATTAATCAATGAGTTAATAAATGAAAAAAGCATTCATTTATTAAGCATTTACCAGGTGTCAGGTATTGTACTAAGCATTGAAAGGAAGAAGACATAGTCAAACCTGTACTTTAGGAAAGTACCTTTGATTGAAGGACATATTGGAGAGTTGAGGTAGGCAGCCCCACCGTTAGGTTATTGGAATAAATAAGGCATAAGGTAATGAAGACCTACACTGGAGTGGTGGCGATGTCAGAGGAGAGAAGGCGGCATATTCGAGAGAAAAATTTTGCAAAGTTGAAATTGACAAGTCTTGGCAACAGATTAAATGAGAAGGGTAAGAGACAGTAAGAAGTCAAGGATAACAACTAAACTGCCACCTAGGATGCAAATCAGAAAATTCAGGAGTAGGAAATGAGGAGGGATAACTTGCCAGGCATGGGGGACTACCAATAAAAATTCAGGGGGTTAAAAGATAAAATGTCTCGTTCAAGGAATTATAAGGAGGACATTGTCACTGTCTCAGAGTACAGAAGAAAATATATGAATATCATAAAAGTGAGAAGGGGTCAGGTCGTGAAAGGCTTTATAAGCCAAACAGAGGATTTTATGTTTGATCCTGGAGTTAATAGGGAGTGACTGGAGTTTGTTAATTTAGGGTGGGGAGCCGGGAGAGGGTGGGGGCGGGACTGACAGTTGTGTGTGTTATTATTGATGTTTGATTAAGTTTTTATGTCAATGTATGGTTGTAGTTAGCAGTTCTTTTGTGTATAAAGGAAATAAATAGCTGTCCCATATTTGATTTATATTGTATATTTTAAGGAGACTTTAAACATGAGCTAAACCTAAGCTTCAAATAATTTTCCTTGGGCATCTGGTATAGGGGTATGAAAGGGCCAAAGATTGTAGGAGAGCATAACCCCTCACTTTATAGGCTAGGTTCCCCCAGGACTGAACTCAGGCTTCACTTGCATGGGTCTAGAGTCGAAGAGGCCCCATTAAAGGAAAGGAAGAGGATAAGCAATCCAGCCCCCCCACCTCGTGCTTAGCAGCAGCAGCTTCTATTGTATAGCTAGGTTGAACAGGGGAGAGACTTGGGGCAGGCTGAATAATTAGGAATCTGTTGGAATAATCCAAGTAAAAAGTGATTATGGCCTGAAAAGTTACAAAGAGAATGGAAGGGATGTGAGAGATATTGTGGGCATAGAAGTGACAAATTGGCGACTGGGAGAAAGGCTATACACACACACACACACACACACACACATACATACACACACACACATGTATGTATGAATGCATGTATGTGTATAAACATGTATATGCATACGTGTGTATATATATATGCACAGCCTCTTCTCTATCCCAAAACCCTTTGTAGTTGCCAGTAATGACAGCCTTAAAGAGTCAAGAGCAAAGCCTTGTTGCAATTACATATATTATCACTCATTTGGGCCTGAATGATAATAGCTTGATGCAATGGGAGATCCTCTCAGCCAGAGCCTCAATGAAGAGAACAGAGATAAAAGTTGTCTGTTTGATATCTCTACCCAGATGATCCATAGACATCTCAAACCAAAGTAAAAAACTGAATTCAGTTCCTTTCATAGGAATATAGATTTAGAGTTGGAAGATACAATTTTAGAGATCTGAGACCTCTATTTTACAAATGAGGAAACAGAGGCCCAGATATACTCAAAGAGAGAATTCACAAAATTTGAATTTAAGCCCTGGAATTCTTCCTTCACTTCCAAGGTTCCTTCCGATGCATCATCTCCACATTCATTTAGCAAACATTCAATAGGCATTTTTCAAATACTATGTATCAAAACATAGTACTAGGTGCTAAGGAAGGGAGTTAGGAAGAACAGTAAGACAGTCTTTGCTTACTATTTAGAAACAGGAAAGATAAGGTGTTTGTAACAATAATGCCAAGTTAGAACACAAGTAGAGAAAAGATGAAGATAGAGTGGTTGTTTAATAATAATAACAATAATGATAATAACTAGCATTTCTATAGCATTTTGAGATTCGCAAAGTGCTTTACATATGCCTTTTAGACTGACGACAACCCTGTGATGGAGATACAGTTCTACAGATGAAAAACTGAGGAAGACAGAGATTAAGTGACTCGCCTAGAGTCAAACAGCTAATAAGTTTTGGGGCCAGATTCGAATTCAGGTCTTCCTGACTCCAAATCCACAACCTTTGGCATTGCCCTTGATTAGCCACTCTCATTTACCCGTATCCAATTTCTCACTCATATCCCTGCTTCCCCTTCTTTCCATTTAATAATCACCATCCTAACTTAGGCTTTCATTCTCTCTCACCTGAACTATTTCAATAACCTCCTAATGGGCATCCCTACATCAAATTCTGAGCATCTTCATTTTAAATTTGAAAGCATTGTATGTAGCTAAAAGTAGAACCACAAAATTTGGTGGCAAATTGCAGGGAATTAAATTTTTTTACTATGGAATGATATGAACTTAAACCTTTATTAAATCAAAACCATGGCCTCAGATAATTAGAATCTTAAGATTAACCAACAAAGAATACAGGGAAAGAATAAAGAGACAGGAGAAAAGAGAGAGAACAGTGTCACAAAAGCTGAGGAAGGAAAGCATATCAAGAAAAAGGGGTACTCAATAGTGTCAAAGTTCACAGAGAACAAGGAAAGAGAGAAGACCATTGAATACAGCAATGAAGAAGCCATGCTTGACCTTGAAGAAAGCAACTTCATTAGAGGGATGGGGAAGGAAGCCAAGTTGCTGGAGGATGACGAGAGTGAGTGGGTGTTGATAACATAAAGACAATAAAGCTAGATAGACTATTTTTTCCAGAAGTCAAGCTGTGACCAGAAAGGAGAGCGTGAGTGGGTGGCAAGGTCAATGAAATGGTTTATTCTTGTTTTGTGTCCTTTATTCTCAAAAAAGACCATGACATCAGGAAGATGATGCTATAACTTGCAAGTGAATTAGATTTAAGTGAGGGAGGGCTGTGCAAGGTCACCAGCCTCACTTTCTTCTCTGGAGCCATCTGGGTCCAGTAGCAAGATACAGATCAAGATAAATGGAGATGGCCCCAGAAATGTTTATTAGATTATGGGAGTATCTTTATTGGTGGGGAAGAAATGACTCAATGAGCCCCGTACTGGAGGAAATTAGGAAGGGATGAGATTAGGAGTACTAGATGACAGGTTAGCCTCATCAAGAAGGGAAGCGCATTTCATCCTCTGAAACTGAAGGGAAGAAGGAGAGGAAGGGTGGATAGCATAGAGAACTTGATGTCTAGAAGAACGGAGAAGGGAGCTCAATGTGGATGCCCTCTGACTTCTGGGTAAATTTGAAAGAAGCCATCTGCTGAAGCAGAAGAGAGCAGACATGGAGTTGGGGTAGTGGGTGGGAGCTTAAGGAGAACTAAAAGATGAAAGGTCTACATGAACATGAACAGCATGATAAAGCCAGTAGGAGATTAGTAGAAGTATTGTTGTGCAGAAATAAGGGCTCAAGTAGAAATAAAGGATGAATTTGTGGCGGACTCAGTCTATAGAGTTTTGTAACTGCCTACAGTAGTATCGGAAGTTTCTAGGAAGGAGTGGAAGAAGCAGATGGTGAGGGCAGCCAAGAGCTAAGGATCAGCAGAGGAGAAAAGCAAAAAGACAAAGGGGCAAAGGATTCAAGGTTAGAGAACTATATATTGTTGAGTTGCATGAGTAGATGAATGTTTGGGGTGAAGAAAGTGAGACCAGAATGATGGACTAGGAGAGCAGTGAGGGAGCAGAGGCTTGGAAGTCCTAACAAGCAGGAAAAGCAGGTTCCGGTGGCTAGAGGGGGTGGCAGAAGTGGATGTGAAGAGGTTTGGGGCTAAGTACCGACGTGCCGGGTCCTGCCGAAAGAATTCAACTCAAGCCTTCTCAGCCAAGGGAAAAGACAAAGTGGGATGCCTTAAGAAATCCCACCCTTTGCGATGCTTGTGACAAGCTGGCCAGATCAATCTGAGCTGAGCTAGATTGAATCTGAGCGCCATCATGGAGGCAAGATGGAGATTATATACACAAAGATTGTGGGAGGGATTGAGGGGTGGTCTGGGGTGACTAGAGGAGGGCTCTAGAGGGACTTGAGGAAGAGTCTAAGGAGGAGCTTGATGGGATTGAGATGAGGTCAGACTCCAGTGTGGGAAATAGCTGAAGGCTACGTGGAAATGACAGACAATAGAGGGCTAGGGTAACAGGGCTAGGGTATAGATATTTTGATCAGGATTAACCCTTAGGGCTAGGCTAGACAGAGACCTGGGCCCAGTGACAATGCAAGGCCCTTCCTTCTGCCAAATCCCACAAGACAGAAAAGGGGAAGAGGAATGCAGAGAATGGACACAATGGGAAGGCCAAACTAAGTTCTGTCATGGGAATAACTGGGGGCACAAATATCCAAGGGGCTAAGAAAGTATTACATAGACTATCAAGCAAACACCACGGAGCTAAGACATTCTTCCAATGTTTAGAAAGCCAAAATTCAGGAAACGCCCCAGAATTTATGGTTCGTTTGATCTCAAGCTGCTTCCTGGAAGTTTTACTTTCAAGGCTTCCACTTGTCTCTCCCCCTCCTGATGACCACTCCTCTTCTTTCCTAGGATTCTCTCTTCTGAGTCTAGACACTGTAGACCTCTAGGATCATAGATCTAAACTCTCTCTCTCCCTCTCTCCCTCTTAGTTTCTTTCTCTCTGCCACTCTGTCTTCTTTGTTGCCTCTGTCTTCTTTATTGCCATCCCTCTCTTCCCTTCTCCTCTCCTCTTCTCTACCCTCCACCCACCTATTTAGGAATTTAAAAACCTCTGAATTTTAAAAATGTGAAAAAGATATTACCCCATCCATCTCCTTCTTTGTTCATGCCTTCTCTGCGGGATTGTGCTGTGTGAGGTGTTCTTAGAACTTATTAAAGTTTCCATGCAAAGTAAATATCTAGTAAATTGGTATATTTGTCTTTGAGCTAAAATTTTCCCAGGAGTAAGCCATGTATATTTTAATCCTGTGTGCTCAATAAATATGCAATTCTGTTTTCAAGAAGAAAATAGGTGAGTGAGTTATGAAGTATTATCTTCCAAGATGCCCTGTCCTCAAAGTCAAAAGACACCTAGTTCACAAAACACCTTAAATGTTATTCTAAGGGGAAGGAGGTTAGGGCAGTCATTTGTGTGTAACTATAGGAAGGCAGGACAAAGGTCGCCATTCTACCACATCCCTCCAGTGTGGCTTAATGAAGCTCTAGGGTAATCTGCATTGCCCAATCGGATACTATGACTACTATGGGAACTGAAAGGAATTTATGCACTCCAACCCAAATATCAAAAGGGCTTGGAAAAATTCATGGTGGGTGTGTTGGGGCACTACATGTTTTCATGGAAAACCAGTCTAATTCTTGTGGACAGTCTGCGGAGGCTTCGATTCGCCTCAACAAATTATTGTTCCTTTTCTCTCCCTCTTTTGTAGCTTTCCAGGGTTGGGATAGCGTAGAAGAAACCTGGATTTATCTAGGTACATTATCCAGGCTGCATAGTTCCAAGCAGCTCTGAGGAACAAGCTCACCATGCAAACATAGCTCAGCCACTCAATCAACAAGAATTTATCAAACATCTACTATTTGCCAAGTACCACTGTGCTAGGTTCTGAGAATACAAAGACAAAATACAATAATCCTTGCCCTCGAGGAATTTATATTTAATAGGGACAGGGATGCATATAAGTAAGACAAAATAAATAGAAGGTAAATGTTTAGAGTGCCTCTCCATTTCCATCTGAGTGATACTCATTTTTAGTTCTTAGGACATCTTGTTGCCATATGGAAACACTAGTTGTTTTCATAGGAAGTTTGGGGTCAAAAAAGGAGCTTTCTAATTTTCTGAAAGGAATATAGCCCACTCTCCTCTACTTGTTCTCATCTTTTCTTCATCTTATGCCACATAGATGCCTTCTACTACTATCTCTTCCTTCAGCCAAATATCACATGAAAGAGGTTGCCTTACTCTTTGCCAAGGCTGAGCCCTCTACCTGCACAAGTGAGTCCATTCTAGTCTGTGTCCTCCAACAAATTGTCCCCTCTGCCACCTTTACTCTGTCACTTATCTTCATTCTCTCCCTGTCTATTGGATCTTTCCCTACTATCTACAAACATGCTTGTGTCTAACTTGGTCCTCAGAAAATTCTCACTTGATCCATCCTTCCCTCAAAACTATCATTTTATATGTCTCCTATTCTTTGTGGCTAAATTCCTTGAAAAGGACATTTACTTTCTTTCTTCTTACTTTCTTCTTAAACCTTTACAGCATCATCATTCCACCAAAACTGCTCTCTCCAAATTACCATTGATCTCTTAATTGCCAAATCCAATGGCCTTATGTCAGTCCTCATTGTTCTTACTCTCTCTGTAGCATTTGACATTGTTGATTATTCTCTCTTCCTTGACACTCTTTTCTTTCTAGGTTTTCAGAACACAATTCTCTCCCAGTTTTCTTCCTATCTATCTGACCGCTCTTCAGTTTCCTTTGCTGGAACCTCATCTAGATCACACTCTCTAACCACAAGTGTCTCTACAAGGTTCTATCCTAGACCCTCTTCTCTTTTCCCTCTTTACTACTTTACTTGGTGATCTCATCAGCTCCCGTGGATGTAATTACTGTCTCTATGCTGATAATTCCCAGATCTACCCATCCCGCCCTAACTTTTCAGCACCTCCAGCTGCCCATCAGATATCTCGAACCGAACATCCAGTAGATATCTTAAACTCATGTCTAAAACATTATCTTTTCCCCTAAAATTTCCTCCCTTCCTAACTTTTCTACTACTGTTGAAGGCAACATTGTCCTTCCAATCTCCCAGGTTTGCAACCTAGTTGTCATCCACGATTCCTCATTATCTCTCACCTTCCCCCTCCTATGTCCAATCTGTTGCTAAGGCCTGTTGATTTCACCTTTGTAATATCTCGCCCTTCTCTCCTCTGATATTGTCACCACCCTGGCACAGGCCCTCATCACCTCAAGCCTGTCCTTCAGTTTGTCCTTCAAAGCCCTTCATAACCTATGCCTATACTCATTCAATTACCCACCCACCCCCTCCATTTCCAGTGTTCTAACACTTTACTCCCTGCATCATACTCCTTGACTAAGTGACACTGGCCTCCTTGCTGTTCCATGAACAAGACACTCCATCTCTACACTCTAGGCATTTTCTTTGGCTGTCTTCTATGCCTGAAATACTCCCACTCCTTATCTCAGCCTACTAGCTTCCCTTATTTCTTTCTGTAAGAAATGGGAGGAGTTTTGTTTCCACAGAACTAAAGGTGTACTTCCTCCCCTCCCCCACCCCAGCTTTAGCAGAAACCAGGCCTCAAGGTCGGTCAGGTGAGAGGTCAGAGGCTTGTACGCATGCTCATGCTTTTTGAGAAGGCAGTCAGGGGAATTAGAGAGGCCAAACAACTTGAACCAGTTCAAGCTTATCTAGGGTCTGGTCTTGGTCAAGAGTCCAGGCCTACTGATTTGCATAATTTGCATATGTTAAAGAGGGAAAGTAGGAGAAGTAAAAGAATGTAGTTTAATCCTAAACCAGGACAAGAAAAATCTAATTAACTTTACTTTTGCTTCTGTATCCTTATTATCCTACCCATGTAAACTGTAAAACTATGTAAAAATAAGGATTGTAAACCAATCATAACTCTAGTAGGAGGGGACGGAATGGTTACCCCTGCTCCTGCAGCTGTATCAAGGTGTGACTGCTCCAGTAAGCACTACACCTGCTTTCTCGAGGAGTGTAATGAAATGCCTTCCTCTGCCCAAGACTCTGGTCTTGAGTTCTTTGGGTGAGAATGGGCAAATCACATGGATCTAAGGTCAAGGGAAGGGAAGCAAAGGGCAGCAAAGGGCAGCGGAAACTTAGCCCGAGCTTACTCCTGGATCTTGTCTTGGGGTGGGTGTCCTGTGATCCCCCCTGTGGTGTTAAGAGGGCTACCACTCACCCTGTTTCTCGAGCTTTGTGATCTTGCTGCTGTCCTAAGGGGCCATCACTTGGGTCTTCCTTAGGGTCTGACCCCTAGGAGGCCCTGTGATCCCCACAGATTGGGGGGGGGGGGGGCTACCACTTGGTCTTCCTCTGGGAGTCCTGTGGTCTGTACAGCCTTCCCTAGGGATTATCACAGGGTTCTTCCTCAGGACTTTGGCCCTGCCTAGTAAGTCCAGTGATCCCCAAAGCTGCGTTTCTCACACTTCAATTCTCAGCTAAAATCCTACCTTCTACGGGAAGCCTTTCTCAACTCCACTTAATTCTAGTAACTTCTCTCTTTTAATGATTTCCTATTTATCTGTGTGTAGTTTGTTTGCACATATTTGGTTGCTTATTGTCTCCTCCATTAGATAGTGAGGTCTTTGAGGACAGAATCTATCTTTTGCCTCTTTTGGGGTATCTTCAGTGCTTAGCAGAGTGCCTGGCACATAGTAGACACTTAATAAATGTCTATTGACTGTCTGTTCTCTTGGCCCAGTTCATTGTCCATTTGTACTTAATGGTCTCAAAAATATATACTGATAGATAAACTCAAGAAGATATCCATGCAAATGTATGTTGAATTCTGGACAATGATTATCCTTCATTCAGTTGGTCTTTGTGTAGATGGACAGACCAAACATTTTTGAGTGATTATAGATCTCTTCTAGCAGGTTCTTCAATCTTCTTGGGCTTGATGCAACCAGCACAATGTGATCTGCAAACAGTAGTATGTGTAGGATTTCGCTATCTACCAGTAACCTTTCTTTGACCTGGATTCTACTGAATCCCCTCCATAACAGCAAGGAGTACCTTTGTCAAGCATAGATCTCCTTGTTTTATGCCTCACCTAATGTTTCTTATCAAAGAATCACTGGAAAAAGTTATTTCTACTGTTATATCTTTCAAGGAATATTGGATGAACGTGGTGTATGGATGGGAGATCTCTCGTTGTAAAAGAGCCCGTTAAGGCAGTGTTTTGCTTTACTAAATCAAATGCTTTGTCCTAATCAACAAACAATAAGCATGATGAGATCTTACAGTCTCTATACCTTTTGATTAATTATGAAATGGTAAAGATGTGGCCCATCGTTGACCATTGCTTGTGAAATCCTGCTTTCTTGTTCCCTGGTCCATGTATTCATGAGATGGCTCTCATGTTTTCTATAAATGGGAGATACACAACATTCTATATATGTTCTCTTGCCCTACTCCTTTTTAGTATTAATAAAGTCTAAGATTGTCCCACCTTATATGAAGGGCTATGTATTGTGTAATAGCTCCTCAATACTCTTGTAATTATATCACCTTTAATATGTATTTCCTCTCTTGATTCAATCCAGACATTTTCCCCTTTTTTGTTCTATTTAAGACCCTTTATATCTCCTCCGTAAGCACATCTTGAACTCTGATGTTAGGATCCAAGTGTAGTAGTTCCCTCTCATTCCCATGAAGTTCTCACTTCTCCCTTTCCCCAGTTGTGGCTCAAGCATCAGACCCCAATTTCCTTCTTTTATTTATTTGCCCTCTGTGATAGGAACAATGTCTATTCCAGGTCAACTGGGCTACTTTTTCAAAATTTACTAAGGTTCATGTTATGTAAAGTAGGTTAGTTTTTCCCTTAAAAGGCAATGTAATCATCTTTGAAACTTAATTGGTCTAAGAGAATGAGATACTTTGACATAGTTTATTGGTTCCTTAAAGTGATAAAAACCTCCTTACTCAAATAATTAAGGCTCCTGAGGCCTGGTATATCTTTCTGACCAGGTATACAGCCAAAGCAACTTTGGAGGTAAAGGGAGCTACATCTAGACAGACCATCCTTTCTAGCTGAATACCCTTTCCATGCCACTGTTAAGAAGATACCCTTTTGTTAAACTTTTGATGGCATACTAACAGGCCAATTTCATTACAATACTGAGTCTCAGCCAATTTGATCAGCCTAAGTCAGGCCTACCCAGAATACCTTTGTTTAAAAATCATATATTATTTGCATATATTAATACAATCTGTATATGCACAGTCCTTATTTCCAGGGGAAAAGCAATCTTCTTTGTTAGATAACTGTCCTTTGCTGCTTGTGTAAGCATGGCATGGTTCATCCTCTGGCTATCTCCGACTGTTCTTCACTGAACTCATCTCCTCCTTTCTCAATCAACCTTTTTGTCTCTACCTCCCTCTTTGTCTCTCTCTCTTTCTTTGTCTTCATTTCTCTCTGTCTCTGTCTGTCATACACACACACACACACACACACACACACACACACACACCCCATGATATTAAATCTTTCTGGACTTGGGGTCTTCCTCAGATAACTGACCTACAGTATCCATACCTGAAGCCTTTAGTTGGTAGCATCTTCCAGGGCTTGAAGTTCATGGGCACAGCCAGCCTTCAAGAAGTTCAAATCATCTCCAAGCCAAGACGAGACACTGCAGGAGGACTAATGAAATTTGACTCCTATGTAGTTTGCCATTTTAAACACTAAGTTAATCAAAACAGTCAATTCAGTCCTGGCACAAGGGCTGTCAGCCAGTTTTTCATACAGCCTTAAGCAAGTCACTCAATCGATGTCTAATGTTTTTCCTCTGCAAAAGAGAAATATTTTTAAAAGTTGTCCTTCATCTGCAAAGGTATTACTGAGTCATCATCAATACAGTTTGAATTTCAAGTTGTTTTTACGTTAGTGGTGATGGATTTCAATGGATCAATTCAGGATCAACAATGTGCATTGACAGTCATGCTTTGGGGATGGCTGAAGTTAAGGGTGCAGTGGGAAGCCAAAAACAGAGCATTAATTGGCCCGCACAGGGCTGAACATACAACTTTGGTTCTATTGGCATCACATTTTTGCTAAGTAAGTCAGATTACTATAATACTTTATATGGAATTCACTAACTTATGAGTGCAAAGTATTTTTAATTAAAAGGGCATCAATTAAATATTGTACTTTCTTCAAAGAAGGGAGGGGAACTACTCCAGAACAAGTAAAAGAATAAATTTATGGAAATGCATTTTTTAAAGCACTAGGCTTAGTTCTGGGCGTACAAACAGAAATTTAAGATAGGCCCTAGTCTTAAGGAACTCATATTTTAATAGGAAGACTATATGTATATGAGATCTCACCTGCAGCGAAGGACCTTAGAGTGCAATGTCAAAGCATTTGTTAATGTACCTTATTTAATGTTATTTGATGAAACCGTATCCATTTCTGATGCTGGACAGTTTTATAGCATCCAAGTCACTGGTTGTGACAACTTCTTTTCTGGTGGTCGCTGTGGCCACTGAGCGGTCGGTTGCCAGCTTGTATCTCCACAAGGGTTGCTTTTGGACTCTCACTGTGGAGGATGGGGTGGAAGCAGGTCTGATGGTCTGGGAAAGGGCAGAAACTATGAGCCAGTGTCAGAGACCTGGGGGTGTTCAACAGCAAAAAGTAAAATGGAAAAAAAAAAAGCTAGGTTTTAATTATCAGCTTGTATACAAAATTAAAAATCTACACCTCTTTGATGAAAAATTTTAATTAGGAGTTTTTATTCCCAATTGTACCACTCATCCAAGTTTCTCTATAATATCTAATAATGTTATACTTGGTGACAGCCAGATGCTCTCTTATTCAAAATTATTTACTAATTTTTACTGGCTAATAACAGATTATACATGCTATTCTTGGAGGTTCTGAAAATTAATATTAGTCACCAAGAAAGGGCTTACATGAGATATACTGGGTCAGCCTTGTTGTGATCTATTGAATGATACTTAGAAATCATCACACAGTGATTCTATTATAAATTATTATAATTAAGTTGATTGTCATTAGCAGTGCCATTCCTTGCTAGTGATTTAATTTCCTTAAACAATTTTTATTCTACTCCTTTCTCTGCCTCAAGGTTTGAAGTAAAAAAAAATGCTAATCATTTCCCTTCCAACTCCCATCTTGCATTGTTATATTATCTTGACTGTTAAGAATTCAATAATTACTTTCACCTGATCAGCAAGATGAAATAGGAGTGTTTTTTCTGTTAATTTCAACTCCCGAATTTCAGAACAAGGAATTACACCCCAGCTATAGCGTAACTAAAGCTGAAAATACAAGGCAAGAAAACAGAAACATCACACGAGATGAAAACCTTAAAAAATAATATAAAAGAATTCAAGCATTTTTGGGTGCCCCCCCTCCTCAAACAAGCAAATTCGGGCTAGTTGTTGTAGGTCTAGACATATAGATGTCCCTGGGCATTCCTCCTCCCTCCTTCATCCTAGAAGTCCTTCTCCATCCCACAAAAGGCAGGAGACAGTGACTGATTCTGCCCAGTCGCATCAATAGAAGAAACCAGCAACTGGGTAGAGGAAGTGAATGAGGCAGCAGGGAATAGGAACTCAAAGCCAATAATGGTGGAAACATTCTCTGCCAGGGTGAAAATAAACTGGAAAACTATCCAGGATAAATTCTCTCCCCTCTACTCCCAGTTAACTCTCGGCAGTGACCCAGTCCAAACACCTATTCCACCAATGCAAAGAGGCTAAGCATGGCCAGCGTTGAAGAGGGATCTATGCAACTACCAACTAAAGGGATTATTTTGTTGAAGAAGACAAAATAATAACAAAACTGATTTGTCATAACAGAAGGCCTGGAATCTCAAGGAAAATAATGTTAAAAGTAGGAATGAATGTGAAGTTGCACTTCTGTAACCCAAACTAGCAATAGTTATCAAAACTGTTGAATATTGACCCAAAACAAGCTCAGTAGAATAGACTACTCAGGATGATGATAATAACAATGACAGCATCTATGTAATTTTTTAAGGTTTGAAAAGCCCTTTAGATATATTATCTCATTTGATCCTTGTCACAACAACCCTTTGAGGTGGGTGCTGCCATTATCTCCATTTTAGGTGAGGAAATTAAACATAGGAGAGCTCAAGTGCTTTACCCAGAGTCCCACAACTACTCACATCAGAGGCAAGATCAAAACTCAGGTCTTCTGACTCCAAAGCCAACATTTTATCCACCGTGCCACCTAGCTGCCTACATAAATTGATAAAACATTGACTAAGTATTTACTATGTGCCAACCAGTATACTTCTTGAGGATATAAATGAAAGCAAGTCAAATAGTCCCTGCCCTCAAGGAGTTTACATTCTAATTAGAGAAGATAACACCCCGAGAAGAAATGAAGGGGTTGGAGAGAAACAGGGGAAGCATCTTGTGGAGATGTCCAGGTAGTGGAGTAGGGAGGTCTGTTCCTGTGAAAGACAAGATGAAAACTCACCTAAGAAAGCCAAGGGAGGACCCAGGGACAGAGTCTAAAATTGAGGCAGTTATGAGGAGGGATGGGAAATGCTTACCGAACGGAGCCCAGGATTACAGGGATGGGGTCTTTAATACTGGTTGGAAGTGGAGACTTGGAGCTGCAGGCAGCTTGGCAGGGAGATGTCCTGAAGATGTCATTATGGCTTAAGATAGGGCAAAATGAAATGGAAGGGAAAGAAACAAGCATTTATTAAACGCCTACTATGTGCCAGGCACTGTCCTAAACAGGGCTTCTGTTCATTTGCCCCATTACCTTCCCGGGAAGCATCAACCCTGAAGCCCTTCTCTTCCATTTGGTAACTCCTTCCCCAGGACAGCCATTTTAGGAAGGTTTGCTTTGTCTCACTCTTGCCTTGACTTCCTCCAGACTACACATCCTTCTCATCCGCCAGGTGCCCCTTCTTCCCTACTAATTTTTCAGCACCTCTGCATAAATTGTCTTTCTCTATGTGAATGCAAATTCCCTGAGGGCATTGTGTAGCAAGGGACTGGCCATTCAGCCTTGTCTTTATGAGCATGTGCAGACAGCTAGTGATACAATTCTTCATGTAGAAGAGGCTAGGGAACCCACTTCTGGGAAATTCATGATGATATATGATGGAAGTGCCTTAAATGTATTTAGAGCATGCATAGATGTTCTTTAACTGGTTTCAATTTGTGAATAGAAGCCTCTTTTGTAGGCTGTGGCTATGTAGCGAGAACTGGGGGAATAAAGCAGACTATAGGGGAATATAGAATATAAGGAAATATAAGGGAATGAACGCCTTCATAAGTCATTAATCAGCCTCATCCCCTCTCTCAGTTTCACTACTTCCATTTTGATGACATTCTGGTGGATCAATGCTGTGAGGGAGACATTTCTGGCTTTTCCCACCCAAGGCTAAGATGTAATCTGTGGATCCTGGTTCTTTGCCTTGATTTTCGTTCTTTTGTTTTAGGATATGGGCATGACTACAAACTTGTAAACCTGGGAAGATCAGGAGAGCTAGCCACCAGCAGATCCAGAAATGGAGTCCATGATAGATTTGCAGCGGTCACGTCCAACTTGAGGACCAGAAGAGAAAGACCCAGCCTAGCAGCAACTGTGATGGGGACTCATCCAGCCATGACACTGAATTTGGATGTGAACTTTGTGAGGCCAATGATATATAAAACTTCACTGAGTCTGAGATCATTCTCCCCAGAGACTGAGGTGCTACAGAAGAGAGTGTTCCCTCAAGACGTTGGAGGGAAATGTTTGTACTTCTGTTCTCGCTATGTCTTTGTAAAAATTAATTCTTTAAATGGAGCTGGGATGCTAGTCAGTAGTGGCTAACCACTGGGGAGACCATACCGGCATGAGAGCTCAAGACAATGGCATTAGAGAAGAAAGTTCTCAAACCCTGAGGGGCACCCTTAGAACCCTGAGAGAGGGAGATGTAGCCAGCATCTCTGTGATATGAAGGCTAGAGCTTATGCTACACTTTCTTGCTTGTGTTTGCATCTCCAGCACTTGGCGCATAAGAAGTGATTAATAAATACTTTAATCTGTCCAGTAGACAGTGGCTATACTTTGATGTTAGAACTACTTTGAGTCTCTATTACAGGTGCTGAACCAGATAGGAGAGTATTTTGGGAAGCATATTAGAAGAACGTACAAAGAAGCTTATGACAAGTTGGCAGAATTTGAAATGGGGTAACACAGGCTGCTGATTTGTTAAGGACAGAGAAAGTTAAGTTCAAATAGGATCGTAGAATCTTAAAGTCAGATGGATACTGGGAGGTCTTTTCACCCAAGCTCCCCCTTACTGCAAGAATCCCCTATAATACAGGTCTGAAAGGTGATCATATGTTATCTACCTGAACAGATATAGTGATGGAGCACTCATTATTTTTCTCCCAGGGAAGGCTTTATGTATTTGTTAAATAGTGACAAAATCAATTACATTTCTATTTGCAATTAATTAAACTTGAAAAAAGACTTTCAAAATACAGATTATCTTTAATCGGTTACTTCTTTTCTGTGTTCTATGTTCTGTTCTGTGTTCTCTTTCTGTGTTCCCTCCCATTTTTATTTATCTATTCACTCACGTACCCATATATACATTATATGTATTACATATATTATATATACTCTCTTTTAAAATTATTTTATTTTATTACACAGCATAGGTGTTTTAAGGGAGCTAAGTGATCCTGTGGTTAGAGTACTGAACCTGGAGTCAGGAAGACTCCTCTTCCTGACTTCAAATCTGGCCTCAGACACTAACTAGCTGTGTGACCCTAAACAAGTCACTTAACCCTATTTTGCCTACTATTTCCTCATCTGTAAAATGATCTGGAGAAGGAAATGGCAAACCACTTCAGCACTTTTGCCAAGAAAACCTCAAATGGGGTCACAAAGACTTGTACACAACTGAACAACAACAAAATGGGTATATTAGTAATGTGAAGATTTAAAAATACAAACGGTATCCAATTTAAATCTTGTGTATTTAACACCTTTTAAAAAGAATACTCTACTTTCATTCCAGATAACAGTAACATCAACATTAAGGCAGTACATTAAAATACTTACATTTAGTAGCAAGATATGTCCACCGTTTAGCATCATTTAGTAGCAAGGTATGTTGGGTATATATTCACCATTGCCCTTTGCAGTATAGTTCTATGCTTGAGTTCCAATTCAGAGCACCACCACTGCACACTAGTAAACTAAAGTAAATGTGGCATATCATATCATTAATATTGCTTTGTTTTTTTTTCCTTTATTATTCTGTTTCTTCCACTATCTCACCACCACCACCACTGAGCAAGTTTTAGAAAGCAAAACCCCAAAATAAAGCTTCCTCCATTCATATCCACACAGTCTAGCAAGACTAATTTCAACACTGGCCATTTCCAAAAATTTATGTTGCTACATTTTAAGTTCATCACTTCTCTGTCAGGAAGTGAGTGATATTGCATGGAAGCAGCTGGTAGCAGAGTGGATAAGACACTAGGTCTGGTGTCAGAAGATGAGTTCAAACCTGACCTCAGATACTTCCAAGCTGTTTGATGTTGGGCGAGTCACTTCTGTCAGACTTAATTTACTGAACTGCAAAATGAGGATAATAACAGCACTTTCTTCATAGGATTGTTGTGAAGATCAAATGAGATCAAATTTATAAAGCACTTAGCACAGAGTACATATAGTAGATGTATTCCTTCTCCCTCCACTCTTTCATATCCATTTTTATACTGATGGTTTGCCAATGCATTAATCAGAATTATAGCCTTTCGAAATTGCTTTTCTTCATAATCATATCTTCGTATAAATTTTTATCCTACTACTATCCACAGTGCTCTATATTACAAAGAGGTCTTCCCAGTTTCCTTTGAAACTATTAATTTCATCATTCCTACTGCAGGGGTGTGCTGGGAAATGTTTAAAAAGTTGGAGGTAGGGTGGGAAGTACCCAGAACACACCTTTAAGCTTAATCTGCATCATTACCATTTTTCTCCATCACAGACAACCAACAAAACAATAAGTCAAGATATGTACATAGCATTTGCTGATTTTGGAAGTATAAACACCTCTTTCTTTTTTTTTTTTAAATCAAATTGACCAAAGATTTATCAATCTTATTGGTTTTTTTTTTTCATAAAACCAGCTCTTAGTTTTATTTATTAGTTAAATAGTTTTCTTGATTTCAATTTTCTTGATTTCTCCTTTGGTTTTCAGTATTTCTAATTTGGTATTTAATTGAGGATTTTCAATTTGTTCTTTTTCTAGCTTTTTCAGTTGCATGCCCAATTCATTGATCTCTTTTGTATCTATTTTATTCATGTAAGCATTTAGAGATATAAAACTTCCCCTAAAAACTGCTTTTGCTGCATCACATAAGTTTTGGTATGTTGTCTCATTATTGTCTTTCTCTTGAATGAAGTTATTAATTGTTTCTCTGATTTGTTCTTTGACCCACTCATTCTTTAGGATTAGATTATTTAGTTTCCAATTAATTTTTAGTTCATCTTTCCATGGTCCTTTATTACAAATAAGTTTAATTGCAGCCTGATCTGAAAAGGATGCATTGGCTATTTCTGCCTTTCTGCACTGGATTGAGAGGTTTTTATGCCCTAGTACATGGTCAGTTTTTGAGTATGTTCCATGTACTGCTGAGAAAAAGGCATATTCCTTTTTATCCCCATTCAGTTTTCTCCAGAGGTCTATCATATCTACCTTTTCTAAAATTCTATTCACCTCCTTAACTTCTGTCTTGTTTTTTTTTTTTGAGGTTAGATTTATCAAGTTCAGAGAGGGGGAGGTTGAGGTCCCCCACTAATATAGTTCTATTGTCTATTTCTTCCTGTAACTCCCTTAACTTCTCCTCTAAGAATTGATGTGCTATCCCACTTGGTAATGATATTGCTTCATTGTTGATGGTGCCCTTTAACAAGATATAGTGTCCTTCCTTATCTCTTTTAATTAGATCCATCTTTGCTTTTGCTTTGTCTGAGATCAGGATTGCTACCCCTGCTTTTTTTTTTTTTTTTTTTTTGCTTTAGCTGAAGCACAATATATTCTGCTCCGGCCTTTCATCTTTATCCTGTGTGTATCCCCCTGTTTCAAATGTGTTTCTTGTAAACAACACACTGTAGGATTATGGCTTTTAATCCATTCCCTATACACCTCCATTTTATGGGAGAGTTCATCCTATCCACATTCACAGTTATGATTACTATCTGTGTCTTTTTTTTCCATCCTATTCCCTCCCCCCCCCTTTATGCTTTTATTTCTCCCTTCTCCCTTCCAGTCCTCAAAAGTTTTGCTTTTGACCACTGTCTTCCTCAGTTTTCCCTCCCTAATGACACCCCTCCTTTATCTTACCCTTTTCCCCTTGCTACTTCTTCCCTCCCTTCTATCCCCAGTTTTTCTTTCCCCTTTCCTGTCCTACCGCCTGTAGGACAAGTTTGATTTCCATACTTATCAGAGAATGTTATTTCCTCCTTGAACCAAATCTGATGATAGTAAAGCTCAAACACTGCTTTTCTCCCTCTCTTTTTCCCCCCTCGATATTTTTGTGCCTCTTCATGTGACTTAATTTACCCTTTTCCACCTCTTCTCCCAGAACAATCCCTTTTCACTCCTTAATTATGTTTTTTTTATCATGACATCAGTTACTTTATACTGACACCCTGAGTCTATGTATATCCCTTTCAATTGTCATAATAACTGTAACATTCTCAAGATTGACATATACATATATAACACATATAAATCAATATAATCCTATATAAAGATATAAACAAATTTCCCTTATTGAATAACATAGTTTTGTTTCTTTGTTTTCTCCTTGTTTACCTTTTTATGTCTCTCTTGAGTTTTGTATTTGAAGATCAAATTTTCCTTTGCCTTTCGGAATATCATGATACAGTTTCTCCTGTCTTTTATTGTAGAAGCTGCAAGATCCTGCATGATCCTGACTGTAGTTCCCTGATATTTGAATCATTTCTTTCTGGCTGCTTTCAGTATTTCCTCCTTAACCTGATAATTCTGGAATTTGGCTACAATATTCCTCGGCATTTTCAATTTGGGATCTCTTGCAGAGGGTGATCAGTGGATTCTTTCAATGACTACTTTACCTTCTCCTTCTAGGACCTAAGGGCAGATGTCCTTGATGATTTCTTGGAAGATACTGTCCAGGCTCTTTTTTGCCTCGTGGCTTTCCACAAGGTAGATCAAAAATTCTTGGATTGTCTCTCCTGGATCTATTTTCCATGTCAGTTGTTTTTCCAATCAGATATTTCATGTTTTCTTCTATTTTTTCATTCTTTAGATTTTGTTTGACTGATTCTTGACATCTCATGGAGTCATTAGCTACTACTTCCCTAATTCTAATTTTTAATGTATTGTTTTCTTCATTTAGCTTCTCTACTTCTTTTTCCATTTGGTTAATTTTACTTTTCAATGAGACATTTTCTCTGTTTATATTCTGAACCTCCTTAACCATTTAGCCAATTTTACTTTTTAAAGATTTGTTCTCATCGGTGAATTTTTTTTTCCATTTTTTCTTTTAACTCTCTAATTTGTTTTTTAAAGTCCTCCTTGAGTTCTTCCAGGAATGCTTTTTAGGCTAGAGACCAGTTCACATTCCCTTTTGAGGTTTCAGATTTGGGCATAGTGTCAATGCTGTCCCCTTCTGAATTGGTATTTTAATCTTCCTTATCTCCATAATAGGAATCAATAGTCTTTGGCTTCCTAGTTTGTTTTTTCATGGTGTTTGTTTTCTCCCCCTGGCTTCTAAAGTGGATTTCTGCTTCTAGAGCTCACTGGCTTTGTGTGCTGTGGCTTCTGGTTTCATGAGGTATGGAGGAGGGATGGTCTGGCTGCTGGAAGTCTCCTCTTCCCCTGTTGCTCCACTGTATAGCACAGCTGGTCTCAGCCGTTGTCTGTGCTGGTGTCTGCCACTTCCCCTGGCTATGCAAAGGCACATCCTGGTGTTGGCATTTGCTAGCTCCACCCCCCTGGGGCTCAGGAACTCTCACTGTTCTGCTAAGGTGGGGCCTACTGGGACACCTCTTTTCCTGCACTAGTTTCCTTCCGCCACCACAAGCGAGGGACTCCCCAGCTTTCTGAGCTACAAGGCTACTGAAGCCCCACTTCTGGCTCCTCTATTTCAGGGATTCTCCAGAGGGAGTGTTATCTGAGTGAGGAAGGGAGGGAGAGCCATTTTACCTGGTCAGCATGGCTCCTGGAAGTTCAAGAAGGCGAGTTTCAAATCTTTAGACTGTGTGTGGGCTGGAGGCTTCAAGGGTAGCTGCTCCTGTGGCTGCAGGCTCTGTGCTGGTGTCTCCAGTAGCTCCAAAAGGCTCCTGTCCTGGGCTGAGAGGCCTGGGGATCGCTGCCATAGCCAGTACTTCCAACCTGGACCTGCTCCTGCTCCCGTGTTTCTTGCACCTGGCACTCTCCCAGACTGGCACTCTGGCTGGGTTCCTCTGATGCTCTCATTCTGGTGTGGTCTTTCACTGTTTTGTGCCTGGTGCTCCTGACCCACTCAGTATATTAGTGGCTTCTAAGTCTCTCAAATCTGCTCAGATTCACTTTTTTACAGATGTCTGACAGAATTTGTGAGAGAGCTCTGATGAGATGCTGTTTTCACATGGCCATCTTGGTTCTGCCACCTGGAATTGTAAACACTGACACTGAAAATTTGGGAATAGGATCTCTTGAGCAGGTTCAAACTGTCTCTAGCACACTCCTGTCTTATAGTACAATCATTTTTATATTATTTTTATAATATGATACTTATGTACCACAATTTGTTTAACCTTTTCCCAATAGAACGTCATTCTCCTGGTTTCTGGAACTTACTACTTATACAAGAATCAGATTCATTGATACATTTTACATGGTATTTTGGAAATAACATTATCCATTGTAATTGACCTATGACCTTATGATGTTGTCTTCACTTACTCAGTGGGTATATTGCTCTTTTGGTTGTAATTTCTTCAATTCACATCATTTTTGTAGAAATATCTTCATTTTCCTCTGAATTCTTGACATTCACTGTTCCTTATCATGCCATATTCCATTTTATTTAGATGGCATAACTTGTTCAACCATTCCCTAACTGTTGGATATATAATTTGTTTCAAGCTTTTTGCTATTATACACAATGCTGCTATGAATAGTTTGGTCCATATAAAACTTCTCTTTATGTCACTGACTGCAATATAATTGAATCATAGTTGTGGGATTTTTGTATCAATTAAATAAATTTCTTCTCTTTATTCCAAATTATTTCTCAGAATTAGATCAACTTACAGTCCCATCATCAGTGAATTAGTGTAAGATTTCCTGCAGCCCCACAAACATTGACTTTTTCCATCTTTTGTTGTACTTAACAATTTTATAAGTTTATAATGAAATCTCAGTTATTTTAATTTACACTTTTCTTACTGCAAACTATATAAAATACTTTTTCATACGGTCATTGATAGTTTGCATGTTTTCTTTTGAAATGTATTGGTTAATATTCTTTGTTTATGTATCTTTGGGGGAATGGCATTTACTTTATAAATATGTTTCAATTCCATATACATTTCAGATTTAATACTTTTATCAGAAATGTTTGATGCATAGTCTCCCCTCCCTGAATCTTTTCTTTTGATTCTAGCTATATCCATTTTGTTTGTCTAAAACCTTTTAAAAATGTTTTGCATAATTAAAACTGTCCACTTTTAGTCTATAATGTAATTTATCTCATGTCTAGTTATAAATTCTTGTCCTAGCCACAATATAAAAAGAAATAAAATTATATGTTTAAAAAATTATGGTGTGGCTTTTTACATCTGTATTGTTTGTCCACTTAGAATTTATTTTGGTATATGGTATAATATGCCATTCCAAACCTACTTTCCACTAAATTGACTTCTAGTTTTCTCATATTCCATCTATTAAGAAGTACTCCACAGTATTATAAAAGTAGGGCATGTCTACTTTGTTTCAACCTAATATATTTTTCATCAAGAACTGATTTATGTTGTGTATATTCTGTGGCACTGATGTTATTTTTATGCATTTACGGCGCATTACCAGGTGTGCTACTATTTTCCATTTTAGGTGGTCTTAAAGATACCATCTAACTCTAAACCTCTATGACTTTATGATCTAAGCAAAAAAATAGTTAGTAAACAAAACATGGATTACATTTTTATATAACCCTAATCAAGAGATATTCCTATGGTATATGGAGCCCAGAATCACGTTTAGAGTGTGCAGATTAAATCAAATAACACTTTTTGTTCCCTCCAGCCTTTCTCCAAACCCCAAGAATTTGTACATCCAGTGATAATTACTTTCTTTTCTAAGTCTTCACTTATTATCCCTTGTGAGTCAGACTCATTAACCTATTTTTGGAAATGGGTTGATTTGTCTGATGTTAGCCATTTGATGTATCTCCCATCCTCTACAAGTTATCAAAGATCACTTAGTCATCATGTCTGCCAGTTCTTGTACCATGGAATAGAGAAATTTCTGGCCTAATGATTTTAATTCATTAAAGGTAGATAAGTGTCCTCACCATCTCCTTTGGTGGTGAAAACATTCCTCCTACTTTAGGGGGTTTTTTTCCTGTTAAGAGCCTTATTCTATCACTAGTCTGAAGATCCTTTTCCTTGACATAAAAAACAGAAGCCAGACAGAAGTGGAGTTGTTTTTTTTTTTTTTAACTATGATCAAACAAAGATCTTATCCTTTCTTTGATCTCTTTGCTCTCACATCCTTTTTTAAATAACAGAATCAGAACACATCTGAGTTAAAGACAGCATAAAGTAGTAGGAAGACTGCAAAATCTGGAGTCAGAGGACCCGGGTTCAAATCCTGACTCTGCCTTTTATTACCTCAGTTAATCATTTTAATGGGCTTACTGTTTTCCATTTTAACTATTTCCCCTTTAATTTTCAATATTTCCTCTTTTGTGTTTAATTAGAGTTCACTAATTTTCTGGGGTTTCTAGTTTAGGGGGTGTTTATTGCATGTTGAGGTCAACATCATTCTTAAAATGTGGTACCCAGACTTGACTGTCAAGATCTTTTTGAATCCTGACTGTGATTATGAAGAACCAAATTTAGGCTAGACACTAGGATAGACCTCTTCACAATTAGAGTTTTCCAATAGTGGAATGGGCTAACTCAGGAGGTGGTTGGTTTCCCTTCATTGGAGGTCTTCAAACCACTTGTTGAACCTGTTATGATGGGGATTCCTTTCACATACAGTTTGGACTATATAGCTGCTCAGTTCTCTTCCAAATTTCATATTCTGTGAGTTAAAACCTAAGTAAGGAGAGATCAAGAAGGCATTGAGCTGCCAATGGGTTAAAGCTGTCAGACTCAAATGAACTAGATTCCAAGGGTACAGAAAGAACTGGTGGATATGATTTCTGACTCAATGGGATTAATATATGATAGATTGTGGGGGGAAAGGAATAAAGATTTGTGGGATACAGAAGGGCAAATATCACCCCAACTTTCCAAAAAGGGAAAAGAATTGATAAAAATTCTACCAACTATAAGTAGCTTGGGTTTGATTCCTGGGGAAGAAAGGGAAGTTATCAGGTGGTTATATATGCATTTGAATTTCCTATCTTTTTTAAAGCACTAGATGGACATTCCCAAACACCGCCAAACACCAGAAACACAAGGGTAGTCCAAAGCATGAGGCCTGAACATTTATCATAATTTGTTCTCTCCTAAGAAAAGCTCGGCTATCATCTACAAAAATAATAATTTTATAGACTTCTTTACAATTTGATCTTTTCAGCTTCTTAGAGAAATCAGTCATGGATCATCCAAAGCCCGTGACAATGATCTTCATATTGGAGACACTCCATGGTACTCCCTGGCTGCTGATGATCATCATTCATTCATTTAGTATTCAATGTTCATTCAATAAACATTTATTAAGTGCTTGCTTTGAGTAATGTGCTGGGCTAGACATAAAGATGAATAGATAATGGTCCCTGGAGATAGACATAAAAAGAAGGTATGATCGAGTAGAAACAGCTACGAACTCAAAGTCAATAATAACTCACACTTACATATAGCTTTCTGGTTTACAAATCGCTTTACATACATCATCTCATTTGATCCTGGGGGAAACACTTAAGATTGTATAAATGTTATGAACATTTTGCAGAGAAGGAAACAGGAAGGTTAGGTGCCCTTCCCCAGGACACAGAGCTGAGAAGTGGTGGAGTTCAAACAGAAGTCCTCTTGATACCAATCCAGCATTCTTTATTATATCACAGGGTCTTATGTTTATCTTATACCTCTCCACTGTACATTGGGGAATGTGAAATTTTGATTCTTCAGAGATGGTGGTGTCTCATGATTTATAGCATCATTGGAAGAATGTTGATGTTAAAAGCCAATATGGAGTTAACAGAACTATTTGGTTACCATAGGACTAATTTTTCTATTCTCTCCAGTAGAGGAGTGGTAGAGAAATTTCACTTGTGGCATGAAATTTCTGATGGACATTTTTTTCTTTACCTTCTTACTGTGTTCTTTCAAACTGCAGTCAATTTTAGAGGCCTTATCAGACCCTGCTAAACTTCAAAATGAAGATCTCTCTGGGTTAAGGCACAGGATGTTCCTAAAGATGGATATCTACCATGAAGTAGGAAAGAATTTGATTCCTGAAATTTGGACATCTTGGAGACTAGAGCAGGGTTAGAGATGTCCAGGGTTTATGGCCAAAAGTCCTCTTTGACACTGGTTGAATTCCTGTAGCTATTGCCAAAGTACGAGAAAGAGTCAGTGCAGAAGGATTCACAAAATAAAATCTATTTTTGATTGATCTTTCCATTTGGTCTCATGATTGGGTGGGGGCACCACTGAAGTCAGGAAAGGGCCAAAGCTGGACCTGGTCCAGAGTGCTGATTAATCTATTCCCTTACTTGGGGAGTTGGGAGAAGGGTAGGGAAGAATCCCAGTAGAGATAGAGGTCAGAAACACAGGGCTTTTTAAAAAATCTTTGTTGGGGAATAAAAGAGAAAAGCAAAAGACAAAAAGAGTAGGCACAGTGATGTAAATTGACACCAGATAAAATTGTCATTGGATGCTCTACAAATTCCAGTCCATATGATCTATGACAAATGCAGGGTACTTAGAAGAGAACGCTAAAATAGCTAAAGATGAGGTGTATACATACTTTGAGCAATCCAGGATTTTGTCTACGTGGATAATCCCTCCAATTTTGCATATTAAAACCCATCTTTATTTTTTAAGCCTTTGAGATTATTGTTCCTACCTCCCTATACAATGCTAAAGGGTAGGGAAGAAGTTCCAGTGAAGATGAAGGTCAGAAGCAAAATATTGCAATCAAATTTTAAGGACCTAAGTCAGAAAAAGTCAATGAACTTGAATGGGCCAGAGGTAGAAGCAGTGTCAAAGGCAAAGATCCTCAATAAGTTTCAAAAGAAAAGCTAGTGAGTGTAGGGTGCCTCCCAGGTTAGGTACCAAGTAAAAGACAAAGACCCACTTTAACTTATCACTTTTGAGAGCCATATATGGTAATCTATGCAATTTTTAACCTTAGCTGTGCTCTGACTAACCACGGATTCTGACCCTGCCCAGAGTCCCTACAACAGAGCTCTTTATACCACCATTATTTTCATTGACCGTCATGGAATCTGCAAGGAAGGAGATTTAACCAAACCTGTTCCAGATGGAAAATTCACCATATCACCATCAAATTTTATGGAAGCTAGAGGGTGATAGACATCATAACTTTGGGGCCCGTATGCCTGGGCTTGAAGTAATACCATTGATAGAAACCCTTCATTAATTCTGGGATATAAAGGTGGTGAGCCAGCTTATAGGTTCCCTATTCTGATCCATAATATTTCTACCCCATCAGGTAGTATAGTCTCTGTGACTATTAGAATCAAGGATTCACCTCACTATGACTTCTTCCTGCCCTTTAACCTTACATAGAAGAGGTTGGTCTACTAGGTATAGGTAGCTTTAGGTCAAAGTGTATGTTGTACTAGACTATTGGAATATAGGATGAATGCCCATTGAGAGACAGAGGGATCTCTAGCTGGCACCCGCTGGGCTTACATCTTGAATAGAGAGGAAACAGTCAGCTTCAGGAGAGGAAATCTGCCAGCGACTTTGAAGATCTATCAATTGCAGAAGTTCCATGTTCATATCCATTTCTGTTCCCCATTTGCAAAAGACTCCTTTGAAGTTGTATGTACTGTCTTTGGCTGCCAAAAGAATTTCTCCTAAGTAATTTTGTGCTGCCCTCAGCTGACCATATAAATCTTCTATCCCTGGAACGTCAGTATAAGGGATAAGCATAGAAATGAACCAAAAGGTAACAACCATAAATTTACCAGAAGGAATATTCCCTTTGAAGGAATGGATTGAACTGGAATAGAAGAGCTTTGTTTCAAGCAGAAGGGCTAGTGGTAGGTGGAATTACAGATCAAGTATGCTAATGACTACTTTCGACTGACTTTCAGACTGAGGATAATTTGAAATGTAGAAATGAACCTTAGTCTTGAGACCAGTGAAGAGAGTAGACCAAAACTGAGCTGCTTAGTGAGGTCTTTATAACATTAGATTTAGAGCTAGACCTTAGAAGCCACCAAATCCAACACTTTGCAGATAAGAAAACCGAGGCTCAGAGGGATCAATGTGTCAAGAAATGCAGAGCTAGTAATGGACAGAGGCAAGATTAAAATTTGGGTTTTCTTTTTTTTTTTTTGAGCATTTTTTTTTAGAACTTTGAGTTCCAAATTTTCTCTCTTTTTCCCTTCCCACCCAACCTCCTTGAGAAGGCAAGCAATTCAACATAGGCTACACAGGTATCATTATGGAAAACATTTCCATAATAGACGTGTTGTGAAAGACTAACTATATTTCCCTCCATCCTATCCTGTCTCCCTTTATTCAGTTTTCCCCCTTGACCTGTCCCTTTTCAAAAGTGTTTGCTTTTGATTGCCTCCTCCCCCAATCTGCCCTCCCTTATATCACCCCCCCCCATCCCCTTCCTCCCTACTTTCTTGTGGGGTAAGATATCCAATTGAGTATGTATGTTATTCCCTCCTTAAGTCAAATCTGATGAGAGCAAGATTTCCTTTCACCTGCCCCCTCTTCCCTTCCAATAGAACTGCTTTTTCTTGCCACTTTTATGTGAGATAATTTACCCCATTCTATCTCGCGCTTTCTCCTCCCAATGTATTCCTCTCTCACCCTTTAATTTTACTTTTTTTAGATATCATCCCTTCATATTCAACTCACCCTGTACCCTCTGTCTATATGTATGTATATTCCATTCAGCTACCCTAATAATGAGAAAGGTTTCATGACTTACAAATATCATCTTTCCATATAGTAATGTAAACAAAACAATTCAACTTTAGTAAATCTCTTATGATTTCTCTTTCATGTTTACCTTTTCATGCTTTTCTTGGCTCTTGTATTTGAAAGTCAAATTTTCTATTCAGCTCTGGTCTTTTAATCAAGAAAGCTTGAAAATCCTCTGTTTTATTGAAAATCCATATTTTGCCATGGAGTATTATACTCAGTTTTGCTGGGTAGGTGATTCTTGGTTTTAATCCTAGCTCCTTTGACCTCCAGAATATCATATTCCAGGCCCTTCGATCCCTTAATGTAGAAGCTGCTAGATCCTGTGTTATCCTGATTGCGTTTCCACAATACTCAAATTATTTCTTTCTGGCTGCTTGCAATATTTTCTCCTTCACCTGGAAACTCTGGAATTTGGTGACAATATTCATAGGAATTTTCTTTTGGGGATCTTTTTGAGGAGGCAATTGGTGGATTCTTTCAATTTCTATTTTACCCTCTGGTTCTAGAATATCAGGGAAGTTTTCCTTGATAATTTCTTGAAAGATGATGTCTAGGCTCTTTTTATGATCATGGCTTTCAGGTAGTCCAGTAATTTTAAAATTATCTCTCCTAGATCTCTCTTGGGTGCTATGAGGGGAACTGGTGCAGGGGGTGAAGCACTCTATTCTCGCAAGAGTGGTGAGGTCTAATCTCAGCAGTATAGAACCATACCTCTGAAAGGGTGGCAGCTCAGTGACCAAGTCCATTGTTTCTAATGCCCAGGCTTGCAGAGGGTTCAAATACCCCAGATCATTTCCCTTCAGCTTCCTTCTCTTGATACTCCACTGAAGTGACCAAGATGGTTAGCACTATATTTAGAACAAGGACACCAGCACTACCATGAGACCACAAGGAAGGTCTTATTACACATATGACCTTGGGCAAGTTACTTATTCTCCCCAGATCTGTTTCCTCCATCAATAAAATGAGGAATTTCAACTCAATGGCTTCTAAACTTCTCCCCCAGTTCCAGCCACACTTCACTATACTTCCTGGTCATCTTCTTGCCGATGGTCTTGTGGCTGTATGTATGCTCTCCACCCTCTTATGAGTTCTGTTAATCCATAACCAAATCAATTCTATCTTTGCTCCTGTAAAGACTAGAGTCCCTGTGGCTTAACTCACCATCTTTACAACTTTCCAAACCAAAAATGGCCATCCCTAGGCATGATTCCCTAATGTGTATTGTCTCTCACAAGGACATAAACTCCTTGAGGGTAAAGGCTATTTTTGCTTATGTATTTTCCAGTGCTCAGAACGTTGTAAGCACTTCATAAATGCTTTTTTGTTCATTTATTCATTCAGAGTTTCCCTCTTTGTATTGCCCCCATAATATCATAACCTAAATTCTGCCCATCAAATATCCTCAGTAGACCATCTACCCTTGACCAGAGATAGAAATGCCCTTGCCCGTGTGTGTGTGTGCGCGCGTGTGTATCCCTTAGCAGGCAGCTAAGGTTGAGAACAGGAATCCTATGGCTGTCATTATTAGATCAATTCAATGGGATCTAGGAAAGGTTTCAAGGCTACAAAATTTTCCTGATGCGATATCATTCAGATGAGTGAATACGGAATATTCTAACTTCTATGACATGGCATCAACTCGGCTAGTTGCAGTGGCCTGAAATGTTGTTTTTATAGCAGCAGCAATCAACATAGGCAATGTTATGACTTTATTAATATTAACTCATTTTATCCTTACCCTGGGGGGGATGTACAATTGTTATTTTCATTTCATATGTGAAGAAACTGAGCAGTCAAAAGTGAAAAAGTGACTTGCCTAGGACCACCTAGCTAGTAATTGTCTGAGATAGGATTCCCACACAGGTCTTTCTGACTGAAGGCCAACACTCTGATCACTGCACCACCTAGCTATGTATCAAACATACATCATGGAGAAATTAAACCAGCTGAAGAAAAGCACTCACTTGACCTGTCAGTGGTTGAGTTTTCAAGTCTATTAGAGATGCTCCAGATTTTTATAATGTTACTGCCATTAGATGCTGGATCCACCCCCACCTCCATCCCCACCCCCAAGTGATATAGTATCAACCCTCAAATATAGCCTTTGTGGTTAATGTTTTTCCCCAAATAATATTGGCTTAGGGGTGAGGTACTTTCTTACTTACATTTTTTGTTAGGTTTTGCCTTCTTTTGCTATAGACAGCTTCAATAAAATATACACAGCTCCTTGGGAGGGGGCCAGCTCAGGTCTTACTGCCAAGTGAGAGGCATCTATTTCCACAACAAAAGGATTTCACAGGTCTGGTTATATTACCTTCAGGGGCTGGAGAACAATCTTTTTAATTCCCTAAAAAGCCTGTTCAGAGGCAAGGGTCCAACAAAGTCTTCGGGTACTTGAGAAGATTCGTGAGGCTTAAGTAAAGTTGGGAAACACAGGCAACAAAAGAGTAGCAGTAGCCATCAAAGGTTCTTTGCTGTCATGGCGACCCCCAGTGTAGCATCCTCTCAACCTTTTGGAGGTTCATACTCTCCAAAAGCCATAGTGTCCAACCCGGAAATTCTGGAATTCCCACTCAAACTTGTATTTCTCAGACTTTACAAGCAGACCACCACTCTGAGAAGCAGCTCACTAGGGAAGAACTGAGTACCTATCCCATCTCTGACATCAGACAACTGTGTAAGACTCTGAGCATCTCTTGGTAATCTCTGAACATCTCTTGGTAACTCTAACTATTGCACAGGGTGGGGGGTTGTTGTGAGGCTGAAATGAAATAAGGTACACAGGATGCTCCTTTAGGTTTTTATTGAAACAATAGACAATAGATTTTGATTTGCCATTTTAGTGAGAGCTCTGTGGTAGCTCGGCTTCCTTCACTAAAACATTTACGTAAATTTCTATGCTTGTAAGTGGGTGAATAAATCACACTGTGGGCCACATGCCACTGGGCCGCATTTTGGACAGCCCTGCTCTAAGGTTTTATATGAATGTTAGCTGTCACTATTATCGTACAGATAGTAAAGGATGGCCTTTTGGTGCCAGAGCAAGTGATGAAGTGAAAAACTATTATCTCCCTCATCCCAAATATAACAGGGCCTTAAAGAATTGAAAAACCAAAGGGATATTTCACTTTCTAAATGACTGCTAAAAGTTTTTCATTCATCCCCCTCTGGAATCTTAATGAGGTTGTATTAGTATGCCTATTGAAGATCTAATTCAGTCAACATAACCGGCTGATGCTCAAGAGGTCAGCAAGAAGGGATAGGGATAGGCCATAAAGCTATTGAGACCAGTCATGGCAGAACCCTAACTCCTTACTCTTTTGATACATAAACGGTACCATCAGACAGCTAGAGGGATGAAAAACAAACTGCTTTTGTTTTTCACAGGAATTCTACAAGCATTCCCGGATCACTTCTTTCCTGAAAGAAAATATAAGTTTTTAAAAATTTAAACATTTACTCTGTGCAAGGCACTGAGCTAAGCCCTGGGGATATAAAGCCTGGCACTACCCTGAAGGAAATATATAAAAGAGAATGGTGACCCAAGAAGGGTCCTTTGAACTGGAAGTCACAGATGCAGTGATTGGCACCATGGGGTAGTTGATTGACACACCCTTTCCAATTTGATTATAGCTACAGAACTGGAAAGTAAGGGGTGGGGAGGAGTAGCTTCCCAGGGCAACTGGCTGAGGTTACCTGCACACAGAGAGTTACAGGAAGCACTCACATCAGGGTAAAGGGGCCCCAAGATGTTCCAAAGTTCATTATCAAATGAGATATCATGTGTACATATGTACCAATGACATATACAAATGAGATAACGTGTCAAAACACTATATAAATGCTATTATTAAAGGGTTAGGTCTTTCCAGGGCATAGTCTCTGCTCTAGGATTTGGACCTAATTAGGTAGTGAGGGTGATGTGAGTGGATGGCGTCATGTAGGGCCAAATTAACCACAGGATCTTTGGGTTAGTGGTTGGAGAGGTAGCATCTCTGCATTGTTGGCACTGAAGACATACTATTATGGCCAATTGTGGGGTGACAGTATGTTTTCCACTTCCTCCAAGACAACCTGAAATACTTCACCTACGTTCCACATACTTCTTTTGGCAGTAGAAATAGCAGAACCTAATGGTCCCTGTGCCCCACCAAGAAAGACACACTTATTTCCAAGCCATTCACTCAAACCCCAGGCACCCCTGAAACATGAGGGAAGTGACGCAGCATCTAGCAATAAGATACCCCTTGGTTCCCGCAATGTTACCCATGAAGACTTAATTTCTGGAGTCACTCGTCCACATCGCAAAAGCTGGCAATCAGTTGTTTTTACAACCACCTGGTTCATTTGCATTATAGAGCTACCACCTTCCTCTAGACCAGCTTTATATAGAAGAGGTCCACAAGTCTACCAGGCCTCAGATCCTGAGCACCCGGCCTCTTAGTAATTCCAGATTGAAGGGGCAGGTACAAGTGGGCTGTCTTTTTTCTGTGGAAGGAAGGTAAAGGATTTGCTTTTAAATGGCCTCATCACTGCCGTATTTTGATATTTCTCTGAAACCTATGAGTCCTTGGCTGGACAAACTACGATATAAGTAGGTACTTGTAGTTGGTGTCAGTTTTGGAGGGCTCCCCAAGTGATACATTGATTTTTTGAGAGTGGCATATTGTGAAAGGCTGGGTGGGGGGGGGGTGGAGCACTTAGGGGTAGAGGGTACAGACTTCCAGTGATCTTGCTGCCTTAGCTAGCTGTTGAGATAGATCTTGATTTATATATGCTATCTGTAAGTCTGGGGCAGGGAGGCTAAGGAGCAGGCAGATATCTGCCACTTTGATTCTCAATAACTCATCTTAGACCAGATCTTCAATATCTTCTATTAAGCGATTGGAGGTGGCTGGTTCAATTGGATCCCCTCCTTTCCTAACAGATCTATTGGTTAGGATTCAGGCATAAAACTGGTCAACAGAAACCTCCCATTACTCCTGGAGAAATCAGTTAAAGTTTTGTTGCTAGGGAATGACAACTTGTCAGGTTAAGATGTGACCCTGTAGACACCATCAGGATGTTAGAAGGACATCTGAGCCCAGTCAGAGTAGAATCCCAAGGCTCAGGGAAGTCAGAGAACAGCTTCATTTGGGCAATCAACTTCAGATTACTGGTGTCTTGGACAGATCTTTTCTGGGGACAGTACCAAATTGCTCTCTTCCCTCGGTGCAGACATCTAGCTGGCTTCAGCCAGGTATCCTCTTCTGCAGGGTTACCCCTACATGTTGCAGTCTCAGTGAGGTTAAAGTCTAGTATTTTGGGCCTGCCATTCTGATAGCTGCTTTTAAAGTTGAGACCCCTGGGGGAAGCAGACATCAGAGCAGAGAAGAGGGAGCATCTGCACAGCTGTCCATGATCATTAATTAATTACTCCTTAGGCTGTAAGAGAGTGTATTGGTAAAATCCTCTCATGGGAGTTTACTCCAGGACAGGGCTTTTAAACCCAGAATCTCTAAGCTTGATTTTTAATAATTTGATAACTGCATTTTAATAGAATTGGTTTCCTTTGTAATCCTATGTATTTTATGCTTTTAAAAATATTATTCTGAGGAGTACATAAGGTTTGCCAGACTGCCATAAGAATCCATGATGCAAAAAGGTTGAATCCCTGCTCTAGGAGATACCTCAAATCCCATAAGGATATGTACCAAAAACACACTCTAAAATTACCAAGGAATAGACATAACCCGCCCTCCCCCGGCACACACTCACTCACATTCCCTTACTTTGCATATACATCATTAATTAATTACTCTCTCCCTAACTCACAACACAAATCACCCCAAGCCTAATGGGATTCCACCCACAGTCTGTCTCTGCATACTTCACACTCCTCATTGTCCTAACCACCCAAGTAGGTGCTGGCTTGCAACCATACCTAAACCCCCAATTACCCAAATGAAGAGACTATCTTGACAATACTTAGGACCTGGGAGATAATTAACTACTGCACACAGCTGTGTGAACACTATTTTCTCCAAACTGCTATGGGCCTCCCCCAGGATTTTCAGCCTTAATCGTAGCTGATGGAGAGAGCTCATAATGTCTGTCAGTTCCCCTCTAGCTGGGGGGACATAATGAGAGCGCAACCAGATTGTGCTGAGGTCTGGTGAGGACTATGGCCAGACAGGATCCTCAAGGACATGGCTCTGAGTGAACTACGCATCCTTGGGGAGTGAGGAAGAAAGAAGCGGAGAAGTTTAAATACAAATAAAAGACAGGAATGTGGGCCAAGCCAATGCTAGGAGCCAGGCAGAAAGATCAGTGAGTTGTATGGGTGGGAGGAAAGGACAGAGGGAGGAGGATCAAAGCCAGAGATTTACAACAAAGTTCAAGAGTGGAGCTGGCAGGATACAATGTCTGGGTTTCATGCTGCAAGGGTTGGCAATCAGTCAATAGACAGGGAGTCAAACTAGACAAAGGAGGGCCAGATGGATGGATGCATGAGAGTTTTGAGCCCAGCCAGCTATGCACTTGTCTAAACCCCATCAGCTAAAGAGCTCCCTATGCCATTGCTTCCCCTTCATGTTGGATTGTGAGAAGCAAGAGGCAAGAGGTATGGAAGAGGAGGGTCAGTTGCCAGAGTAGTAAAATGAAATGTAAAGCAAATGAAGGCCCAAGGCAGGAAATGTATCTGGGGACCCGAGCATTTAGATATCTGAGCAGCATCAAACGCAAACTAAAAGAGAAGCAGAAGACAGACGCCAAGACTCCAATAGAGTTCTAAGGAGGTCTGAGCTTCAGCAAACAGTTCACATTAGAAGGACAGTGAGGTAAGTGTAATTTTTTCCTCATTGTGGTATTACCCCATGCCCTCCTTATTCATTGGAATAACTTCAGCTGTGTACAACTCCTAGTTACTAAACACATACAAGTGTTTCCCTCATAAGAAACAACTATATCTGAGCATCAGCAGTCAGTACATAACTAAAATAATCTCTATTGACCAGGATCTAAAGCTAAAAGAGACCTTAGAGGTCATTCAGTTCAACCCCAATATCTTATAAGGTAAAAAACAGGTCCTGAGTTGTCCCAAGGTCACCATATGTGGTAGCCTTAGGATTTGAACACAGATCTTCTGAATTGAGACCCATCACTCTTTCTACCATATTATGCTCAATGTATTTGTTGGCACTGCCTATTGAGCATAAGCCTTACAAGAGTATAAACACTAAAGTAGTCTAAGCCCACTATAATATTACTGTGAGAGCAATTGTCTTTCAGGTAGTTGTTTCTAAGTTCACATTGGAATTAGAAAGGGGTAAAGCTGTGGGAATTGTCAGTGTGTCAAAGGAGGGAAAAGACAATAATCTGAGCTCAATAGAAGTCATCAAATCAAGTTCCCCTGGATTCGAAGGCCAACGCAGTGGGAGTAGAAAAGAAAGAGAAGGAGTGGGGGGAAGACACATGGGAACCATGCTGAAGGTAGGCCAATGGGAAAAGGTTAGATAGGGTTCAGTAGTCCCAAACAATTAGTCAAATTTACTGTCATATACATCTAGGTTTTGGAAATATTATAGCCAATTAGAAACTAGAGGTAAAATGAGTACAAATGTATATTAATATTTGTGCATATATATGTGTAATATTCATTCACATATATGCATGTATATATACTCAATTACATGTACATATGCACTATATATATACGTATATATATAAATGTATGTATATACGTGTCTATCTAGTCCTATATTTGTACCAATCACCTTGTTGAATGTTACGGTAAATTGGGTTGTGATTGTAAAAGCATGAGTAAGACAATGGGGATTGTGTTCATGAGGGAGCAGACTGAGGGCACACATTCTCTTCTAAAGGAAGCAATGAATATTAAACTGCAATATACATTCCTCTTTCTATGTTACTGAATTCCTGGGTCATATTTGTGCAGAAGCCGAAAGAGAACTAGCAAAGCTGTTAACTGTTGCAATAAGGCTTAGCTTGGAGACCTCGCAGAGAACATCTGCCACGCCAATTTACAGAAAATGGCTGTCGCTCATCCTTTGTTTTCGAAAAAGACCAGTGACTTTATGATGTTGGGGTAAGATAGTATATGAGGAGTAATGTCTTGACTTGTGAGTGAATTGGATTTAAGGGAAGCAGAGTTGGGCATCGGCCTCATTCTCTCTTCCAGAGTCACCAAAGTCCAACGGCAAGACAAAAGTCAAGCCTGTTGCCGATGGCCTGGGATGCAGCGAATGACCTTGGTATCGTTGATTCCAGACGAAGCTCTAAACATTCCATAGTGCCTTCTTCAGCCCTGTTCATGGCCCTTGGAAATACCTAGGGTAGGGCCATTAAGGATCACACGCCTGGCTTTCCCCTTCCTTCAGGTATCTAACACTGTTCACACATTCTCTCTGACAAGACATGTTTTATGGATATTATGGAAATGTGTATCAATATCCTTTTCAACACAGGGAAGAGTCACAATGCTATAGTGAAAAGAGTCCTGGATTTAGAGTTAGAAGAGACCTGGGTTCAAATCCTACCTTGGTCAGATTTACTAAGTGTATGACCATGGGCAAGTCAATTATACTTTGATTCCTGATACTTTGTTTCCTCATCTGTAAAATGAGCATAATACTTGTATTTTTTTATAGAGTCGCAGGAGAAAATATATACAGAGTACTTTGCCTATGTTAAGGTGCTAGATAAATATCAGCTACTCCCAGGAAATTCAAGGGAAAAAGCTGAATGCTATGCCTAGGGTAAAGTTAGAATTAGACTGAAGGTCTTCTCACTCTCTACTCCTTTGACTGTCTCATTCATTGCCCAGAATAGGAACTTTTGGTCCCTTGGGGACAACTAAAGGCCCTCTGAGAGAAAACGTGGGGAAAATTCTTCTCTGGAGGGCAGACTTGAGGACCTATGATCATGATTTAACAATAGGTTATGACTAGAGAAAGTATAAAGGTAAATTAACGCACGCTGTGGAAGAGAAGAAAAAAGAAAACCAGTTTGATTCCGATAGAGAGTTCATGAAAATTAGGATGTTTGAGAGTCGGGAAGACCTGAGTTCAAATCTAGCTTTAGTACTTACTGGCTGCATGACCCCGTAGAAGTCATTTAATCTCTATCTGCCTCAATAAAAGAGACACTGATAGCATCTACCTCCCAGGGTTGTTGGGAGGATAAATCGGGTTCCTGTAAAAGTGCTTTACAAAACTTAAAGCATTGTATAAATACTAGCGTCGTCGTGGATATTGTTGCTGCTGCTACCAAACATAATTAAGCAAAATTCATTCAGAGGTCCTTGCTAGGAAAATCTGGGACTAGCGTGCTACCATTATATCAATTGTGCCACTGACAGATGCTGAGTATTCTTATTTTTGAACGTAAGTTTTATAGCTTTCAGGTAAAGACCAAATTAAGGAATTCTAATTTATAGATATTCCGTGTAGCATATATTCTACTGGTCAGAATTTAGGCTATTTTCTAATACTAGCTACATACATAAAATGAAATCCCTTTGAAAAGATATAGATAGATAAATAGATAAGACAGACAGACACACATATGTACGGCTTAAAAAAAGCACAATTTGTGTACTTACATAGCTATTATCCAATTTTAAGAGAAAATATGGAATATATTCAGATAATATAGTATAATTAAAGGTAGTGTTGTGCAGTAGATAGAGAGCGAGGTTTAAAGTCAAGATCTCTATTCAAATTCTACCTCTTGACATTAACTGGCTGTATGACCAGTTAGTCAATCAGTCAATAAACTTTTTATTAAGCACCTATTGTGTGGAAGGTGGCCAGATGGCTCTGGAGAAGATGGGGCCAGTGACCTTGCACAGCCCTCCCTCACTTAAATCCAATTCACCTGCATGTCATGGAATCACCTTCCTTATGTCAGGGGTCCTCTGAGAGAAAGGAGAAACAACAGCAACTGTGTGGTGGGTACTGTGCTAAGTACTGGGCATACAAAGAGAAAACAAAAGACAAGTCCCTGCTTTCAAGGAGCTTACAATCTAATGGGGGAAACAACACACAAACAAAAGTGTACAAACAAGCAAATAAGAAGTAATCAACACAGGGAAGACACTAGAGTTAAGAGAGATTCAGAAAGGCTTCTGGTGGGGTTTAACTAGGACTTGAAGGAGGCCGAGAAAGCCTGGAGGTGGAGAAGAGGTGGGAGAGCATTCCAGGGATGTCCAGAGCTAAAAGAGAGTGTGTCTTGTTGTGTCCATAAGGCAAAATGGGCTGCTTAGCACTTCAGGAGTTTGGCTTTTGTTTACTTTGAGTGAAAGTACTTTCAGCTGTTAAGTGCTAAGCCCCAGGCCCAAAGCCCTATCAGGTCGGAAACCTGTGTAGGAGTAGATTAATGACTTAAGAAGGGCCAACTCGGGAACCAATGGTGTCTCTGGTCTCTGGTTGTTGAGGCAGGACTTGAGAACACCAGAGGCTCGGCTGCGGCTTCGAGGACAGAGGAGAAACTACAGCAGAAGCTGAAAAGAAAAAAAAGCCGAAGCAGGAGCTGCAGAAGCAGAGGGCCGACCCGTGTGGACCCAGGAGTGCGAGCAAGGACTTGAGGCCAGTAAATATGGATTGACTAAATACCATCTTGTTTTTATGTGGCCTCCTGGTTACTCTTGTGAGGCGGGCCTACTGGGCCTGGGGTTTTTTGGTCAAGATGTCAGAATGGGGAGGCTGGTTCCCTAATTTGTTGCTCTGGGGCCTAAATAAATGTTCTGATGCTTTCTACTTAGAGAATCCCTCATACCTTGCGGTTTCGAACCATTCAAACACATATATAATTATATTTGAGATTATAAATTCGGCCTTCCTACTACACTTGTTTATGGAACAGCCTGGAGCCCAATTTTGTTGTATGGAAGAGTACCTGGTGGAGAGTCAGGTATAGGAAGACGAGAAAGGTGTGTGTGCGGAGGGTAGGGTATGATCTGAGCTTTAGGAAAATCATTTTGTCACCTGAACGGAGGATGGATGAGTAGGGAGAGCATGAACAGGTTGCTATGCCTCTCTGAGCCCTAGGAAGTTAACTAATTCAATTCAACAAACCTTTTAAGTGACCTGGAATGAGTGTTTATACCCATGAAGTCACAACTCCGTATGTTCTATACCTTTTGTAGACATATACAGCGATTATACTTTAAATAGAAATGAGTTAATGTCTTTCCTCAGACATGGTAGGTAGGTAGATAGATAGATAGATAGATATAGATACAGAGACATAGGTAGAAATATAGATAGCTATATTTGGATTACTTTAGAAGTTCTTTCAAATATGATACAGAGGGAAGGAGATTAGCTCTGAAGTCAAAAGGCTTAGGTTCAAATTCTATACTGCCTGTGAGCCCTTGGGTAAGTCTCTTAACTTCCTTCATCATCTGTGATTGAGGGAGTTGGAATAGGTGGCTTCTGGGATCCCTTCAGGCTATAAATTGATGGTCCATGAACTATCTGAAATATTGGGTGTATTATTATTAAAATACTCCATCCCCAACTATTGTACCCACTCACAGAGTTGAATATGTACTGTGGAAATTTCTTTGTTCCTGGCTAAAGTCATCTTTTGAATTTTAAATCAACAGAAGCTATCATTACAAGACAAATGAATAAATTGCCTTGTAACTCAGAGACAAATCACTATTACTCTTTCTTTTCTAATAGAGCTGGTATCATATATTCATTTTCATCCAATAAAATTGCTGGGCAAAATGCTAGGAGACAGATGGTGGCATTCAGGGGAGGTGGGCACAGCGTACACCAAATAATCTCTCCCTGTTCCCTAAAATAAATGTTGTTTTCATTGTGTTCCCTGTGACAATCTTATGTCTGTATTCTGCTGTGAGATGGCTAAGTGCCACTCCACAGGGGCTTAATTTTGATACAGAAATTCTATGATTTACGAGGTGGAATGTGGCTAGGGTTGGATATAGAGAGTACTTGTACCTTGTGACCCCTGATCTTCCTCTGTGCCTTCCTAGGCTTGATCTTTGCCCCTTTTTTCCTTAGACTATATACATTGATTCCAAATACATATGTAAGATAAACTGATCTTTACTATGATGCTTGCAAGCATCACCAAGAGAGTTTTGATAACTTTCACCAGAGTGCCTGAAATTCCTTCCATTATAGTTAATCTGTTTGGCTATTCAACATTTTAGTTTAAAATTAACTGAGTGCCTACTATGCGTGAGACACTGTGCTATGTTGTGGGTATACAAGAACAATACGACAAACCATCCCTACCCTAAAAGACCCCCTGTTAAAATGCACCTATGTTATCCAAGGTGAATAACATGTCAATCCATGATCTCCACTTAATATATGAGAATAGAGTACGATCAACTTAAAAAAAGAAAAAAAAAGAGCTGATCCTTCAGAGAACAATAAGAACTGGACACTCGATAGCTAGATATTGACTGGGATGAGATGGGATGGGATAGGGTAGGAAGGCAGGAGAAAAGGGAGCTGTGGCAGTTGGAGGCCCGGGGTAGCTTGAGAGCAGTACAAGAGGACAGAGTGCCTGAAGACAAATTTTCCAAATCTACTTGGGGAAACAAGTCTAACTATGGTAAAATAAGAGAGAATACTGTTAGAGAGTATCAAAAAATAGAGTGGTTTAAGGGACAAAACCATTGGACCTGGAGTCAGAAGGCCTGAATTTGAGTCTCTGCTTCACTACTACTTCCTTGTTGTAAACCATGGACAAGCCACTTGATCTATCCAAGCCTCAGTTTGCTTATCTGGAGAGTAAAGTAATCATACCTGCGGTATATTTCTCAGAGGGTAATTGTATGAGATGAGATGATGTATGTAAAGTGTTCTGTTAACATCAAAGTAATAGATAAAATGTCAAATATTGTCATCTCTAAGCAAAGGAGTATAGGTAATGAGATGTAAAGGAATGTTAGAAAGAGATTGTGATTGAGGAAGCCATATCATTCCAGAGAAATAGAACTCCAAGACTAGACTTAGTGTAACTTTGTTGCTCTCCATTGCCCCAAACTTCTTATAAGGGGACCCAGCCTTCATATTTTAGACTTACAACACCAAGTGTCTTAAAGTTGACCTTGCTTTCAGTCAAAAACTATTTTGTGACATTGCTATTCCAAATTATTTGAATAGGTAAAACATTTAACTCTGAGAGAAAATGATGTGCCCACAAAATTTAATGAAAATAAAATACAGGTCAAATTCTATTACACCAAGAATACGCGTAAGAAAAATATTATATAGTATAGATCACAGGAATTTAGAGCTGTGAAGGAGCTAAGAGAGGAACCAGTCTCACTCTCTCATTTTGCAGATGATGGAACTGAGTACTAGAGAAGATTTGGCCAAGGTCACAGAAGTGGTAAGTAGATAGGACAAGAATTTAGCCCAACTCCTCTGACTCCAAATCTCACACTCTTCCTCCAACTTTCTTATGTGTTTTAGACATTTTTTTTTTCATAAATCGAAATTTCTAGTAGACTGAGATAATTTCGTTGATCCACTGGACTTCATTTCAAAGTAATTTTAGATAAAGTTCAATAAGGTTAGCATCAGAATATGAAGCATTAGGAGGGCTTAAAAGAAGTGGAATACATCATTCCTAATTTGGAGAGCTATGCATTTTCAAGTTCAGTAGGAAGAAGTCCGGTGAATGTTGGTGGAATTCCTGCTACATGCCCAGAAGGCTGCCAGGTACAGTGAGGGGAAGACAGAAGAAGTATAGGAGAAGGCTCCTTAGCTTCTGATAACTTACAGGCAAGTTGGTGTGGAAACCTTTTTGAAGAGGTTTAAGAAAAAATGATGTTAGGTTTCTAGGGATGCTCGAGACCCCAAAATATCTACATGTCAGGTCCTGCTGAAAGAATTCACCTCAAGCCTTCTCAGCCAAGGGAAAAGACAAAGTTTATTAGGGATTCACCATAATGGGTTGTCTTAAGAAATCCCACCTTTTGTGATGCCTGTTTTCACAACAGGGCCAGATTCAATCTACTGAACTAGATTGAATCTGAGCACCTTCATGGAGGCAAGATAGAGATCATATACATAAAGATTGTGGGAGGGATTGAGGGGTGGTCTGGGGTGACTAGAGGAGAGGTTTAGGGAGGGTCCTGAGGAGGAGTCTAAGGAGGACCTTGATGGGACCTGGATGAGGTCAGACTCCAGGGTGGGAAATAGCTGAAGGCTACCTGGAGACAACAGAAGGCTAGGGTAATTGGGCTTGGGTATAGATATTTTGATTAGGCTTAAGGGTGGGGAGCAGCTGGACAATAGAGGGCTAGGCTACATGAAGATTCAGGCCTAATGATAATGTAAGGCTTATGACCTTAGGGGAAGGCCAGATCTAGTTGGAAGATTGAAGGAGAGTTCAAGGGGGCTCCCAGAGACTATTCCAGGTTCAAGGGGGTTCCCAGTGACTGTGCCCTCATCACTTTTGACCTAGAAGACAAAACGTATTTCTAAAGATAATTAGAAAATATTATATGCAAACCTTATATAGCTTTGAATTCTGTGGAACTGGGAGCAGGTAAAGAATCAATAAAGGTTCACTTGAAGGATCTAAAAATATTTAGACTAAAGAAGACTTAAGGCAGACAAATAGTTTTTCATAAATATTTAAAAGGTGGTTTTGTGTAAAAAGAAGAGGAATGGGAAGGACATCATAGGCTTACACCTCTAGAGCTAGAAGGCAGGTCGAGGGGTTAGGTGACTTTCCTAAGGTCTTTTGGTTAGGAAGTAGCATAGCCAAGTTTTGAACTCTGATCCTGTGTCTTCAAATTCTACACTCTGCCATATGTAGCTTGGTGACTAGAATGCTAGATTTGGAGACAGGAGACCAGAGTTTGAATCCTACCTCAAATATCTACTTGCTATGTTTTCCTGGGCAAGTCATTTAGCCTCTTAGGGTTTCCATATGCTCATACATAAAATAGGTATAAGACACACACCATGTACCTTACTGGTGAGTAGGTTGCGAGTTGTTGGTGTTGGTGTTGTTGGTGTTGTCCTGCTTGACCTGAGACAGAAGAATTAGCGGCAATGTATAGAAACTTCAGGGAGGCAGACTTTTGTTTCTATAAACAACTTTTGGAACTATCCCAAATAGAATGAGTTGCCTTGAAAAAGGAATGAGTTTCCCGTGACTGGAGCTCTTCAGATACAGGATGGCTGTCCATGTGTCAGGGATGTCTCGGGTGGTATTCATGCTTTGGTAGGGGTTGAACTGGATAAACTGTATGCTGCAATTCAGTGATTCCATGAAAAAAAAATTGAGATAGTGCTTGAAATGTCTACTTGGCAGTGTTTTTGTAGGACTCGTATGAGATAATTTACTATAAAGTGCTCTATAATTATAAAGAACCATGTAAACATGACAAATTATTATTATTGCTTAGGGCCAGCACCATCTGAGAGACAGTGAACAATTTAGCCCCGTTCATTGTGGTAATTTTTACTTATTTTTTAAAAATGTGAATACCTCAACCAGTAATCAGTAGTCTAGGCCAATGATCTCATATTTCTTTTTTAACTGTTCATCCTTATCAGAAAAAAAATGAACATAAACCCTCAATATATATATGCATATATAAATGTATTTGTAGATTAAATATATGCTACTTTACTAATAATTGTGTACATTAGCAAACACACAAAATAGAAATTAATAAGGGATGAGTTAAAACGAGATAATATTTGGGGAGCTACTGGAATCTGAGTGAGCAAAGTCAGACCTACGCTTCAGGAAAATCACAAACAATTGCGTGAAGAATAAATTGGATAGCAGAGAGTCTCAAAGCAAGGAAACCAATTAGGAAGCTTCTGTAAAAGTCAAGGTGAGAGGTAATGAAAGTCTGAATTAGGGTGGTGGTTGAGTGAAGAGAGGGGAACTGATTGGAGAAATGTGGATGTAGAATTGGCAAGATTTAGCAGCTTGTTGCATATGTGAGGTGAATGCAAATGAGTAGTCCAAGATAACACCAAGGTTGTGAATCTGGCTGTGGAAAGACGTGGTGCACTCCAAAATAATAGGGAAGTTTAGAAAAGGAGGTTTGGAGGAAATGAAAATGTGATGAGATATATGGTCTGCCACAACCTGGCCTGTTCCTGCTGTGTGGGACAAGATTTTCAAATAATAGGAGAGACATCCTTAGGAGAAACAAAGTAAATTATTTTTACAAACCTTGGAAGATTTGGGCACACCTCCATAATGGAGGAGGAGGCGAGGTAAAAGGGAACCTGCCTTAATTTATACTCTTTAATGAAAAGATTCCCACCTACCTCTATCCCTTCTCACCATCGGCTGGGAGGTGGGCTTACAGTCCAGGCATGAAAACTAGACAGGGCACCAAGGATGATCCAGTCCATTCAAGCTTTTCCCTATCAGAACTCAACTGCCGGGGTGGCATCTGAAAGTCTAGGAGAAGAAATGGGGTGGAGGGGGGAGGAGAGACCTTCCTGGAGCAGAGAACAAATAGCTCACAGGAAGTTCATTATCTTGTAACATCTGGGGGGGGGGGCATGCCCACAGCTCCAGGCCCTGACCTTCCAGAATCACAAGGCCAAATCCCAAACCTCTCCTACTCCCTTAGACATACCCTGTGAAGTCTTCACAATTATCCATCCCATTCACTGCTCATTCTGTAAAACCGTCTTACCAAAAACCAAAAATAGGGCTTTCCATCTACCCTGAAGACAAACTTTCTTATATGGGCTGTTTCACTTATTTGAATGTAAATTCTTTGAGAGCCAGGACTGTCTTGCTTTTCTATTAATATGCTTAGTACCATACTTTGCACAAAGCAGGATGGTTAATAAATGCTTTTTTTAATTCATTCATTCACTCAATCATCTTGCACTATTCTCCCTGATGCATTAAATTTCCAGCCAAACTGAACTTCTCAGCATACTCTGTTCTTATCCTGTTCTTTCCCATTCCTCTATATTTGTTCTAATTCCTTCCTATACTTCAAAAGGACTCTCACTTCCCCCTGCCCCTTAACACATACACATCTTCACCTATTGAGATCCCATTCTTTCAAAGCCCAACTTGGGCATCTCCTACTCTATGAAACTTTCCTCAGTTCCTAACCTACCACAACCCCAGTTGAAAGTGATTTCTTCCTCTTCGGTTGTTCCTAGTACTTTGTCTCGACCTCTGTTCTATATGGGACACATTGTCTTGCAGTTATGTGTCTACAAGGCTTATCTCCTTTATCACTATTAATAGTGAATAATAATTCATATTTATATGACACTTCCCTCTCAATAACACAAATAATAATTTCCCTCCAGTGAAAGACACAGAGAGCATTATATCACGAGGCAATATACTAGAAAAAGCACTCAATTCATAGCTAGAATAGAGCTTTGTTAAATCTCAACTCTGCTACTTGATAGTTCAAGCAAATCCCTTAACGTCTGAATCTTTCCTCGCGTGTAAAAATGGAAATAAAAACTCAGCAATAACTACATCATGGGGTTGTTGTGAGGAAAGTACTTTGCAAACCTTTAAGTAATATACAAATGTAAATTGATATAGTAATAACTATTATTCTCATCTTGCAGATGAGGGAATGAAGGTTAACTTCTATCATTTGCCCACAGTCACATAAACTGGTAAAAGACAGAAATGGGACTAGTACCCTTTTGGACTGGAAAAAGATAGGGATTCTTTCTATTACATGATTTTTCCTCTCTTAGCTTCTAAGATCCCTGAGAACAGAGACTGCCTTATTTCATTTTTATATTCCTAGTACCTACTATCTCGTACATCCTAGGTATTTAATAAATGTTTGAATTGGGTTAAAGAACTTGAACTTTCCTCCCTATGTGGCCATGTTCTTTCCAGGATGTCTATGAGTTATGCCAAAGGGGCAATATAGAAATATCTAACATACTACTGGTTCCGTCATGAATAATTCCATTTTAGATCTCACAAAGATAGAATATTTACTAATAATTAAATTGAAAAAGACATTCTAGAATGAAAACACTTTAGTAGTTTCTTATTTTAAAACTTTTAATTGTTAAGTTGCAAAAGTAGGTTTGTCAATTATACAGTAATCTCTTGTGTGCCCAAATTGTTGCTTTTGTTTCAGAAAACAGAAAATTACATGATAGCTCATAAATGACATGTTCAATTTCACAGGCTGAGGCAGCTTGAAAAGCTAAAGGTTTCCATGTAATGCAGGAACTCAGATTTAATGGTATCAAATGACATATAATTTAATTCATTCAACCAAATTCTCAGAAATTAATCACTGAGTGTCAGCATCTTCCATACTTGCCTTGGTGCATCAAAAGGAGCTGGCCTTTTTTTGCCATAGCTCTACTCATCAGTAATCATCATTGGTTTTTGGGATTTAGGATTTCATGCTAATCTTTATGAATTGGAAACATGTTAAGAGGCCAAATAACAGCCTTTCTCCTACTTTAGGTTTCTTAAAGTTTCGTGTAGCTGAAACTCACTATCTTAGAGCCAGGCTGGTTAAATCTGCCCTTCAGAGTTCCAAGAGTACCCCTTAGGGGATTGGGGGTTATCTCTTCTCCAATGCCATTGGCTTGAACCCCTACTGGTGGTGGGCTCCTCCACCTGCCCTTCACTCTGTTAGCTGCCAGTACCTGATTAGCACTCCAGTTCCATTAAACTACTTAACATCAATTAGCTTTTGCAAAAGGAATTTGTTTTGAAGATATAATAATAGCAAAAGTACAGACAACTCCCTCCCTGGCAGTATAATCTTCCCTGTCTCTCTTTGGTCTCTTGGGAGATTAGACTAAAACTTAACTCAGTTCTTGCATGGCATTGGTTCCACCAAGTTCATGTCCAGACACTTTGCTCATCAACGCTGCAAAACCCAGATGCTGAGATGGTAGTACGACAGTGGCTTGTTCTGATCTTTCAAAACTCACAAGGTTGCTATAACCATTCTCTACCTAAAACTTAAAAGGCAGAAGTCAAGGCAGTTTTATGTGATCAAATGTTACCTTCAGTGAGCAGGGTCCAAGGCCTCTTTCCTTATGACATTGTCACTCACCAGACACCTGCAACAAAGGAGTCAAACCAAGAGCACAATAGCCAAGAGGAGAAAAAAAAATCTGATGCCCTAGTCCCTCGTGCTTTTTGAAGGCATTCACAGTTCCAGCTATACAACAAATAGGAAAGGCTTCTCCTAGCCATGTCATTAGCAGACTGGAACCAGTTATGGAGTTGAAGGCATGCTCAAGTCTCTTTAAGGTATAGTTCATTTCTCTCTAAAGTAAACTCCTCCCTACAGCAGGTTCCTCCTTATGGGTAGTAGCATCAAAGGCACATTTGTCAGATGCTTTTACATTTTCACAATAAAGTGAATTGCTAGTTCACGTGTTTCTCTTCCACACTTAGAAATACCTTTGAGTTCTACTGGGGAAAAATATATTTCTGAAAATAATGTGCTGGACCTAGAATTAGGAAACCAAGATTTGACTTCCACCTCCAACACTTGATAGTTGCATGGTTACACAATTTTATATCAGACTCAGTTTCCACATCAGTGGAATGGGTGTAATAAGACAAAATACTTTCAGCTCTGGAGAACTCCTATCCTGGTGGCCCACTGTTCTAAATAATGAGTGCTTCATGCAGTCTGCTATATTTAGGGGGGTTCAGGTAGGCATTACTTCAGAGGTGTCAAACATGGGGTCCATGGGCCAAATGACATCCACAATATCGGTAAGTACTGCCCAAACCAGATTAAAATGTAATTGGGAAATATTTAACAAAATAAAATATAAATAATACTAATATGTAGTTTTCTAAGTCAATATGCAGCCTGCATAGATTCTTAAGATTTCTACTTAAATCTGACATCACTACTTTACTTTATGACCCAGATAAATGCCTTGTTGCAGTTCTAGAACCATAATCAAATTCACATTGCCATTGCTACTGTGAAGGGTATATAAATGTATTCCTATGATTCCACTCATTATCTTGTGATTTTCCAGAACAAATTATCTATCTCTGCCTGTGCATTCATCTATATGTGAGTTGCCTCTCTGGTTTTAATATTTGCTGTGCTTAACAGGATGCTTGGTACATGTAGTAAGCACTTAATGCTTTGTGAGGAAAGCACTATGTAAATCTTAAAAAGGGCTATGTAAGGAAGTTATTATTTTTAAAGGAGTTGGACTAACTCTAAATCTCATGATCCTATTTCCTGTATCTGTTTTACATTTTTGTCATGGATGAAGAAGTAAGTTCCCTGGTTATTTTTTTCTTTTGCCAGTCCCCCAAATTCTGACCATGTTTCAGTGGTGCATCAATCAATCAAATTTATTAATTGCCTACTATGTGTCAGGCCCTGGGTAATAACTCACAGATAGCAGCTAAGAGATGTTCTCTAGATGGAATAAAAATAGCCCTGGTGGGTGATTTGGTACAGCTTGTATTCTTTGTATTTCCCTTGCCAGAGTGAATGCCTGACAGATATGTATATCTTTCTGTTTACTTGCTTCCCTCTATTGTATGCGATTAACTTATGAGAGGAACAGAGTAGGCAGGGCAAGAAAGGGAGGGAAACTCCCAGCCAAAGGACCCTTTGCATCACTACGTTGGGTGGGGCCAATAGTTGTCCCAGCAGGAGTTAGATGTTTCCATGGCACCCTTTGTCCTTGTTCCCCAAGGACCATCAGGTAAACTGTAGTAGGCAAGCATTCAAGGGACTCCCTCATCCAAGTTCATTTCTCTTCTGTTAGCATGCCTTCTCCAGCTGTGACATTTGGCATTTCCTTCCTTGTGGAGATTTAAATAGAAGTAACCCCTTTAAAAGGGCAAACATCATAACATACACAGGTGTTGTTTTCTTAGTCTATTTTTTTGTTATCTTATCACATTGGCACTAAATACTGGATGGCAATTCAGAACTCTTTGAATGGCAATTTATTCTTTTAGGGTTGTAATCTAAGAGCCAATAATTCAGCATGCCCATGTAAAAGAAAGAAATAGATTGACTATAGGATTCTGAGGCTCCAAGGACGCCAAATAAGTAATCTCAGAGCAAGAATTATGCCTATTTTATGTTCTTAAACCATAGCTTAGTCATATGCCTTATTGATAAAATAAAATGCATTTTACTTTGATAGCTGCTTTTAAGAATATATTAACTTTCCAGCATGTTTTAAAGAGCTATTGGTTTCAAGTGTGCAAAAAAAAATTGATACAGGTCACTGACTCCATGATATTTGAAATTTGAGTGTACCTTCAAAGGAAAATAAAGAGCCTTCACTGCCTCACTGAACTAGAATTCTGAATATAGAAAGGAAGGTTTGAATATTTATATGATTAAAAAAAAACAGGTCTGATGAAGAATGTGTTTACACCTCGTAGAGAAGATGGATTTTTTTTTCAAGAAGAATTCATCTTTCAGGAAATGAAGTTTCTGTAACAGCAGGGATCAGCAAAATGCTGAGTTTTGTTGTGCTGTTATTGCTGCTGGTTACACAGGAAAATTTAGCTTATTATGCATCTCACTTTTGGTACAAATGTTTATTTTTTTGAAGCGCAGTCCCTAATTTCTACTGAGGTTCTCCTTAGCATGGAAGTAATTCTCTATTCTCAAAGGCATTGCTAGCAGAGCGCACATTCTAGGAGGTACCACCAAGCCGGAAAACATTAAGAATGTACACTGAGTGCTTTGCTTTTTCCGTTATCAATTGTAATGGGGTTTGGCCAGTTGGAAGCATATTTCAGAGTATTTGCAGTGTGCTCTGTCCCAATTACACAACTGACAGATTTTCTGCTTTGTATTATTTTTAGTCATCAACAAACATTTATTAAACACAGTGTACTAGGGACTGAGCCAGGTGCTGAGAATACAAATACAATAAAAAATATAGTCCTTGCCTTCAAGGGGGAAGGTACCACATAAAAGGAAGGGGGATGGAGTCTGGAGTTCAGCCTGGTGATAAATGAATTGATGTGTGGTCTGAGCACCCTCCTTAAATGAAATTCTAGGAAGAGCCATCCAATCAAAGGGAGGGGCTGCAGGGGCAGAGGATACGAATTCTGTGGCTGAAGTTGTCTTCCGGGATGAAGGAGTTGGAGTTATGGGTTTATCCTAGTCATTTTTTGGAGCACGTATGGTACAGTGGGGAAAAGAACCATTTGAAGCCAGAGGACACTAGTTCTACCACTGGCTTTGCCACTTGCTTACCTGTGTGACTTTGGGCATTCTATGGCCTTCACTTTCCTCATCTGTAAAAAGATGAGGGAGTTAGATTTGAAGGCCTCTAATGTCCATTTGAACTTTAAATATATGACCTTATGATTTTTAGGGTAGGAGTAGATAATAGCATTTAGGATTTTTAAAGATAGTGCAGTCATCTAAGGAACTGTTCATTATCAGATTCATTTAGCTCCACACCAAATTTCTGTTCCAGGTGCAGACACGAAAATCAAAAAGCTGTAACGTTTATTTAGGAAAGTTTTTGAAAAGAACTACATCATTTTCTAATTAGTAGGGTCATTTCATGTAACTATGGCATTTGATAACTGATATTTAACACTATAATGATCTGTGATTTGGGTAGAAGGGATATACCCTCCACTGCCGTAAATTGTAACCTCTCTTCCCTGTGCCTTTCCCTAGGCTGTCTCCCATAAGTGAAATTCACTCCTTCTTCACCTGTACCTCCTAGAATCCTTAGTGTTCTTCAAAGCCTAGCTCAACCACCATCTCCTACCTTATATAAAGCCTTTTCTAAACCACTACCATCTCCCCAGCACCCGCCCCCGCCCCCAATCCTTTGTGTTTGCTTTCTATTTGTTTTATATTCACTGATAAAAATGTGTGTTGTTTGCCCTGATAAAATATAAGCTCTTTGTTTTATATCTCTATTGCCTGGCACATATTTAGAGACGAACAAGAGCTTGTGGATTAGTTAATTGAGATGTCTTAGTTGATAGTTTCTAGGAGCTGTTACGTAACACAAAAATTATTCTACAGCTAAACTGATAGTTTTTCTGGACTTAGCTAGATTCGTCTTCTTTAGGGGAGAGATACCCCTTCTGTCACTGGCCCCGTAGATGAACGTGGGTATGATCTTCCAGGTGTTGCACTTCCTTGTTTCAACAATCCGACTAGTAGCTATTGTGGGGGTGAAAGACCAATGCAACCCCAACAATAAGCAGGCTACCAGCACGCTGCAAAAGCCCAGGTTCTTTTGATCGGCTTTACTAAGGAGAGCAACGTTAAGGGGTTGACAAGCTTACTTTAATTCAGCATACAAATATCACTCACTTAGTTCAGGGGAGAAAGCCAGCACCCTGAACTTCGGAGCAAAAACAAATTACAAACATCAACAGACTGACTTTGTCTGATTCAAATCTCAATACATAGTTACCAGTGTTTAACAAAGGCCCAACATCTGGGTTTACAAGCTGGGGAGCTCTTACCCACAGCTGTGGTGGCACACGTAACTCTGGGCCAGCCCTTGTTATGAGCTCCCGGGCTGAACCTAGATGTTGGTAACTATGAACCTGTATTTGGTCTGTCGATGTTTGTAATTTGTTTGTATTTGCTCCGAAGTTCAGGGTGCTGGCTTTTTCCCCTGAACTAAGTGAATGGTATTTGTATGCTGAATTAAAGTAAACTTGTCAACCCCTTAATGTTGCTTTCCTTACTAAAGCAGATCAAAAGAACCTGGGCTTTTGAAGCGTGCTGGTAGCATGCTTGTTGTTGGGCTTGTGTTGATCTTTTACCCCCACAACAGCTGCTAGCCAGATTGTTGAAACATTCCTTGACATTGCCTTCAAGATTCCAGGGTCATTTCTGTGACACAGTGATCTAGCTATAAGAGAAGGAATTTGTTGAGTAGGATTCAGTAGTAGTTTCCTGGAGGACTGCTATTTTGTGTCCCATAAAATGTCTTTTCTCTATTTGTTCACTCTATCCTAGCCCTAAATACCTTGGAAGAAAAGAAACAACATGCTAATGATACTTTACCAGGAAGATTGTCCATGAAGGCAAATAGTAGGCATTGGAACAACATGCTAAGTATCTCTGTGAATTAAAAAACAAAACAAAAACATCAATTTAAAATACATGTTGCAACTAGAACACCATCATTAACATTAATCATAATTATGATATTACAAATCTTTATTGGGAATCTATACTGATAAAGGCATAATGGAATCCATCCATTATGGAGTCACCGCACTTGCCCTGTAGGGTCTCAAAATAGGTAGGGTTTTGTTCGAGTTGCAGCTCTTAATAGTTTATTGAATAACTAACAAGCCATCAGTTGCTTCAGGAGCATGTTTCCAAAAGAAACTGAAAAGTTGTTTTTCTCAGGGAGAAATCAGATACTTCAGGGAAATAATTGGGTTGCTTTGCAGAATCTCAGGGTTGGCTCAGAGGCCATCTAGACTAATCCACATCCATATAAAATTTCATCTATCACATACCTGACATACCAATTTTTCCTTAAGAACCTCTCCTAAGGGGCAGCCCACTACTTTCTGAGGTGGTCCACTGTGCTTTTGAATTGGAGGGCTCTCCCAATGCTGAAGAAAGCACTGGTCCTGTCTGAAAAAACAGGAAGGCACCTTTCTCTGTAAAATAAATTCTAATTCTTCATTTACTGCTTATTATATGTCTGCCTCTGTCATGGTTTCAATAATGTATAGGGCTTTATATTCTTTCTTAAAATTTATTTTTTGAATTAACATCTATACTTTTTTTTTAATTTGTTACATTTTTTTTTAAATTTTATTTTTGACATGTTTGGTTTTCAGCATTGATTTTCACAGGCGTTTGAATTACAAATTTTCTCCCCATTTCCTCCCCCCTCTCCAAGATGGCGTACACTCTGGTTACCCTGTTCCCCAGTCTGCCCTCCCCTCCGTCGCCCCATTCCTCTCCCATCCCCCTTTCCCTTCCTTTCTATTTTTTTTTAAATTTATTTTTAATATGTTTAGTTTTCAGCATTGATTTTCACATGCGTTTGAATTACAGATTTTCTCCCCATTTCCATCCCCCGCCCCACTCCAAGATGGCGTACACTCTGGTTGCCCT
>CM053625.1:213960565-214064253 GCA_028646595.1 Phalanger gymnotis
CAACTTAATTAACCTTTGAATTTTTCAGCAGGGTGTGGCTGCTTATAGACTAAAGAGTTGTATGTTCCACACTTGGGTGGATGCACTGCCTCGCCAGCACTCCTCCTTCCCCAAGAACCCCCTACCCGGACTGGGCTTAAATCTTCAGTAGGCTCTTCACTCCTGCTCTGATCAGCCACTTAATTCCTCCCACCTGGTAAGCCTGGGGCTAGAAGCAACTGCAGCCTAGTTCTAAAGCTGCCCCACTTCCACTGCCCCAGGGGCAGTGGCTGAACCGCAAACTCAGTCACTGCACCTTTTCCCACTAACCTTCTCTGATGTCTTTGCTCTTTGTGGGTTGAGAGGTCTGGTACATGCCACAGCTCAGTAATTCAGGATGCCAGGGCACTCTCCCCTCGTCTCCTGGTCTGGTAGGTCCGCGCCAGGTCTGTTCCCGCCCTGTATACTGGGCTCAGCTCTGCTCCCCTCAGCTGGGGGCTGGGAGCTCCGTGTGGGACAGATCTTATCCAGAGACCATCCAGGCTGTCCTGGGCTGGAGCCCTGCTTCCCTCTGCCACTTTGTGGCTTCTGCAGCTCTAGAATTGGTTCAGAGCCATTTTTTTATAGGTTTTTGGAGGGACTTGGTGGGGAGCTCATGCCAGTCACTGCTTTCCAGCAACCATCTTGGCTCCGCCCCTCCATCTATACCTTTTTATATAACTTTCTATTATATGCCCTCCTCCCATCTTTTCTTGTCATGAAGAACAGTCTGGGCAAAATCCAACAGACCAAGGAACTGACTCATGGCATGTGCAACCTTTCACAACTGTAGCCTTCACAAGTCAATCCATGTATTTTAAAACTGAGTTGGTAAAGCCCCTAGGTCAGTCCCTTACACAATACCTATTAAAAATGGTGGTAAAATGAAACCAGTCTGCCTGTTCTTCAGGACTTCTTTTGATGCAACCTTAAAAGACCCCAGCTATAAACCAGTCCATTATTAAGTCCTATGCAGTCTTGCTCCAGTGACTCCCAACAATACCTCGTACATAGCATGCTCTTATTGAAGTGAATGCAGCGTCTCTCACATCTGTCTTTACCTTTCAATTCTAATGCTCACCGCTATAATTCAGGGTTTTATTATAGCTACAATAATACCCAAGTGGTCCTCCAGTTTCTCCTTAGAGACTTCTACGAAGGGCGAACCCATCCACCTCTCTGAACAAGCCATTCCACTTATGAACAGCTACCATTGTTAGAAAGTTGTTTTTTTTTTTTAAGCCTGAATGTATTTCTTCGCAATTCCCTCACTATTCTCAAGCTCTCATTTTATGGATAAAAAAGTCATGGCTTAGAGATACGAAGAGGCCTGTCCAAAGTCACAGAGGAGCCCTTGTCGTGTCAGGCTCTACAGATTTTTGCTGTTATCATGGCTGGGTATTTTACTAACTTACTACCTCTGTAATCCTGAGCAAATAAATCCAAACCCCTTCATCGCTCTGGGCCTCAGTTTCCTCTTCTGTAAAGTGAGGAGCCTAAGGCGCCCTCCCTGCTCTAAGTCCTGCAGTCCCGTCTTAGGCATCTTTGTCTTCCCCAGAACCTAACACAATGCCCGGGGCAAAGCAGGCATAGCTCCTAGCGGTCCGTGGAAGGAGGGGTGAATGAATGAACAATGGGCTTCTGGGTACAAAGGTGCAAGTGTTTGACCCGGGCTGGGGATGCTCCGTCAGCTGCTCGTCTCCCTCCTCTTCTCGGTCTAGGTCTCGGCCCCTCCCCGGAGCGCGGCACCACCACCCTCCTACTCCTCCCACCGCCCCCGGCCCGACCCAGGACCAGAAGAGACCCAACAAAGGCAAGCGCCGGGTGACGGCCCCGGCCGGGACTGCGCACGCTCCGCGGCTCCTCTCCCCGGGAAGCTCGGGCGGTAGCGCCGCCTCGGCCGCGCGCCTCGCCTCGCGCCCTCGCCGGAGCGTGCCCTGCGTGCGGGTGCCCGCGGACCCCCGCTGGGCGCTTTCTCCCGAACCGCCCCGGCTCTCGCTCCGAGACAGTTCTCGGACTCGACGTACGGTGAGTGGCGCCCAGTGGGCACTGGCGTGGGCAGCCGCGAGGGGGGCGGGGCGGGGAATAGGCGTTCCTCGCGAGTGGGACGGGCAGGGCGGCGGCGGCTGCACGCGCGCCCTCCCTGTCCGTGCAGGACCGACGGCTGTGGGGTGCGGGCCCGGGCGCCGCGAGCGAGAGCGGCCGCGGAGGGGCGGGGGCGGCCGAGCATCTCTGGGAGTCTCTGGCTGGGAGGACGAGGAGGAGGCGGAGGAGGGGGAGAGGGAGAGGGAAGGGCGCGGAGGGGGGCTTCCTGGACCCTGGTGGGGCGCGGGGTCCTGCAGGGAACGACCCTCAAGGGGCGCCCTGCACCGGGGCTGGCTCCCGCTCCCCCACACCGGACGTTGAGAGTGAGAGCAAACTTTGCATTAAGTGGGGTTGAACTCTGTCCCAAAGTGTCCCAGAGGCTTCCTCCCTCGTGCCAAAGGGAACAGCCACAGTTTAAGTTCTCGTGCTCGTTGTGGGGTCCCAGGACTTTGGGGAGACGGTGGTAGGACTGGACCTAGTGCCCATCCCTGTACTACTGGGCAGGGGCGCTTAACGCTCCTCGTTAAAGATGGTGGGCTTGAGTTCATCCTGGCCCCCATGCCTGGAATGCGCTCCCTCATCCCACCTCCCGGCCTCCTTCAAGTTCCAGCCAACCTCCTGCCTTCCACAGGAAGCCTCTCCTAATCTCTCTTAATGCCCCTGCCTCCTCTCTGTTGATTACTTCCAGTATGTGTATGCTTGTGCTTGTAGGTATGTGCATGTTTATATTTCTATATATGTGTGTATTTGCATGGATGTATGCATGTATTTGTATATTACACATACCTATTTGTTTACACACATGTGTACATACACATATTTATATATACGCCTGCATGTGTATATACATAAAGGTGTACGTTTGTATATGTGAACCTATAGATTACGACTCATTCCGACCCTTGGCAAAGATACTGGACTCATTCTGACCCTTGGCAAAGATACTGGAGTGGTTTATCATTTCTTTATCCAGCTCATTTTATAGATGAGGAAACTGAGGCAAACAGGGTTAAGTGACTTGGCCAGGGTCACACAGCTAGTAAATGTCTGAGGTTACATTTGAGCTTAGGTCTTCCCGACTCCAGGGCCAGCGCTCTATTGCGCCACCTAGCAGCCCTGTATATACATGCATATTTGTATGTGCCTGTGGTGGTTGGTTGGTTGTCCTTCGTTCTGAAAGAGGACCAAAACGACATCACTGTATTAAGAGTCAAGCTACCATGTGTCTAACTGTGGCCGATTAGACCAGTATGAGCTAGGAATGTTCTACCATAGGTTGGGCACAAATAGTCCACATGAACATTTGGGGTGGATACTCTAAATTTGCACATCCTGCGTTTCCTTTGAGCTGTTTCAATTCTGCTTTGCTCATAGAGCACAGCACCTTCTCTTGGGCATGCCATGCTGAACAGTCCAGTGCCAGTGCCTCCCATGTCACACAACCAATTCCAAAGTTCTTAAGTGAGACTTTGAGAGTGTCCTTGTATCACTACTTCTGACCACCATGTGAATGCTTGTCTGGTGTGAGTTCTCCATAAAATAGTCTTTTTGGCAAGTCTGTGTTTTGGTCGGAACAGCATGGTCAACCCATCATATTTGCGCTCTCTGAAGTAGAGTTTGAATGCTTGGCAGTTTAGTTCTAGGAAGGACCTTACTGTCTGGTACCTTATCTTCAGAATCTTCAATTCAAATGGAAGTGATTCAATTTCCTGGCATGGGGCTGGTGTACTATCCAGGTTTCACAGGCACACAACAATGAGGTCAGCATAATGGCTGTAGACCTTCATATTTGTATATGTGTATGTACACATGAGAGGCAGCTAGGTGACTCAGTGGATGGAGTGCTGGCCCTGGAATCAGGAAAACCTGAGTTCAAATTTGCCCTCAGACATGTACTAGCTGTGTGACCCAGGAAGAGTCGTTTAACCTGTTTGCCTTAATCCACTGAAGAAGGAACCGGCAAACCACTCCCAATATCTTTGCCAAGAAAACCTCATGGACAGCATTTGTGTGCTATGGTCCACAAGGTCACAAAGAATTGAACACCACTGAATAATAACATACACACATATTTTTATATATAACATAGATATACTATATAATATATGTGTACACGTACATGTATTTGTATATATACATATTTGTGTATATGCATATGCACATAGTATGGTAAGGGGCGGCTAGGTGGTGTAGTGATAGGTGTTCTGCGCTAGACCTCAGGAAGAAGCATCTTCGTGAGTTCAGAACCAGCCTTAGACACTTAGGAGCTTTATGACCCTGGGCAAGTCATTTCACCCTGTTTCCCTCAAAATGAGCTGGAGAAGGAAATGGCAAACCACCCCAGTATCTTTGCCAAAAAAAACCCCAGTGGGGTCACAAAAATTCGGACACAACTGAACAACACATTCACATGTGTATCTGTACATGTATATATACACTGTATGCTTGTGTATTTCTTTATGTGAATATACACATTTATGTGTATATGCACACATGTGTCTTTGTATAAGTGCACACACGTATGCACACATGTATATATCTGTTTTTATAGGTATACATGTTGTATATGCATATATATATGGCTGTGTAGGTATATATACACATGTCTGTGTGTATGTGCATATGTTTATGTGCATATATATGTGTGTCTTTATAGGCATGTAGACATATGCCTATATATCTTATTTGTATATTTATCTATCAATATCTTGTTTGTACATGCTTGTTTCTTGTTAAACTGCAACCTCCTTGAGAGCAGGGAACGATTTTTGCCTTTACATCCCCAGCAATTAGCATAGCACTTGGGGTAGAGTTGAGGCTTAATAGATGCTTTTTGACTGTTCTGTTGTCATGAGTCCTTCCCAGTGAATAAATATGGCTGACATGTCCTCCAGGAGGGAGTATAACATGTGAGGCTAACGTTTGAGTGCACATGGTAGAGAGTCAGAAACTCTCAAAAATACTGGAAGTTTTCATGAAAAATATCAGTAACACACTGGGCAGGCAGCTGGGTAGCACAGTAGGTAGAGTTCTGGTCCTGGAGTCAGGAAGATTTATCTATGTAAGTTCAAATCTGGCCTCAGACACTTACTAGCTGTGTGACCCTGGACAAGTCACTTAAGCCAGTTTCCTCTATTTCTTCATCTGTAAAATGAGCTGGAGAAGGAAATGGCAAACGATTCCAGTCAAGAAAATCCCAGATGGGGACACAAAGAGTCTCACAGGACTGAAAAATGATTGAATAACTAATAACCTAACATGCTGGGCAGAGAGGCGATTCCTAATGAATAATATTGGAAGTATTTTGAAGATAATAGAGCAACCAGTTAAAATTAAGGGTACATCAGTCTCCGCCTTCTTAAAGGTTTTTTTCTGTGATGAAGTGACAAAGCAATACCTTCTTTATCCAGGAACAGCTGCAATTATTGAGAATATAGTTAGGAACCCAGAAGGAAGAACGTTCTCCTGGCCCACTCCAATACGTCTTTAAAAAAGAAATAAAAGAAGAGCCAAAATGTTACTGAGACCATACTAGCATGTACTCTATTCATAGGAGAGGTTCCTTTCTCATTTGGAACCTGTTTTTCCTTCCAATACAGCTCTGACAGGTTTAGTTTTCTGGTTTATTTGGAAGGTACCAAACAACAATCTAGAAGTGGCCCCTGCTGGAGACAGGCCTAGTAATAACAGGGAAAAATGGTAGTTATTCTGACAAGGGAAAAGACAGGAAAATGAAATCATTCAGAAGCTTAGTAGTCTGGACCATTTGGTGGAGGGGCGGTTCAGAAATGTTGGAAGACAATACTATATTCCAGCATAGTACATGTTGATGTCCATACTCATGACCCTGAGAAATCAAGAAAAAGGCTTAATTATGTTCCATATTAATTGTTTATGAAAACAGGAAAATATGTCAAACATCTTAGGAAAAGAAATTGAAAATAATGGTTGAAATTGCAGATTTTCTCAAGCTTCTGGAGAATCCTTATACTGAAAATTTAAGTTTAAGAGTTCATATCCTTGCAATAAATAAAGCATATTGGCTTTTGTGATTCATAAAACTATGGAATTTTAGAGGTGGAAAGCACTTCAAATGATTAATATACTAGAAACCCTTTATTTTACAGATGAGGCCCAGAGATACAGTATAACATACTAAGGTCACATAGCTAGCCAGTACTGGAACCCAAGTCTCCTGCTTCAGTTTAGTCCAGTGATTTGTCCATTATTGCATATTATTTGTACCTAAGAACGAACATATTTTCTCATAGGAAAAAAACTTGTTATAAATTTTAGATTCTCAAGTAAGTCTATTACCATGTCATTTATGGGTAATCTGTACAAGTAGAGGGAGAACCCACGTTAATAAGATCATGTCTTTTGATGCATTGAAGTATACCTGAACCGTTCTTCACTAAAGTCTCATTCTGATGCCACGTTGCGTGTGGAGGTGATGCTAGGTTCTTGAAGCATCTGCCGTGGAGTACAGATTCTGGCAAGGCAGTGTTGTCTCATATTCCACTGGAAAAAAAAATTGTGGCCCTTTTCTCCCCTACTCTTCAATTCACATTTCCCAGATTCTTTCTGTCACTGTGTCTACATTCACCCTCCTCTCACATGAGGAGGTGATCATACTCTTTGCCAAGGCAAATCCCTCTGTATTCATAAAAGATCCCATTCTCTTCCAGCAGAATCCTTTGAATTCCTTTTGTCATCCCCACTCTTTCACTTAATTTTCAATCTCTTTGCTGGCTGCTTCCCTACTGTCTGTGAATTTGCCCATGTCTGGCCCATCCTCAAGGATCCATCCAATCCCTTTAGCTGTCATCCCATAACTCTTCCTGTTTTTTTGTGGCTAAAATTTTTGAGAAGGGCATTTACAATAGCTGCCTTTACTTTCTTTCTTCTCAGTCTTTTAATTCTTTATACTCTGACTTCTCACCACATCATTCATCTGAAACGAATTCTAGAGTTACTATCAATCGCTTAATTGCTAAATTTAATGGCCTTTTCTCAATCCTCACTTTCCTTGACCTTTCTGCAGCTTTTGACATAGTTACCCTCTTCCAGGTTTTTATGACACTGCTCTGTCCTGGATCTTGTGCCTATCTGCTTCATCTTCACCTCCCAGTTAAGTTACACTAATTATGGGTATCCCTCAGGGTTATGTCCTGAGTCACCTTGTCTTCTCCCTCTATATTATTTCCACTTGGCCATCTCATCAGTTCTCATAGATTGAATTATCACTATGCTAATGAATCTCAGATCTGCTTATTTAGCCTTCTTTAATTTCTCTGTTGACCTCCAGTCTTACACCTTCAACTGCCTATTGAACATTTAGAACAAGATATCTCAGACATCTTAATCTCAACGTGTCCTCAACTGAACTCATCTTTCCTCCCAAACTCTCCTTTCTCTTTAACTTTAGTGTTACTGTCCAGGGTACCCAATCACCCAGGCTCAAAACCTAGATGTCTTTCTCACTCTCACCCTCCATATCCAACCATTTGGCAAGACTTGTAGAATTTACTTTAGTTGCATTCCCTTCTCTCCTCTGAAACTCCTGTTACCCTGGTACAGGCCCTTATCGCCTCATTCCTGGACTGTTATAATAGCCTGCTGTTTGGTCTCCCTGCTCCATGTCTTCCCACTCCAGTCCATCTTCCACACAAATGCCAAAGTGTTTTTCATATCTGTCCATGTCACTCTTCTATTCAAGAAACTCTAGTGGCTACCTGTTAGTCGAATGATCAAATATAAAATCCTGTTTGATGTTCAGTACCAGTTAAACCTTCCTTACTCTGCCCCCATGTCTTTCCAGTCCTCTTGCCCCATACAGCCCTCCCCCTACATGTACTCTGTGTCACTTTAACATCTTGCCTCCTCCTGTGTTCTGTACTCAGAAAATAAGGTGGTCCTTATTCTTGTTTATGTTATTTCCTATATTTGTGTCCTTTCTTCCATCCTCTCTGATTTATAGGAGGTTGTCAATCTCTTTTCTCTAATTTTCGATATCTCTTTATCCTCTGGTGCCTTCCCTAATGCCTACAAGCATGGCCAGATTTGAACCCGTCTTCTCAAGCTGTAATCATTTACCTCTCTCCGCCCTTTCCCAGGGTGATAATTATGTGCCAGGCACTGTGCTTTCTCTTAAGGATACAAGTGCAAAACAGATGACTTTGTTTTCAAGGAACTTCATTTGAATAGGAGATGGCAGCACATATTGGGGAATGGTGGTTATGGAAGGGTGTTTTGGTCTACTCATAGGTATAGTGAATAGAACCATAAAGCAATTGTTTGGCATACACTTTGTAGAAGGAATGGTAGTATTGATTTAATTTCTCTTCCCAGATTAAAAAGTGTGTGGGTGTACTCATGCTTTAGCATGACCGAGAGATTGGCATAAAGCATGATTGAGGGTGTGTGACTGACTGGATAGGACAGGCTTTCACCAATCAGGATGGTACAGTTTTACAATGGGAGTTCCAAATTGGAATGGCTGAGTTCCTCTGAGCATGGAGATCCCTTTTGCAGGGGGATAGTAGCAATATCAGCAGGGTGGCCTGGAAAGAAGATAGCCAAAATGGATCTCAGCAGCTTCCATGGTTTCAACTTTTAATTCTCTATGCAGTTGACTCCCAAATCTCCATTTCCATCCCTAATCTCCATTTCCATCCCTTCTCTCCCTGCTTAACTTCTCCCCCTGAGTGGCCCATAAACATTTCGAACTCGATATACACAAAATAACTCATTCTTCCCTAAACCCAACTCTTTGTAACTTTCTTATTTTTGTTTTTTTTTTTCAGTCATCCAGGTTCACAAACTAGAATTTGTCATGTTTTTACTCGCTATATTTAGGTTGTTTATGGGCCAAGCGATATGAATTTTTCAAGAACAACACAGTGCTTCTTTGCCATTTCCATACTTATTTTGGGATTACCTTATCCCTCATTTTTGGTCTGCCCTTGCTCATCTAAAGATTATTCTCTTTAGAAGAGAAAACAGAAGCAAAGTAAGAGGTAGGTAGTTCAGCCTTCTCTCTACAATCAGTTATTTATGGCTATCTGTGGTTCTCTGGGATGTCAGGCTTAGAACGAGGAAGACCTAAGCTAGAATCCTGCATTAGATACGTATTTACTTCTCTGTCTTAGTTTTCTCATCTGGAAACTGGGGATAATAATAGCATCTTGGCAGATGCCAGCTATTACTATCATCTTGTCCACCTCAGGTAATGGTCTTATTCCTGGTTTGATCTTTTCCCCAATATGGTTGATGAAACTGGACCTACAATTTCATTCATATAGGGAACTCTTTCTGCCAAAGAAGATTCCTACCTTCTCTGCAGTTTAAAGTCTCCAGACTGCTTTATTCTACCAAGTTCTTTTGAATAAACAATTCTCCAGTAGTTTAGAATTTTTTTTAAGCACTGGGCTTCTATATTTGTTTCTAGGTGTTGGTGAGCCTTTTCCAATAATCAGCTTGTGTGTATGTGTGTGTGTACATGTGTGTTTATCAAAAAGTACTGTTTTGTAGTATAGTTTTAGAACCGATAGCACCAATAAAATTTTCTTCCTACTTTTTCATTATGTCTTTTGGTATTCTTGACCTTTTTTCTTCCAAATGAATTTTGTTATTGTATTAAAGTGTGTCCTTAGTAATTTTATTTCCATAGAATTAAATCTGCCAAGTAATTTGGATAGTATTGTCATTTGTACTTTATTGGCATGGTATTGCCCAGCTATGAAAAGTCAATATTTAAGTCTTGTTTTTTATAAAATGGTTTTGTAGTTGTATTTATATGAGTCTTAGTTGTGTATTAGGTTACACTCAGTTTATCTGACATTTGACAAAGTATTTCATATTCTTGTGGACAAATTGAAGAAATATGGGCTATACAGTAGTCCAGTTGGGTATATTATGAACTGGGACAGAGGCTTGGACCCAAAAAGGTCATCCTTAATGGATTAATGTGAATCCCACAAGAATTTATTAAACTCTTCCTTCGTACAGGGCATCGTGCTCAGGGCCAGCACTCCAGATACTAAAATGAAAACAAAAAGCCCCATCCCCTCAAGGAGCTGACATTCTGTTGGAGGGATATGGCATTTGAATAGATAGATGCAAAATAATTTGAGGACAGAAATAGCAATAACAGCTAGGAGCATCAGGAAGGATCCCCATAGGAGATGTTATGTGAATTAAGCCTTGAAAGAAATTAGGGATTCTTAGAGGTGGCAGTGAGGCCGGAGTGTATGACAGGCATTCAGAAGAGCCTGGGCAAAAATGGCATAGGAGTTGTGAAGACGAAGTGCTACATTCAGAGAACAGCAAACAGTCTAGTTTGGATGGGAGCAAAGTGTACCAATGGGAAGTTAGCCTGGAGAGGGAGGCTGGAGCCAGACTGTGAAGGACTTCAGATGCTAAGGAGGTTTGCATATATTATGCTTGAAGCAGTGGGAAAGGGGAAGGGAACAAGCTTTTAAAAAGAACTTACAGGTGACATAGTAACTGTCTTCAAGTGTTTGAAGAGTTGTCATGTGGAAGACTTGTTCTGCTTGGTCCATGGGTGTAAATAGCCTAGAGGCAGATAAAGGCCTGAGGTAGAGAAAAGCTTCCTAATTCAAAGAAGGCAATGTATTGAAGAACAGTTGATGATTGTTGTTAGACAGTTTCCTCCTGAGAGGTCCTACACAGATGAAATGGTGTCTTTTTTTGCAGTTTGAACTTCTTTTTCCCACCAAATGCCTACTACAACATTCTGCACTACATGTAAAGGTGTGAATTAATGTTGAATTGAAGAGGCCTGAGTTGCAGTATTGTTTCTTAAGGTAAAGATGTTTTTTGCCCATTTTCAAAGAACTGCCTACTGTACAATCCAACAGAGTAGTAAGGTGGATCATCATGACCAAGCATTTATAGAAGCTTTATCCATAGTCTGCAAATCTTTGATCTTGGTACATATCTTTGACAGTCTCAAAATGTGTTACACCTCAGTAGTTTTTCAGACCCCTAGAATAGAATAGTGTGTCTCTTTCTGCTTCAGACTTTCGGTTCATTTTTTTTTTCTGTACACACTAAACATAAGAATTGTATTAGCATTTTTACTGAAATTCAAGATCAGTAAAATACTTCAGATATAAAGAACTGTAGATTATGCTCTTGTAAAATCTTTAGGAAAGGAATTTCACAAATTTGAGTACTTTCTGTGGAACATACATTTAAACAGTCCAAACTAAGCTGTTCCTAGGTGACTTTTGAACTCCCCCTCCTTTTTTTTTAAGTTAGTGTAATTACAAGGTGGTGATGGTTTAAAATAACAAGGAAAAGTAACATTTAGCTCCAAACTAAACTATACATTTTCTCCTCCTTAAAAAAAAAGTCAGTACAAAAACAAAATAAAACTTCATAGACAAATTAGTCATATATCCTTTTTGGATCTCTAGGACTTTGTTAATAAGTGGATTAGGATTTTAGTTTTAAAGTATTTGGTGAATTTTAAAAAGACTTTTAGACTTTGTTATATAAATAGTGATCAAACTCTACTAGCTAGTTTTAATTTAAAGTTAGAGATCTGTCAGCTATGAAACTTCAGTCATCTTTTCTGCATGATATGCTTGATGCTATTACTTTTGCCTTTATGGTCTTCTCTTAGTTTATGCAATAGATGCATTCCAACAAACTTGGCTGTAGAACAATTTCCATAAAACCATTTTCTTGTCATATTATAAAAATACCTTTTGACTGTGTAGCGGGATGCTTCTCCAGACATTCAGTCAAAATGAGTTGAGTTGCATCCCTTGCTTTTAATGAAAACAACCTGTGTCCCTTCAGCATTTAGTTTCTTGCACAAGATGTATTATATATAGTCCTTTATCACCTCATTCCTGGATTATTGCCTCCTTGTTGGTCTCTCTGCCTCAAGTGTCTCTCCACTTCAGTCTGTCCTCCACTGAACTGCCAGGGATCTTCCTTAGACCCAGGTCTAATCATGTCATTCCCCTTCTCAGTAAATTTCAGTGGCTGCCTATTCTAGGATTAAATATAAAATCCTCTGTTTGACATTTAAAGACCTTCACAACCTGACACCTTTGCCCTTTTCAGATCTTACACTTTACTTCCTTCCACATAGTCTTTAATCCAGGGACACTGACCTTGCTTTTCTTGTACATTGTACTCCATCTTCTGAATCTGTGAATTGTGACTGGCTGTCTACTATGCAAGCAATAATTCTTGCTCTTCACTTCCAACTCCCAGCTTCACCATCTTCAAAATTCCATTTAAGTCATACCTTTCACAAACAGCCTTTCCCATTCCTCCCAATGCCCATGGCTCCTTTTTATATCTTGTATGTACATAGTTGTTTCCATGTTGTGTCCTGTATTCTAATTGGAGCTCTTTGAAGGCAAGGACTGTTTTTACCTTTTTCTCTATCGCCAGTGTTTAGCAGAGTGTTTGGCACATAAGTACTAAATAAATGCTTGTTGACTTTTTCTCTTTAAGAAAGAGAAGGGTAACAATGGGAGCCTACTCCCTGGTATAAGACTTTTCACATGGCTAGTGTTTTAACAATCTGGCAAGCAGCTTCTGTGGGGGTGTAAGATCCATCCATAGCCAGCACCCAGAAAGCTGCCAGCACCCAGAAAGCTGCCAGCACCCTGAAAACACAGGTTCTTTTGATCTGCTTTAGTAAGGAAAGCAAGGTTAAGGGGTTGGCAAGCTTACTTTAATTCAGCATACAAATATCATTCGCTTAGCTCAGGTGAAAAAGACCAGTACACTGAACTTCAGAACAAAATACAAAAAAATTACGAACATCAACAGACAGACCTTGTCTGATTCAAATCCCAGTACATAGTTTCTAGAGTTCAACAAAGTCTCAGCATCCGGGTTTACAAGCTGGAGTCTCCTCATCAACACCATCTCAAGAGCCCTAAACAAATTACAAACAGACAGACCCAATACAATTCATAGTTACCAACAGGTTCAGCCGGAGAGCTCAGAACAAGGGCTGGCCCAGAGTCACAGATGTGCCACCACTGCTCTGGCAAAGAGCTCCAAAGAAGAAGAGGCCAGCCCCTGGCTTTTATATCTTTGTCAGCGTCAGGGGTGAGTCACACATGCGACTCACCCACGTGACCTAAAATTGGCACACAAAGAGGCGATTAAACCCACGTGGTCTAAAGAGCCTCTGCTGTCGCCCCACCTTGGGCCCTACCTTAGTTGCCAGTCCACACCCACATAGGTTTTACACCTAATAGGGGTTTTGGCCTGAGGCTTAGCACTTAGTAAGACTCAATGAAATACACTGAATTACTCAGCAAAAAACAAAAGCCAAACTCTTCAAGGGCACTTGTTGAACTAAATGCTAAGGAGCCCATTTTGCTTACCAACACAGCTAGTTAAGTAGTTGAATGAGAAAAAGAATCCAGCAGTACTCTTTCATCATACTGCACTGCTTCTTTGGCAGTAGGCATCCTCATAGAGCCATTTATGGCTGGTTACGTTACAGAGAAAAAAAATGCTGTGAGGAGAATCTTATTTTCTTCCATAAAAATATGACTTGAATCAATTCAAGTCATTGAATATTTATTAAGCACTTACTATGTGCCAGGCTCTATACTATGTACTGGGGATTAAAAAAAGAGGGAAAAGACAGTCCCTCCCTTCAAGGACCTTACAATCTAATGGGGGGAGACAATATGCAAACAAATGTATACAAAGCAAGCTATATACAGTATAAATAAGGAATACTTAACAGGGAAGGCACTGGAATTAAGAAGGGTTGAGGATGGCTTCCTGTAAAAGGGAGGATTTTAGTTGGGACTTAAAGGAAGCCAAGGAGGTCAGTAATCAGCATGGAGGAAGGAGAGTCCCAGGCATGGAGTTCAGTCAGAGAAAATGTCCAGAACTGAAAGATGGAGTTTCTTGCTCTTGGAACAGCCAGAAGGCCAGGGTCACTGGATTGAAGAGTACATGTTGAAGAGTAAGGTGTAAGAAGATTGGAAAGGTAGGAGGTGGCTAGATTATAAAAAGCTTTGAATGCCTAACAGAGCATTTCGTAGTAGGTCCTGGAAGCAATAGGAAGCCACTGGACATAATTGAGTGCATGTGGGAGGGGATGTTACATGATTAGACCTGTCTGTTAGGAAAATCACTTTAGTGACTGAATGGAAGATGGATTGGAATAGGGAGAGACTTGAAGCAGTCTGACCTACCAGAAGGCTATTGTAATAGTCAAGGCATAAGGTGATGATGCCACCAGGGTGGTGACAGTGTCAGAAGAGAGAAGGGGACATATTCTAGAGATGTTGCTAGGATGATTGACAGGCCTTGGCAGTAGACTGGCTGGGAGTGGGGTGGGGTGAGAGAGTGAGGAATCCAGGATGCCTCTTAGGTTGTGAGCCTTAGGGACTTAGTCACTAGGAGGAAGGTGTTGCCCTTTACAGTAATAGGGAAGGTAGGATGTTTAGAGGGAAAGATAAAAAGTTGTGTTTTGGGCACACTGAGTTTCAGATATCATTGGATATCTAGTTTAAAAGGTAGTTGTAGATGTAAGATTGGAGGTCAGCAAAGAGGCTGAGGCAGGATGGGTAGATTTTAGAGTCATCACCATAGAGAGAGTAATTAAATCCGTTGGAGCTGATGAGATCACCAAGTCAGTTTAGAGGGAGAAGAGAAGAGGATCCTGGCCAGAACCCTGAAGAACACCTATTGTTAGAGGGTTTGATCTGGAGGATCCAGCCAAGGATCTAGAGAAGGAGTGACTAGATAAAGAGCAAAACCTGGAAAGAGTGGGGTCCTGAAAACCCAGAGAGGAGAGAGGATCAAGGGAGAGGGAATGGTCAGCAGTGGTGGAGTCTGCAGAGAGGCCAAGGAAAGTGAGGACTGAGAAAAGGCCTTTGGTTTGATCATTAGGAACTGGAGAAAAAGCAATTGTGGTAGAATGATAAGGTCAGAAGCCAGACTGTAAAGGGTTAAGAGGAGAGAAAGTAGAGGTACCTGTCATAGGTAACCTTTTTGAAGAGTTTAGCTACAAGGGGCAGAAGAGGAATAAGATGATAGAAGGGACAGAAGGATCAAGTGTGGGTTTTTTCAGGTGGGGGAGACAGGCATGTTTGTAAGCAATAGGAAAAGAGAGGGGGAGATTGAAAAAGGAAAGAGTGGGAATGACAGGGGGCAATCTATTGGAGGAGACACGATGGAATAGGATTACTTGAATAAGTAAAATGGTTAGCTTTGGTGAGGAGTGAGGCTTTGGACATGGAAGTGGAGCATTTGTGGATGATGGCAAGATTGAGGATATAATTATCTTTGTGTGTGGCTGAGATGGAGTGGAGGAGTAGCAGCTCATGGGAGGAGGAAAGAGTAGAATTGATTGGTTAGAGTATTTGAGGGAGAGTATGAGAGCAGGAGAAAAAATTGTAAATCATTGAATTCATTGAGGAAGGAAGGAGAGTGACATACATAGACCAAATTACTTTTCAAAACAACCAACATTAATTTTCTATTTTTGTCATCTTTACCAATTTTCTAGATGTGAGGTGGAACATCAAAGTTGTTTTGATTTGCGTAATCAAAAGTTGTTTTGATTTTCATAATACAGTGATTTGGAGAATCCGAGTAGTTTGCAATTCTTTTGAGAACCTTTGAAAAACTTCTCAAAAGAAGAAACATAACTATTAACAACCGTATGAAAATAGGCTTCAAATCACTAATAATACAAATACAAATTAGAATAAATCTTATGGTTTTATCTTACACTCGAATGAAAATGAATAAAGACAGAAATAATCAATGTTGGAGGTACTGGAAAAAGACAGGCACATTAATGCACTGTTGGTAGAGCCATGATTTGTTCTAAGACCATAGCTTACACACACACACAGAGTTGTGTATGGAATTCTTTCTTACCCAACAGGGAAATAAGAGGGAAAAGGGTTAAGAGAATGAGGGGACACTAGTAAAAGGGAGGACAGATTAAGAGAGGCAATGGATGGAGGCAAAACAGACTTTTGAGGAGGAATCAGGATAAAGGGAGATGGGGAAGGATAAACAGAGGAATAGGATGGAGGGAAATACACAGTAATCATGCCTCTGAATGTGGATGGGTCTAACTCACCCATGAAATGGGTGTGGATAGCAGAATAGAATCCAACAAGATGTTGTTTTTACAAAAAAACACTTGAAACAGAAAGATACGCAGTTAAAATAAGGGGCAGGATTCAGAACCTATTATGTTTCAGCTGAAATAAAAAAGGCAGGGGAAGTAACCATGATCTCACATGAAGCAAAAGCAAAAATAGACCTAATTTAAAGGGATAATCAGGGAAACCACATTTTGCCAAAAGGTACTATAGACAATGAAGTACTATAAAAAAATTACATCAAGGTTCTCTCATAAAGGTCTCATTTCTCAAATACATAGAGATATGAGTCAGATTTTTTTTTTAAAAATAAGAGCCGTTCCCCAATTGAGAAATTGTCGAGGGAAATGAACAGGCATTTTTCGGAAGAAGCGAAAGCTATTTATAGTCACATGAAAAAATGCTTTAAATCACTCTTGATTAGAGAAAGGAAAATTAAAACAACTCTTAGGTACCACCACACGACTATCAATAGGGACAAATCCTGGAAGCGATGAGGGAAAATAGGTAAACTAATGACTTGGTGGAGTTGTGAAGTGGTCAGCTGTTCTAGAGAACCATTTGGAACTATGCCCAAAGGGCTGTAAAACTGTACATGACCTTTGACCTAGCAATACCACTACTAAGTGTGTATCCCAAAGAGATCAGAGGAAAAAGCAAATGAACCTATGTGTACAGAAATATTTATAGCAACTCTTTGTGGTGACAAAGACTTGGAAATTCAGATGTCTGTCAGTTGGAAAGTGGCTAAACAATGTGTGGCATATGGTTTGATAGAGTACTATTATCCTGTAAGAAATGACAAGGGGGATGGTTTCAAGAAAACATGGGAAGACCTATATGAACTCAATGCAAAGTGAAGTGAGAAGAACCAGATCATTGTACACAGTAACAGTAATATTGTAATGATTAACTGTGAAAGACTTGGCTACCCTGATCAACACAGCGATCTAAGACAATTTTAAAAGACTCTTGATGAAAATGCTATTCACTTCCAGAGAAAGAACTGGTGAGCTCAGTGCAAATTGAAGTATAGTTTTTTCTTTACTTTCTTTGTTTTTCTTGCTTTTTGTGATAAAACTAATATAGAAATCTATTTTGCATAATTTTACATGTATAATTACTATATTGCTTGCCTTCTCAGTGGGTGGGGGAAGGGCAGTAGGGAAGTAGAAGATTTGGAACTCAAAATTTTTTAAAAAGAGTATTAAAAATAATATATATTTTAAAAACAAATGGCAAATAGACATGAAAAGGGTGAGCTTGAAGTCTGAACACTACTGTATGGTAATATTGTATCTCATTCATCTTCGAAATATCTCACCACTTAAAAGACATCAGATTTCTTGAATTTATTTATTTTAAGATAAAGCCAGAAATATTTGCATGATCCTGTAGCTACTATGGAAATAATTGCTGTGATAGTCAGGAAGTTTGTTTTATTAGATATATAACAGAGGACCAATAAATGAAAAAAGAATTGAAGATGGTGGCAGATCTTTTTTTTAAATACGTAAAACTAATATTTGGTACTTACAATGGTTATTAAATTTTGTCTTTGAATTTTACCAATTTTATTTTTAAAGTTTCTCAAGGTTCTCATGTGTTTTATTTTTATTCATTCTTTTGAGGTAATTGATGAGTAACAGTGATACTGTACAGATAACTACAACTTATGCATATGCTGAAATAAAATTTCATTAGTATGATGGTTTAAAATACAGCCAAGCTCCAAGTTTGCTTTTTCTTTGAAACTTCCAATTAGAAGCAAATCTGTGGTTTAGTAATGTGAATTATGGCCAGTGTGAAAGTACCATATTTAAAATCCATTTGATCTAGAGTCTTGAAGGGTAAATTATATTGTCATGGGTTGAATTAAGGATCTTTAGGTGAAAGAATATCTTTTCATTCTGCACTATTACGTTTTTCTTCAATTAAGATATCACTTAGGAAAATAGCTCAATTTGAAAATATACTTTGTTTTCATAGAACTTAGAATTATCCTTTAATAAAGTCACATTCTGATGCTTTATTAAGGTGTAGACATGACCATGGGTTCTTGAAAGCTCTGATAGTAATAAACATATCTCCCTAAGCTAGGAAGGCTAGACTGTGGAAATATGGACTATGTCTTTCTGAGGATCAATCTAGCCAAATTTGTAATCAAATCAGTACACGTTTGTTAAGTGCTTACTATGTGCCAAAGGTGTACTGAGCCCTGGGAATACAGAGAGAGGCAAAAGACAGTCCCTGCCCTCAAGGATCTTACCATGTAATGGGGGAGACAACAATGCAAACAAATATATACAAAGCAAGACTACATGGAGGATAAATAAATAATTACTAGAGGAAAGGCATTAGAATTAAGAGAAATCGGGGAAAGCTTCCTAGTAAAAGATGGGATTTTAGTTGGAACTTAAGCAGGCCAGGGAGGTCAGTAGTCCAACTGGAGGAGGGAGAGTCTTCCAGGCATGAGGGACAGAGAATATGTCTGGGGCAAAGAGATGGGGTGTCTTGTTCATGAAGCAGCCAGGAGACCAGTGTCACAGGACCGGAGAGTGTTCTGGAGAGAAAGGTATAAGAAACTTGGAAAGGTAGGAGGGCACTAAGTCATGAAGGGCTTTCAATGTCAAACAGAACATTGTTGTGGGAATGGAATGAGCCAACAAAGTGCTTTGCAAATCTTAAAGTGCTATACAAATGCCAGCTGTTATTATCAAAATTTGAAATATTATTCAAATTAACCTGGATTTTAAGTTATCTTCTCCATGCAGCCACCAGCAATACTCAGCCCCCAGCTGAAATGATGGCCCCTTTCCTCTGAGCTCTCATTAGCGTTTCATGTGTAGCACAGTTATGTACTTGTTATATCCCACCTTATACTACACAGTTATTTGTAGCTATTTCGTGTCTCCCTTACTATTTAAATTCAGTCACACATGAGGGTGTGTTTCGTTCTCATCTATCTCCCTCAGTACCTTGAACATACTTCAAAACGATTTGAGTACTCTCTCCCATAAACCCTCCACAGAGTCTACCCAAATGTTGGGCACCTACCTTTAGACCTCAAATTATGTGGGCATCAATGTGCTATACAATCAGTCCACTTCATTACACTTATCAAGCACTTAAATGATTTTTAAAATGAAGAAGCTTTGGACATTAAAATGTAACAGGATAGATTTGGGCAGGCAAAATCATAAATCAATTTTCAAGGTTTTTTTTTTTACTTACCTAAAATTATTTTAAAAAACTAAGAGAAAAATACGTAACAGTCACAAATATCAGGCTTTGACCAAATCTTCCCGAGATCTAGGAAACCAGATGAGTTTATTAAATAAACCAAATTAGCGCTAAGTATGGTGGCACACACCTGTAAATCCCTATTGTTGGGGGAGGCTGAGGATGGTGACTCATTTGATCTCAGGATTTTTGAGCTGCAGAAAAACGAAAACAACCAATTGGATGTCCACACTAAGTCTCGCACCAATATGGTTGTATTAACTCTAAACTTTATGTTGTTTGATATAGTTAGATTTCAAATATGGAGTCACTTAGGCTAGAGTGGTCACGAAGCATATAGGCAAAGACAAAGTTCATACTTCTCTACTGTTTTGATTTATATTGATACTGTGTCTGGCAAATAATGCTCATAGCTTTTGATTGGAAGAAACTTCTGACCAGCTGCAGGAATCTTAAGGTATCCTTCTTGCTGCCATAGAGAGCCAAGTTAGATCCTCCCTTAGTTTTGGTCTCAGTGAGGAAACTTTCACTACTTAAACGTTATTTGAGCCTAGTACTGATTGAGAGGTGACCCTAGAAACTTCTCCATCATATCTGGGTCTGATTACAAATATCCCTCTCACATCTGGTACCAATTACCTGTTTTCAGTCAAGCCCATTCTTAGGGTATATAATTTTGCCACGTGACCCACAATTTTGAGTGTGTTTCTTTCTCCACACATCTCCTTCCTTGGGCTGGGTGATTTTCTTGCATCACTGGGGACTAACCTCAGTCTGTTTATATTTTATATAGTGTGTAAAGCTTTTCTTTGCTTGCTTGCCATACCACATAATAAAGGTCTTTTTTTGTATTAGGTTCCCAAATACCAGTTTTCTGCAAATTCTCAAACCCAGGTCTTGGCTTTAACCTGAGGCCTGAAGCCAAATAAAGAAATGGTGGGTCCAGAGAGAATGAGACAACCAGGTTTCCTAAGGTACTTAATGAAGGTTTACTGACTGACTGACTGAAGCAACCCACTTAAGAAAGATGGCTGGTCAAAGCTCCCTGGATGATCAACCAGATGGGCCCAAAAGTGGCCGTTATACTTCCATCTTGGTTAAGATAAAAAGATCTAGTCTCTAAATGAATCCAAATTAAAAGGGGCTTTCAAATAGTACAACATGTTTTGATCTGGTCTTCCATGCTCCTCTCCCCACCCAAGCAAAGATTGCAGAAGAACAGGCTATACTGCAAACCAAATAAGATTCATTCCCTTCTCAAACTGACAAGAAGAAGATAGAAATGGTGTTGAGAGAGAGTTATCACTGGAACATCATGGAGGAAAGCCTTTTCCTGCTACAGGTGAAATTTTTGTGAGCTGAAGAAGCTAGACTAGAGGTCCTTTCCATACAAAATAAGTTGTGATTTTAGCAGGGATTCTCAAACTTTATTTTTTTCATAGAACAGCACTATTTGCTGTGAGGAATCATAGCACACTGAAGGTTTAATTTGGCAATAGAGAAGAGTTCTCATGCATTTGCCCTCCATAATCATTACCTCGTCCTCTCACCATCTTCTTTATTTCCCTAGGGCTCAAAAAGCAGTTATTTTAATTTGTTTAGACTCTGACAGGTATAACATTAATTGTAAATTCAAAAAGAACTGAATTTATAGTCAAAAGGGATGGTTTATAATTAATAAAGTTTTAAATGTATATGTAGAAAGGAAAATTTCATGTGCTATGACATACCATTTTGATATAGGCATTTAGGTTTCTTTCCCTGCCCACAATTTTCTTACCTGGCCTAGAGGCAACAAGCTCCTTAACCCTAGGACTGTGGGCCTTAGCTGTTTTGGCTTCAGGTTAGTGGTAGAGGTGGTTGATATCGCAAGTCCAGGAGGAAAGGCCAAAAACAAGAAGCCCCACTAAGAATCCTTGACACATGTTTAAACTCAGGCCCCAGGAGAAGCTACAGCCACTGTGGTACCTTACCTCATATGCCTAAAATAATTAAGCTTTAATATCAGAATTCACACTTAGATGTTCATGTTTTTCAGTCACGTAATTTTAAAATACTAAGCACCATGATGAAATTTTTAGATGCCAAAGCAAGTTGGTGCTTGGTATTTAAGAACTAGAAAAGCTTGATTTACCACCTACCCTCTTTTCATTTACTCCAGTGTATTTAACTAAAACTAAGTTTATTTATTTTAGAGAAACTCAGAGGAAAAATTAAAAATACAAGGTCTGAACTAGGTGAAAATTAACAAATTCTTTTACAAAAAATAAATCATGAGATTTTTCAGGGCGTTTCACACTCAATTCCTGAAATAACAACTTGTATGTTTGATACTAGATGGGGGTGGGGAGGGGGACGACGACAAACAAAACCTTCTAAACTTCTAAGCTAAGATATTGTGTAAAATTTCATTCCCTAACAAAATTTTAAAGTAGAGTTAAAAGTCTATGAGAAACAGAGGGTTATTATGGAAATCAACTTCTGGCTAAAATTCAGAAAGCCAAATCTGTTCTGGTTTTAAGTCCAAATTAAAGAAGCATGTTTTACGCTGCTTTTAATTAGCTTTATATTACAAAATTTCCTAAGTCTGTTGTGAAGGATGCTATATAAAGGCATATTGTACTATAAATGTTGGCATAACCTTAACTACACTGGTGCCATTATAACTAAACTATTTACAGGTCTACTTCAGTTGGATTCAAGAAATAAATTATTTGGCACTGAGAAAGTATTTCCTATGTTTAATTTCACATGCCGTTGCAACAGAAATAGTTTTAGTATGGTCTACATTTACATTTACCTTAGCCTCATGCAATTTCTTAACAGAAAAGGAAGCAAAATTATGTATTAACTATTCCTAATAAGATTTTATTTGTTAAAAAGCAAGGTACATACAATATTCAAATTTCTAGTAGGATCTAATAATGTATCCACCCAATAAAACATAAGCTTCTTCAGGGCAGGGTTTCTCTCATGTCTCACAGAAGACCTGGATTTAAATACTAGCATTGCTGCTTAGATCTATATTACCTTAGACAAGTCACTTCACAGCTATGCCTCAATTTTCTTGTCTGTAAAATGGGAATAACAACTTCATATAAATGTTGGCTATCATTAATAATATTTCTGGGACATACTCTAATATTCCAATGGATCTATGAGTCATTGATTTGAATATTCTTCCAGTGTAGCAAATTTTAACCCACCCATGCCTGTTCATCTCATGTGACTCTTGTTGATATTATTTCAAAAACCTGTCATATTGGGTCCACCCAAATTGCTTGGGGATTTCTTCAAACTCTCCTGAGATTATATTGTCATATTGGTAAAATAAAGGCACAACGCCTGAGCTATAGCGAAAGGAAGGAAGCAGCTGCTGCCCATGCCCTAAGGAAAGCATTAGCCTCTTCCCAACACTGGGGAAGCCAACTGTCAATACATAAAATTTGGGAGATACAGGGACTCTCTGCTGGTGTTCATAAGTGGTGCTATCATATTACCAAGAACCTGAATGTGTATTTTGTATCCCCTTACAGTATGTGTGTGCCTGGAGAAGTCTAGACCACTAAGCTGCCTGGGGTCTTGGGCACAGAGAATATTTAAAGATTTAGCAGTAATATATCTGTCGTAAAATGAGCAGCATCATTTTTGATACCTTCTGAGTCATTTCCTCTTTGTTTTTTTGTATGTCTGTGTCAAAGGTCATGGAATCCTGACAGGTCAATTATTTGTATAGAAAATATTTTTTATATTTGAGCTTTTGCTCATACTCTGGGACAGAACATAGTGGAGAGATGGCTATACTTGTTAACAATAAAGAATGAATTTCAAAACATTAAAATCAAAATGTACATTCTAAAATAGGTGACTGATAGTGACTGTTTCTTCCCACTCTACAATATACAGTGGAACAATAATTTCACCCTAAGTTGGATAGCTACACACAATGGTATAAGAGCCATAGCAATTACTGTGATTGGAACCAGACCAGAAATGACTAGCTAGTCCTATAAAATGGTAAACAAAATGTATATCTGAATATAGGTCTCACTCTTGGTAGATTTTACTAGCCAATATACTACATGCTACGAAGAGTCCTAGTATAGGAGACCAGGTTAATGCTATTATCTTCTAAGCTATTTCTGTAAATCTGAAACTGTAGCCAGAAAAGTAGATGTGTGGGGGCACTAACAAATTGATATACAGCCATTTTTGCATCAAATCCAGATGGTATACAAATCTAAAATAAAATGTGATTACTTAAATATTTATTTTTCAAGTTTTCCTTTCCTTTCTTCCTCTCATTTCATGACACAGGCATTACAGTAAACTGTCTTATTTCACAGTAATTAATGCAAATCAACATGGGTAATAACTGAAGATATATTGGCAAGACCCTAACACCTTTTAGAGAAGAATTATGTAGAATGGGTCCTGTGTTTTGGAACAGGGCAAGGATGCTGCTAGAGGCCAGTGACAATATGGTTTCACCTTTAATGACAAATTAATTATCTTTTTTATCTTTGCAGTAATTTTGCTTCTAATTCTTTAGTGATTATATGATTAAATACCTATTGTGTATTATTTACAATTGTTTAAATATTATTTTTTATAAAGGTTACATAAATGAAGAGATTTTGTTCTCATAATCATACCACACTGTTGTATATCCTCAAAGAAAGGCCATCTTTAAATTCATCTTGGTGTAATAAATATACTGGAATTGCAAAAACAAAGAAACAGTTGCTGATCTCCGGTCTACTAGAGAGAAAAAACATGTACACAGACCATCACCCCTGCCATCTTTCCTGCCACTTACACTGTAACTTGTTACTTTGAATTGTACTGTGACTGCACCATCAATACATACCCTTACCATAGACCAAAAGTCTGTTCCCTGGTGACCAGACTTCTTTATATTTTGTCTATCCCTATTAAAATGTAAATTCTTTAAGGGCTGGAACGGTATTACTTTTATATCTGTATGCCCAGCACTTAACACTGGGACAAGTATGCCAAGTTCAAATATCTTTCAAAACTTCTCTGATTTCACCAAAGCAGTTAATATCTCGAACTGACACAGATCTTAATCTCTCAGTTTCTCTACAGACAGAATTTCAATAGCTGTGGTCAAAATGAATATCACTTGGTGATCAAACTTCTGATTCTAAATGTCTATAAGCTTAGAATATAGATATAGATTGCTCCCTCTGTTATCCCCACTCTCACTCCCATGTCTTCCCTATCTTCAGAACAAAACACTTCACTAGATCCTTTTATCCTCCATAATTATCTTCCTATACATTCTCTGACCTTTGTAGTTCAACTCTTTGAAAGGGCCTTCTACAATAGGTGCCTCCTTCCACTTTCTTTTCTCTTTTTCTTCTTAGTCCCTTACAGTCTGGGTTCCAACCTCATCATTCCACCAAAAATGCTCTCTCCAGTGTTACCAAAGATCTGGATAACTGCCGAATCTAATTGACTTTTCTCAATCCTCATGCTTCCTAACTTCTCTGAAGCCTTTGCGGCTACTGATCACTCTTCTCCTTGATACTTTCTTCTCTCTAGGTTCTTGGATAACTTTCTCTAGTTTCTCATCCTACTTTTCTGACCACTCCCTTGCTGGATCCTCTTCCAGATCAAGCCCTCTAACAACTCCCTCAGAATTTTGTCCTGGGCTTTCTCTATGCTACACTTGGTGATCTCATCAGCTTAAATGGATTTAATTCAGGAGGACTGGTGGAATATAATAATAAGTACATAACAGTGCTTCACATGAAATACTAATGAGAGTTCAGAGGAAATGGGATATCATTTTAGCTGGGGGACGAGTATTGCTGATGGCTCCATAGAGGAGATAACTTAAAATCCAGGTTAATTTGAATCAATATTTTGAATTTTGGTAACAGTAGCTGGCATTTGTATAGCACTTTAAGATTTGCAAATCACTTTGCAGGTTCATTCCATTCCCACAGCGACTCCTTTTACATAGGGACTATTAATGGTTCCATGAACTGAGTCTCCTTTAAAATTGGGATTTGAGGGAGGTATCAGAGAATCACACCCAAAACTGGAAATTACTTTAGAAATCATCTAATCCACCACCCTCATTTTGTAGGTGAAGAATCCGAAGCCCACAAAAGTAGCATTTCTTTCCAGATACCCAGTTGCACAGCTGAGAACATTAGTGTATTCCATATATTCATTTACCCATATCCCCTCTGGAGAAAAATTTGTAGAAATGAGAAATCCCTATATCTGCTAGGTAAGAAACTGATCCCTGCTTGATTTTTCTTAATGAGCACTTGTGATGTTTACCATTAAGATGAGATTATTGGATATTGCCATGTAGTAACAGAAGCAGTCACATTCATTACCTAAAGCCAGAAACATCTGTGAAGCAAATACTTTCTGCCTTTGGGTGATCAAAAATTCTGTTGTCCACTCAACTAACATTTCAGACTTTTCTGAGAGTGCTTATGAAGTAAATGTAGGATGGGGATAATCCATTACAGAATTTTTGATGGGGTTTAAGTCCTAGATTGTAATCTTGTTGCCACCAGTGCATCCCAGCTTCCTGTCTTCTCTGATAGTTTTAGGAGGGCAAGGATTGTGTTTTTTCTTTGACAAAGATCTGTATCTTTGATGCATATAGAGAACAAAGCTTGTAAACATAGTATCATATGTGATCAGTGTTACTTTGTGATGAGGCCTATTTCTCTTAGCCTAACATTTTATGTAGGCTCTCTTTATGTGAAAATAAGAGATAACTGTATTGATGTAATCTTTTCTCACTGTATTTGGTTTGCAAAGATTGGGTACATTTGTAAATATCTGATTGTTTGATGGAACACCTTTGACAAGTGCAACTCTCTGGGACTTAAATGTGGCTATTAATTTATCTTTATTTGTAGTTATATATCATAAGAATCCATTAGAAATATGAGGGTGATAGTAGGCCTTTACAAGTTTAATCAGTGGAAATTCCTATTTTGGCATATGTTTCTAGAATTTTTCACCATACCAACAGTTGTCATAGTAGCAGCCCCAGTGGAGAATTGTGATTATATACTCTCTCATTCAGCTAGATGATAAAAGCACAATTATTCTAATCTATTTCAGTCAGAATTCTATATTCCCAAGGGGTAGTTGATGACCAGCTTGTAAAGAAGATATTCTTTGCCCTTGCTTCAATAAAACATTAAAATATACCCTATTTGGGGCACACTAATAAGCAGCATATTATGTCATCAAATTAGAATGTAAAGCAAAGCCATAACTAAAGATATCAGAGTTTATGCCCAACCGTATACTGGTATACCTCTATTTGTATAACCTTTTATGTATTGTAATTAAGGAGGATTTTAGTGTGTGAGGTAGACTTTTGTTATTCTTTCTTAGAGTTTAGTTTCCCAGGATCCATGGCCATAACAACCTCTATTTCCCAGGCTCAGGTTCAAAGCATCTCCACGACACCTGCACAGCATTATATAATGTTAAATAATATAAATATTTGTGCTAAAATTGTAAATATTCACTGCTACTGCTCAGTGAGATATAATGGTAAGATAATGTAAACTTGTGAGGCTATTGCTAGCAATATGCCTTCTTTGTCTGTTGCCCTGTAAAGAGGGTGGGCATTGGTCAGTGAGTGGGGAATGCTTAGGGTTGAACGTACAAGCTGGAATGCTGTGTGTGCCTTGATCAGCCTGCATCAAGGCTTGGGGGGAATCTGTTTTTGCCTCAACTGGCCCCCATTGAGGCTTGAGGGGATTTAGGGGAATGCACAAGCTGTGCCTGTCTCGATTGACCCCATGGAGATGTAGGGGTACTTGCACTGCCTTCTCGCCAGCCCCTGTGAGAAAGGTGATTAGGGAATGTTGTGGGAGTTGGTGCAGAGTGAACCTGTGCTAGCAGCCCTCCTGTGTGCTAGTATTGTCTGTCTTACATATATGAAACTCTTAAAAATATATAAAACAATTGGGGATTTACTAGTTTCCTTTTACAAAAGACTCTTTCACTTTACAAAATTATTTACAATAAGGTTCCTCTAAGAATCATCCCAATTTATTTCAAATACAATTTAGCCTACACATTGCATGAAAGTAGCATGGTATAGGCCAGGGGATAGAATACGGGTCTTGTATATATGTCGGAATCCTCTTTCAGACACTTACTAGTTGTGTGACTCTGAAGCAGATTATTTAAGCTCGGAGTCTCAAATTTCTCATCTGTAAAATGGAATAACAGTAGCACTTACCTCACAGTCTAAATTGTGAAGAGCTCATGAGATAATAACAGACTCTCAGAACTTCAGAGCTAGAAAGGGACCTTAGTGGCTATCTGGTCCCATCCTATTAAAGAAAAAGAATCTTCTTTATGACATACCTGACAACATCTTTATCTAGGATTTGTTTGAATACATCCATTGAGGATCCCACTAGCTCCTGAGGCATACCATTTCAGTTGTGCATAGCTCTACTTGTTAGGAAGTTTTTCCGTACATCAGGCCTTTTCACATTTTCCCCATTGCTTGTGGTATTACTTTCTGCAAGAGGGATTAGAAGGCTTTTCTACATCACATCCCTTCAAACAATTGATGACAGTCATGTCCTACATTCTACCTCTCCAGTCTTCTGTGCTCTGGTTAAGGACTCTCAGTTCCTTCAGCTGATCTTTATATAATCATGAACTCCTTGCCCTTTACCATCCTGATTGTTCTCTGCTAAATATTCCCCAGCTTGTCACTTTCTTTCCTGAAATATGGAATCCAGAACCAAATAAATGTATATGAAGCACTTCACAAACCTAAAAATCAGCTATAATTAGCCACATAGACTTTTCAGAAGCACTCCTGTTGCTTCAAGGTAGGGTATAGTAATATGATTTTAATTCAAATGATTTCAAAGCAGTTCCTCAATAACTGATTTTTTTTAATTGAAATTAGTCTTTTAAATATGCTTTAGTGTCTAGGAAAACTGTGTTCAGACCATTAAATAGTTGAGTAACCCAGTGACAGTGGCATCATGTTAGATTTTATTTAGAAGAATAATAATTGTTCAAAGGCATGATCCCTGACTTTCATGAGTTTTCATAGAATTATGAGCACTCAACATATTAAGGCATTTTTCCAAATTAAAAAAAATCCTAACACCCCACAACCACTTTTTTCTAGGTCTTATTTTGCACAGTGGGAGGAAGAGATGATTCATTGGGAAATAAGCCTCTAGCAGGTTCCACCATTTGTAGACACTATTGCAATGTGACTATATTTACTGCCTCATTATGTCCTGTTTATATAACCACTGTCTTTTGTATTAAAGGTAGCATTGCTGTTGTTTTTAACTATAGTGGAATGAATAATGAAACCTTATATTTTGTAAAGTGGAAGCTTTACAAAAAAGCTTCTAATTTTTCCAAAGTGCTCTCTATATGTTATTCTTTTAGATCCTTATAATTGTTAGGTAGCACAAGTTTTTTTCTCTACTTGACAGATGAAGAAATCGAGGTATACAGGATTTAAGTGCTTTCAGAAAGATCACTCAGGTGGTTAGTGGCAGAACCTGGGGTAAAATCCAGTTTGACAATTCTGCAAATGTTTATTTAGTGCTCATTGTATGCCAGGTCTTGGTTCCCAGAATAGGATTTTCTTTCCTCTTGCTTGTGATTTCAAATTTATGAAAATGTATAGGCCATGTTTTGCTTTTATTGCTTTTTACAGTGATTCTTTTTTTGTCTTGTTCAGAATAAACTACTTTGCTACTGATTTTTGTATATCAGATTGCTATCTACTACTGTCTTCCTTCAGACCATTAGATATTGTATTTTAGCAGATTTTTACTATATTTCTTTTCATTCAGTAGACATTTCTAACTTGAATTCATGTCACCCTATCATAGCTATTTAGGTTGCTTGCTGTAATCTGCAGACATGTCCAGAGAATCAGAATTGAGTTGTGATACATTTGCCATTGAGTTCTCCCCTTAGTGTAGGGTATTTCAGTCTCAGTTGTCAGTATCTAATTATTTGGTTGAAACCATAGTGCATCTCTTTTCCAACTTTCATTGTACCTGTAGAATCTCGTTTTTTTGCTTTTATATACTTTTCATATCAGTTATACTCCATCTCTAGCTGTAGTTTCCTTATTGAATTGACAATATGCAGACTACACAGAATAGGCATCTTGCTGACTTTTGCAGATGTAAGTCTTAAGGAATCTTAAGGAATCCCCTACTTTATAAAGGCAGCCAGGGATATTGTGAGTGGAAGGAACACTACTAACGTGGAAGCCAGGAGATCTGTGCTCTGGTTCTGATGCCACCAAACAGTGCCTAGCATAATGCTTTACTCATAGTAGATACTCATTAAAATTTAATGTGTATTCAAGCCGGTTGTGTGACACTGACAAATTACATAGGCTTCATCTACAATATTGGGGAAGAGCTTGGGGAGTCAGCTCTACCTTTCAGCTCTGAAATGATCTGATCTATGAGTAGGAAGTCAGATGCGTAATTCTGAAATAAGGTGTTTGAAAGCCCTAAAGGTGATGGTAGATAGTAGACTGTGCTCTGTTTTAGGGCTTCGTGGATGATTTTTTATTTTTAAAAACTTTGTGCATGAAGCAAAAATAGTGGCAACCAATAATAGGCTAAATTTTAAGACTGGTGCTGTGCTGATATGTTGCTCTAGATTGCCAAAGATTCTATTAGCTCTTTTACTTAAATTCTCACTAGGATGGATTGAAAACATCTTTAGCCCCCAAATTCAGGAGTTCAGGTGAAATGATGGCCAACCTCCTAGCTGGTTAAAAATTCAGAGTAAATATAGGCCTTGGAGATGGCCCTTATTCTCTCATTCAGGTGGATATCATTTCTGAGTTATTGATAATATCCTTTGTCTTAAGCACTGTTAGATGGGTCCTTTATATTTATTATTAAAATTAATATTTTTCTTTATCTTTAGGGCCATGTACCTATAGAGTTTGTCAAGTAAAGTCTTTACTGAATCTTGTCATGTTCAGTTTTGACTTTTTCTGCATCTACTCTAAATGTATTCATTATTTAAGTATTGATTCTGATGTCATCAGTGCTCAGTTTTAAAGATCTACTTTCAGAGAATAGAATTAACAGAAGCAAACAGATAAAATGTATTGTATTAAAACAGCAAGTTATTTTAAAAAGTCAGTAAACATTTATGAAGCACCAACTTTGTTCCAGGCACCATACTAATTACCTGACATATATAAGGACTATATGTAAATGTTAACTATCCTTAGTTCTTATTATGATAGGGAGCCATTGGAGTTTGTTGAGCATGGGTGTTGACATGGTCAGTCTTGCACTTTAGGAAGATCACTTTGACACCTGCATGGAAGATTGATTGAAATAGGGAGAGACTTGTGTCAAGGAGATCAAACAGTAAGCCATTGCAGTGGCCCAGGCTTGAGGTAATGAAAGTCTACAGCAAGATGGTGGCAGTGTCGGAGGAGAGATAGGTATACATGTGAGAGATGTTATGAAGGTAAAATTAACAGACCTTGGTGCAGCTGATTGGATGTGGTGGGTAAGAGAGAGTTGAGGGTGACTCCTTGGTTGCAAGCCTGGGGGACTGTCAACATGGTGGCAATCTCAACAGTAATCTCTACTTGTGGTTTGTTTATGAAAAAAAGGAGGAATGAAAAAAATTGATAACACTAATTTGGTATTTTATATTTCCTTTTAAAAACCAATTATTATTTAAAATATTTCTTTAGTACTTTCTTATTACAAAGTACTTTCATATGTCTGCATCATCTCAGTTTTTTCTTAAAACAAACCTATGAGGTAGGTAGGTTGTGTGGGTATTAGTCGTTCCTTTTGTACAGAGCAAACTGAAACTCAAAGGAATGAAGCAACTCATCTGATGTCACATGATGATATAAGTAACAGAATCAGAATTTAGTATTAAAGATTGAGACCTGAAAAGGTGGAAAGCAATAAATAGAATCTCTTATGTGCTAGACACTGTGCTTACTTACCCAGAGCTAGTCAGTGTCTGAAGTCAGATTTGACCTCAAGTCCACCTGACTCCAGGTATCTGAAAAGATAACTTTAGTGGTCAGCTTGTCCACCTCCCCATTTTTTCAGTCGAGTTCCTTGAACTATCCATGTTTTGATTCCAGGGCTATTATTTTTCTCCCACATTATACTGCTTTTCATAGAGCATCCTCTATCTTTGAAGATATATCTTGAACTCGTTATGTTAAATATTATCTAGTTATAATAAAGTCCTATAAAACTGTGTCCCAGGTTGTTGATATTAGTCATGGCAGCATATTCTGTGATTGATTTTTTCAAAGTCATAATTATTATTTTGGATTTTTTTTTTAAACTTGTCACCCAGATTTCCCCTTTTGCCCTGGAAATTGAGAGTTGAGAAACAACCAAAAGAGATTCCACAGTCATCTCTATTGCCCAACTTCTTTATCAAAGTGGGAATAGAAAGAACCCAAATAAATACTCAGTTGTTTGAACAGGACACTTGGTGGCTTTTAAATAGTGTTTTTTTGGTAGAGAAACTCATGCTCGTGAAAATTTAAATTCTTTTGGGAAATTATTTCATTAGCTATTAAAAACATACCCTTGAAGGAACCTTGAAAATCAGTATTCATGGCACTGTGAGGAGAGGGAAGAAGTATAATACAGCGATTATCCACAAAAAACCTTAAAATCTAGATATAATATAGATAACAGCACAATTTACTTTAGCTCACAGGCTTCCTTTCCCCCTCTTCTCCTTAAAACCAATTTTGACAATGCAGAAAAAGTATAAAATATTAGATCTAGAGGAGCATATAACTTGATTTCTAACATGACTGTTATCTTATACGTGTTTAATGTTTTTAAGTTGGTCAAAGTATTTTTCGTGTATTCTTAAGGTTACATAAAGATTTTTGAATGAAAGTAAATAGTTCTCATTTTCTTCTTTTTATGTGATTCATCTTGTCAATCTATATAATCATGTAGCTTTTCAAGTATATAGCCCTTCACAAAATCTTAAAGGTCCAAAGTTGAAAGGAACTTCAGGGGCCATGTAACCCTCCTGCAACACACCTGATAAGTGGTCATCTAGCCCGATTGTATTTCCCCTCTCTTACTCAGCACTTTCTCCCAAACGATCTCCCATTCTCTTTTCTATAACTTGAATTGAATGAGTTTTTTTTTCCCCCTGACCTCAAGCTTGGATTTGTCTTTTTACTCCTTTTGACCGCTTCCACTTCTACCCTCAGGAAACAAAAAGAATTAATTGAAAACTCTATTAAACATAATAGTTCCTTCCAGTGGTTGAAGACAGTTGTCAAGTTCCTATTGAATCTTTTCTTCAGGCTAAATATCCTTGGTTTCTTCCACTGATACTTAGAGGGCATGGACTTAAAGTTCTTTTCCATTTTAGATATTCTCTAGTTCTTCCATGTCCTTCTTTAAAGTGTGGTGCTCACGAAGCAACTAGTGCTCTACCTAGAGTCTCACTAGGATAGAATACAGACGGACTTTAATATGCTTCTCTTAATGTAATTTTGCACTGCTTGCTAATTGAGCTTGCTATCTACTGCTTTCTCCCTGCACTTTTTCTTCAGACCGATTGCCATCTCTCTCTTTGTACTTACTAAGTTGAATTTTTTTATATCCAGATTTTTGACTTGTCATTTATCCATATTCAGTTCCATCTCAATAGATTCCGTTCAGTGTTCTAGATTATCAAGATTATTTTAGATCATGGCTCTGTTCCTCTCAGTTGTGTGTCTACACACTTGAGAAGTGCACCATCTACTTTTATCTAAGCCATTGACAAAAAGTGTTTGTATAAGCTTAGCAGAAATCTCAGGGGCATTTTACTGTATATTTCCTTACAAGTTGACAATGAACTATTGATGACCATTTTTTTCAGCCCAACCATTTAACTAGTTCTAGATCTATCTTTAGTAATTTTTCTAAAATGTATTTGAGAAGTAGTACGCTCCCCTGGAAAGTGTTCAGAAATAAGGGTTAGTTGGTCTCTCTCAGTCTTATTTTTCTCATATATCAAATAAAGTTTGAATAGATGTACTAAAAAAATCTATTCTAGCTATAAAGTTATATGCCCTATGTTCTTTATATTTATCTTATTTTATGATGGTAATGAATAACATGCTGTTCCATCCTCTACTTGCTTACTAACATTTTTCTCCTCTTTTTAGATATAGTAATTTCTTATTTTTTTCTAGGCTCTCCAAAAAATAACTTTAATTCACTTTCGATAGTGTTTGTGATTTTGGTCAACGTAGGTCTTTTCTCCATGGATGCCGATTATTGACATTTTATGAATTAGTAATGGTTCTTGAGAAGTTGCTATTGTGAAAAAATCATTACTTAGTGGATCGCCTGGGGATAAGCCTCCCTGAATGTAGGTGGGCTGTACGTTAAATATGTCACCAGGTCCACGTTACTCTATTTTTCCTCTACAGGATCTTCCCGAGGTTTGTTCTTTGATGATACAGCCTTCAAGAATCTAGAATCTTTTCATGTTTTCTCTTCCACTTATTCAGTGATCTGGTAACACTGTCCTCCTTGCTGTTGCTCATACGTGACACTCCATCCCTTGAATCTCGACATTTTTATCAGCTTTTCCCCAAGCCTGGAATTCTTCTCATCTTTTCCACCCAGCTTCCCAGGCTTCCTTCAGGTTTCAGCTCAAGTCCTACCTTCTACAAGAAGCCTATCTTGATTCCCCCTTAATGCTCATGCTTTCCTTTTGAGATTATCACCAATTTACCCCTCTGTGTGTCTTGTTTGTACATAGTTGTTTGCATGTGGTCTTCTCCATTAGACTGTGAGCTCGTGAAAAGCAGAATTGTTTTTTGCCTATTTATTTATTTATTCATTCATTCATTCATTCATTTTGTATCCCCAGCACTCTGCAAAGTACCTTAGGCACTTAAAAAGTGTTTGTTGGCTTGTTCAATTACAAGCCCATATCATTGTCCATTTGTAGTGTCCCATATATACCTACTTAAGGGCAAAGTGTATAGAGAGACTTTGTATAGACATAAATTGCCATGGTACAGATGAGGAAAATGAGGCTCAGAGATTTTAAGGGATTTGATATTGGATATATAGCAACTAAGTATCTGAGGCAAATAATGAATTCATTGACCTGACTGCAAGACTGATTTTCTTTTCTACCATACCAGGTTTTTTCTAATCTAGTATGGGTTGGCAAACAAAATAACCTTATTAAAATTGAAATGCAGGAAATAGATCTGGACTCGGAGGCAGAGGAGCAGAGTTCAACTTCTGGCTTTGCCATTCCCCCTCACCCCTACGGGGTTTCATTGGGCAAGTCACTTACTAGACCTCCATTTGCTCACATGTAAAATGATGGGGGTTGGATGATTTGACTTCTGAGATTCCATTTAGATGGTACCTTTGAGCTTCTAAGAATTATATCTGAGGCATGAAATGAGTGAGGAAAGGTCTGAGGAGTTCTCTTGTGAACATAATGCACTGGTGCTTAGAGACCTTTTTTTTGCTTCCTTCTGGTATTTTTTAGTGGATTTCATATTATTTGAATTGGCACAGTTTGATTCAGCAAACTTGCAGTATGTATTTACCACGTGTAAAAAACCTCTGGATAAATAAGATATTATTCTTGTGTGGTTTTCTTATGCAAAGCTAAGACAGGATTCACATATTTTGCTTTACTTCCTGAAATGTCTTAGATACTGGTACTAATATATCCTTTCAGAGTAGTTTATTTAAGTTCTTGATATTTGTGTGGCTTTTTATTTGAAGGCCTTATCTGAAACTTTGCCTTTTGTATGGCAACCCTGGATGTTTGTTATGTTCCAAAAAATAAGCTGAAGTGTACTTAGTCTCTTTCAAATAGCAGTAGAAAAGTTTGTGTCAAAGGTTGTGGTTTTATCCATGAATCAGTGGGCCAAGGAAGATAGAAGACTTTCCCACTATTAATATTTCTTGTAGTGGCTCTGACAAACTGCTATGGCAGTGATGATGATGAAAACCGGAGACCCTAGCATCTAGGAAAATTTCAATCCAACTTGAGATGTATTACGTACAATAGGTGTTTAAGGAATAATTCTGGGTACTAGAGATACAGAGATGAGTCAAATGTAGGGATGAGCTACATACCTAATAAATATGGTACAGAGTAGACAGTGATTTGGGCAAAGGAGAAATCTAATCCACATACTCAAAGAAATAGGAGGGACACCACATTCTAGCTTGAGAGATGAGGGAAAACAGTGCAGGAGATGTCATCTTAACTGGACTTTCAAGGAAGAGTTGGATTTCATAAGTCAAAAATGAGGAAGAGAGTACATCTTAGTCATGTAGGAAGTCACCTTAGTTGGAATGTAGGGTACATGACAAGAATTGAGTGGAATAAGGCTGAAAAGGTAGGTTGGAAGCAGAATGTTGAAGGCTCTAAGTCTCAAGCTAAGGAGTTAATATTTTATGTTGTACACAATCATGTTTTTGAGGAGGGGAGTGATATTTATTTTGGCAGCTTTGTGAAGGATAGATTGAAAAAGGAATAGACCAATGACTATCAACAGAGATACCTGTAAAGTTATTACAATAGTTCATGTGAGAAGTAATAAGGTCCTAAAATAAGGTAGTGTAAGTAGAACATAGAGGGCCAGTTGTGAGAAACATTGATGGAAGTAGATTCAACAAAGTTTGGCAATTGCTGAGGTGTATGGGTGAGGATAAAAAGGGAAGAGTCAACAGTACTAAAATTTTTAACTAAATAATTGTGAACATGATGCCACTAACAGAAATAGAGAACTTGAAGAGATGGTCAGATTTTAGAGGGGAAAAGATGAATTCAGATTTTGGCCATGTTGAATTTCAGATCTGGTGGGACAAGTTAAAAACAAGTGTCCAGTAGGCAGTTGGAAGGAAATGTGAGACTCTGAGACTAAGGTTGGATTTACTGATTTGATAGTCATCTACATAAAAGTGATTATGAAAAACATGAAAATAGATAATATCATCAAGGAAAAGAACACAGAGAAAGAGTGTTGAATACATACACTGAGGGATTATATTTGGTCCATACAGTCTGGTTTCTTGGTAGGTTCAGAGCTAGGGTCTATAGAGGAGTGGCAGTGAGGATGAAATGTTCCTGCGTATATAAAGGCAGGCAAGATGGTCCAGAAAACCAAGACCTGGAGTCAGGTGAACAGACCAAGCAGCTGAAAGGAAGGAGATGTAAAGCAGTATCAGAGACAGGAATAAAATTAAAACCACAAACTCTCAGCCAGATCCAAGAAGAAGGACTGGCAAGAGATAAAACTGAAGGTTGTTGGCTGCAGGAATTCAGTGCTTAATATCCAAAGGAGTCAGGTTAATCAAAGAATATGAGTTCAGCTTATCACAATTAAAGGCAGAAGAGACATTAGCAATTTTTAACTCTGGCCATTGCTGTCTAATCCCATTTACCTGATGAATCCCAGTGGGATTATGAGGGGTAGGGACAGGGGATAAGGAAAAAGGAAGTAAACTAGCAAAAATGATTGAGTAGTGGTCAGACAAGTTGGAGGAGAACTGGGCTAGAATATTATCATGGAAGCCAAAGGAAGAGAAACTATTAACATGATGTCCTGATCATATTCTGCCTTTGGATTAGGCAGCTAAGGTCACTGGATATCTTGAAGTTAGAAGTTTTTATGAAGTGGGTTCTGAAGCCCTTGCAGGGTTGAATAAGTGCATGTTGAGGAAATGGAAGCAACAGATTATGTAGCCTGCTATTTCTGGAAGTCTAACAGTGAGAAGAGGAGAAATATAAGACATTCAGATAGATTCCAGGATAAGAAAGGGGTGTATGTGTGCACATATATGTGCATGTGTTGGCATGGAAGAGACCTCAGAATATTTAGTCAAGTCACAGGAGTGGGGGGGAGGGGGAGAGGGAGAGGGAGAGAATGATGAGTGGATGGAGGTTTTGTAAAATAACAAGATACGGAATCGAAGGTACAAATGGATGGTCTGGTCTTGGCAAGGTAGAGGGCCCGCCTCATCCTCTAGAAGTAGAAGGAAAGAGAAGAGGATAAAGATATAGATAAGTTTAGTGTGGAAGATGGGAAATGAAAGACAAGATGATGTATGATTGCTGCTTTCTGTGTGATCTTCAGTAGGTTATTCATAAGGATGGCATAATAAGGAACAAAGGAAACGACAAGAGTGACAATGAGATACATGGAGATAGAAAGTGGCTTGTGCTTTGAATGAGCCAATGAGGAAGCAATCAAAATAAATATAGGTATAAGATTAAATTATCCTCCTCATCAGCTCCTCTTTACAAATATGCACGTTAAGAATATAGAACAGTTGCTTTGACTGTAACATTCCTTTTTGTTCCCCTTACATGAATGTTGAACTTATATATGCTGTTCAGTAGCTCCTATTTTTATGACGCAAAGCAGGGAAAACCTGCCCGTGTCATTTAAAAAACAAAATAGCAGGGTCCTTAATGCTTTAAATGGGCTTATTATTAGCTTGATATTAAAAGCTTCTGGTTAATTTTGCTTTAAATTTATGACAAAACTAAATAAGACTATCAACTCTAAGTTAAATTTCAAATCCTGAACCCAGTAAATAATGCCAACTTGTGTATTTTCAGTGAATTACAGCCTTTAAACAGCAATGTAATCTGTCTCATATGAATATTATTTTTATATCTAGAAGTTGTTTTGTTAAATGGTGTAATACGACCAGGTCTCTATAAGTAGGTCTAATTAAACGTATTGAGATTTGGGATTCCTATCAATAAGCATTATTGAAGCTACAAACACAGTAAATTAAAACAAATGCATGATCTCATCTCTTTCTTGTTTTGCACTATAATATAACTTGCATCAAAAGAGACTATTAAAAATGTTCCTGCAATAAATTTGTTTAATATGGTTTTGCTATTCTTTTAAGCTTTTAGGCTTGAGAATTGTGTTAAAATACTCTGAATTAAATGCTGCCTGGAAAATTATTCTGGCAGAAATAAAAGGAGAAAACGTCCTTTGTTAATTGGTGCTATTTGTTTTTCCCTGAAAAAAATTATCTGCCTATAGAAAAGGGGGAAAAAGCACCATAGGGATAAGCTCATTTCTTGCATTTTAAATGTGCTCTGTATGTAGTTTCTTTTTTGAATGCACAGTGAGCAAGAAAAAGCAACTGCTGTCCCTTTAATATAGGAGCTATGCACATTACAATAGGTGTCACTGTGTTTCTTGGTCCAATCATTGTCGGTGACTTCAGCTATTGGCTCAAAGCACTGGCTGTCTGACTCCATCTGCAGGGCTGTAATACCTACTCTCATCGGATCCATTCAACACACAACTTCAGCCAGCTGAACAGACTCGCACTGCTACAGCAAGCACATCTTGTTAACCTAATTCAGAAAATAAGTGCTACAGCTCTATGTATATCTTCTTTGCTGAGTGTAGCATTTTCAGGTGATCTGGGAAACTGAGAAAAGCTCTTAGAAGCAAATAAAAGAATCAAGAATCATAATGGAGATATATTTAACAAATCAAGTACTGGATCAAACTTAAAGCCAGTTTCTTATTCATCATAGTGAAAAGGTCACCTTGCCTCACTGGAAGAGAAGCAAAACATCAGCTTTGTTGCATACTTTTAAATTCTTGGCATCCATTCTATTTTTCTTAATGATCTTACCTATGTAGGCTCTCTAGCTACACAGACAGAGATACGGTCCTCATGGTAGATGACAAGGGAAAGAACATGAAATGTCTCACTTTTTTTTTGATGCTTCCAGAGACTGTCAAGAACAGGTCCAAGAAAAGCTCGAAGAAGGCAAATAACAGCAACAGCAGCAAGTTGCCACCAGTTTGCTATGAAATCATTACCTTGAAGACCAAAAAAAAGAAGAAGATGGCTGCTGATATTTTTCCCCGTAAGAAGCCAGCCAACTCCAGTACAACCACTGTCCAGCAGTACCACCAGCAGAATCTCAATAACAATAATACTATCCCAGCCCCTAATTGGCAGGGGCTTTATCCCACCATCAGAGAAAGGTAAGTACACAGACTATTCTTTTTACTTTAAAAGTTTATATTCATTTGAAGTTTTTACTTTTGTACATCCTGCAACTTGTTTTAAACTCAAATATGTGTTTCCTATCTTATTCAGAAGCTTTGTTGGTAATGAAAATGTGTCTCATATCTTTTCCAAATAGTACAGCTGTTTTCCTCTAAGATAAAAATGTTTTTGCAAGCTGTATTATTTAACTCATGTAGTTGTGCCCATGAGACATGCATAGTTAAATTCTTAGATAATGGGAACTCTTTGCTCTATAAAAAGCTTGGATGAGTTTTTTGTTTTAGTTCACAAACATTTTTAGTGATTACAAGCATGGTTATATATTTTAAGATCTTTGTTGATTGTTTTACCTTGAAGTAACTGAAATATTGCTTGGCTTTTCGATCTTTGTGGCCAGTGGGAGTGTGGACCGGGTGTGTAAAAAATGCTGGATGCTGTGAATTAATGAACTGCCTCTGTTTGTAGAAATGCGGTGATGTTCAACAATGATTTGATGGCAGATGTTCATTTTGTGGTTGGGCCACCAGGTGGGACACAGCGGTTGCCAGGACACAAAGTAAGCAACAGCTGCATTATCAGTTTCGACCTGAGAATAACAAAGAGGAAACTTTTAACCATTAGGCTGGAACTTAGTGTGAACAGATTTCCTTTGACAAGCACTGCATGGTTGGTTATGTCTAAGCTTTATTTTTTAGAGGATTGGGAAGTAGCACATCAGGAAGGGAACTGCTACTGTGTGGTGCTTTGGCTGCTTAATAAGTCTTCCTTTGCCCACATATATGCATTTCTGTAACCCTCGCAAATATATACACACTCTTGAAGTTTCAGTCATATGATAAAAATCTGTTGTGACTGGAAGTTGCTATGACAGGCTGGCAAAGTAGTGTGTGTTTACCACTCTCTGAGAGTTGGTTTGTTAGATAAGATTTTTCTGTGGGTGCCAGTTCAGCAGTCACTTTTAAGCATTTGGGCAACTAGTATAGCAGCCTAAAGGCTATTTTTACATGTAGGATTTATGAGTTTAATGTTTTTGCTTTTTCAGATGAGCTGGTGTTGGTGCTACATAGCTATTAAAACTGATTGTTCTTAGTAACTCTCCTGGGTAGTTTTTTGTTAAAAGTGCTTTCAATTTAGAGCATGAAATAAGATTTCTCTTTCTCCACAGTATGTTTTAGCTGTTGGGAGCTCTGTATTCCATGCAATGTTTTATGGAGAGCTTGCTGAGGACAAAGATGAAATCCGTATACCAGATGTCGAACCTGCTGCTTTTCTCGCTATGCTGAAGTAAGCATCATTTATGTATTGGAAAAGAATTGTTCATGCTGTATGGTTACTCTGCTAGTGACACAGTTAAACTGTGAATTAGATTTTAACATCAACAGAAGCATGAATAGAAAAAGTTTGCTTTTTTGATATTTGCATTTAATACCCAAAAAGGACTGCACATGATTCCATTTAAAACGACATTGTGTAATACAAACTTCTTAATTGAAAATTTTATCATGTGGTCTTTGGACACGTGGCTCTGATTTTAGTTTTAACTCAGTATCCGTAAAGCAATAGATCTGACTAATTTAAGCATTAACTTTAAAAAAAATACTTTGTTCTTTAATGGAAAGAAAACTGAACCAGGAGTGAGGAGACCTGGGTTCTGGTCCTAGATGTGTTACTAATTAGTGATATAATCTTGAGTAACTCAGTCTTTCTGGGCCTTCCTCAGCTTCCCCAACTGTAAAATGAAGGTTTTGAAAGGGATGATTTTTATGGGCTCTAAAATTCAATGACTTTTTAAGATAGTGCAAAAAGTTTTTTAAACAGACATTACTTAGAATAACAGATTTAAAGCAATAATGGAGAGAACTACAGCATTATTTTATTTATCATCTATGTGGCTTAATTCATATACTGACTGCTTTTAACCATTTACTCTCACATAATTCTGAAAGACTAACGCCCATAGATAATGTCATTATTTTTAAAGCTATGCTTGTATTTTGAACTCATTTCCTTAGAAGACAGTACAGAAATTTCAGTGTTTTCTAAGAATTGTCCTTTTAGGATATCACCAAGATCTAGAACTTGAACTACCTTTTGAAATAAAGTGATATTCATTTTATGCTACTGTTGTTTTGATTCTGACCTACACTTTCAGCAATATGGAGAACTCCTGGTCTAGAAACTCCCTCTGCCAGTGAATATTAGCAGCTTGTCTCTAACTCATCTCTTGGGTTAAATGACTTGCCCGTAGTGAGACATTTAGTATAACTAAGAGGCAGAAGTTGAACTCAGATCTTCCTGACTCTGAAGTTCCCAGAAAGACCATCTTTTATTTTTTTTAATGTGGAAATTAAAATATAGAAACAAAGAGTTATGCCACATTGTTTTTCTTTCTTTCTGTGTTTACTAAAGAGTCATTTGGTATGTAATGAGCACTATTATCTCCCAGAATTATGTGAACATTAAGCAGTTAAAAATGATCAGCCTATGTAGCATGGTACTAATGCTATATAATATAATACTGTAGTTCTCAATTACTGCCTTTTAATCCATTAGTCATCCTAAATAATGCTTGTCAAATATCTTAACCTTTAGTATACCAGAATATAGTAAACAGAGCTAAAGATAAAGTACTGCTGCAGGGATCTCAATTCATTGGAATGAAAAGCATATATACAAAGCATACATGTTGACAACTATTCACTGATTTATTGTGCAACTAACCCACCACATTCTGTTGTGATTCCATGAATGGCTAAAAATAAGTGTTACATTTTACAGGCTATCTACTGAAAATAGAAATATTTTTGATATCTCTGAAGCTTGTACTTGAAAGTATTTAGTTCCTCATTTCAGCTGTGATTTCAAAGCCTGCTAAATTTTGCAAGCTGATTAGTGCTGCTGAATATAACTTTAACATTAGAGTACAGTGAAATTAGACACATAGGGAAACATATAGCTTCAAAACGTAATAAAACAGCCATTTCTTTATTCCCTTTGCAGTCATGTTAGATATGTCCATGTGAAGAAAAAATAAATTTCACCTTCAGGTTATTTCTGCAGTGAAGTTCCAGTCTCTTATGTTTGACGTTGCCTTCTATTACTGAAGAAAATAATAGTATGTCATTAATTCAGCATTCTGACTTAACTGCAGAGTAACACATTTGGATCAGTACGTGTCTTCAGCAGTTAGAGAATATGACAAGGAAGAGCAAAGACGAAATATATTGAATGTAGCTTATATAACATATAATAAGATTTTTTAGAAAATCACAAGTTTTGCCTTTTCTTTAAAAGTCCTAGTAATCATTTGTGCTTCAAGATTAAGCTTCTTATGAACATATCAACATCTAAGGAAGTTGATTTATTTATAGTTTCTTAATGAGCATATCCAATTTTCCATCAAATTGTAAAATATGGGTTTATGCCATATGATACTAATTTAGTTAATATGTTATTCTGTTAAAGTCAAGGGAAATGGAATCCATAAGGTAATTGCCACTCCCTAATTACTAATTCCTCCTTGGTAGCAATACCAAGTCTCCCAATCTGAGACCAGCCATGGTGAATGTGATTCGTCTCAGATTGGGAGACTTGGTATTGCTACCAAGGAGGAATTAGTAAGTATTGACCATATCCAAATGGGTATCAACATTTCCTCATCCTTCTATTGAAAGGGAAAAGAATAGATATTTGTGTAGTGCCTACTATGTGCCAGACACTGCACTAAGTGCTATACAGATATTATCCCATTTGATGCTTATCACAGCTTTGCGAGGTGGGTGCTGTTATTATCCTCATTTTAAAGTTGAGGAAACTGAGGCAAACAGGGTAAGTGACTTTCCCAGAGTCACACAACTAGTAAATGTCAGAAGCTGGATTTGAACTCAAGTGGTCCTGACTTCAGGTTCACATACTAACTGCTGCACCACCTAGCTGCCTTCAGCTGATGTTGAAGCATCAATACCTCATTAGTCCTTTGTCATGTGCAGCAATTGTTACATTTACTTGACATATTAGTCTAGACTTGATCCCTGGTAATAAAAGATCAAGGTTATGATTTTGGTTATATAACTTCACTTGTCAGCTACCATCATCATTTCTTTGTACTGTCTCATTGAGGATGAATCTAACTTTTTGAGTTATATTTTTCACAAGATTGAATCATAATAGAAAAACCAAAGCAACCTTCAGAAATTCAGTGTTTTCAACTAAGAGATTCCCAAAGCAAGTGGCTATCCCATACTAGTTAAAGCCTGTTCATTTAAATATCTTTTTGTCAATGTATGTCTTTCCATCCATGTGAATTTCTCAATGACTTAGAAAAAGTATTTCAGATAAAAAGAGATTGAAAAATATAAAGGATATTACTTGTTTATTTATTTTACTTTGAGGGTGGGAACTGGTGATCTGATCAGGGGAATAGAATTAAGTAAACATAGCATGCAACAATTTTTGGAGATCAAAATGATCTGTTATATTGAACACAAGAGGGAGATAATAGGTTCAAAGTCTGACATTATTTCTGAAGTGTACTACAATTCTAGGTCATTCTCTGGTTCTGGAGTCAAAGGACCTGGGCTCAGATCTTGCCTTTCCTGCTTACTGCCTGTGTGGTGTTGGGCAAATTAATTAACCTTCCTGTCTCTCAGTTTCTCCATCTGTAAAATAAGGAGATTAGACTTAATGGTTGTTTTCCACTTTGCCTCTGCTGTTCCTTTCAGGTCTAAATCTATGATCCTGTAGTCCCTTAAGCTATGATCCTAAGGTCCTTGAAGGTACTTTTCTCTAGAAACGACAGTGGAAGGTTTACGATATCACAAATATGTGAAAATTTGAGTTGTCTTTCCTTCACATTAAAAACATCAAGTTTGTCAATAATGTGCTACTTATTTTTAAAGTTGAAAGGAATACATGTATTTATGTAATTATTCCAGACTCTTGACAACTTAAGGAAACTTCACCTAAGTTGATATCTTTGGTTAACTGCCAGTTTGGGTTAAATAAGGACTCTTTTTCATCATTCACTGGTCCTAGGACTACCTGAATTATTTTCTGTATAAAAATCACACCTTTTCAGGAAAATCTAATGAGATTTTTTTTAAAAAATTAGGATGAGTATCTAAGGTAAGGCTCTGTAAATGGGAGCAATTTGTCTTTTTTTCACTTTTGAATGAGTGTACAAAACATACTCATTTATAGAAAAATGTATTTCCACAAAAGAAAACAAATTCTCTGCTGAAATACTATAGTTGCTCACATTTGCATAGCATTTTATTGTTACAAAGTACTTTATGTGCATTATTTAATTTATAATCACAAACTCTACTTGTGCAAGGTAAGTAGGGCAAAGATTTATTAGAAATGCAGAATCATAGAATGTCAGAGTTGGAAGAAACCTCGGATACCACCTGGTTCAAGCTGTATCTGATTAAAAATCCCACGTACAGTAGACTTTACAAATGGTCATTCAGCCTTGGAGTAACATCCTCCAGTAAGGGAAAACCCACTACATCCTAAAGCAGCTTATTACAGTATGTAGAATGAACTTCTACTTCTGTAATTTTTAGAATGTTTTTCCTTCTGATCCTAAGTCTACCTCAGCAATTTCCTTTGATTGCTCCTATTTCTATCCACTTGGGTAAGCAGAAACAATCTAAGACCTCTTTCACATATTCTCCTATAAAATGATTGAAGACAACCATCCTATCCCCTGGGTCTTCTCTTCTACAATCTAAACCAACTTTTTTCAGCTGATTGTCATGCCACCCGATGTCAAAATTCTTCACTGTCCTGAGCACCTTTTCCTTATGCTCTCCAATGTTCTCACACTTACTAGTGTCCTTTCCAAAACAGGACATCCCCAAACTAAATGTAGTACTTCAGATGCAGTCTGCCCAGTAGAGTGCACACTCTGCCAAGCACAGAGATTGTTCATTTTTATCTCTCCACCATTTTCAGCATTGCATTATTTCATCTTTGATGCTGATAGCATCTTAGAAAAACCTTATGTGGTAATTAAGAAATTTCTTGTGATGTTATATGCAAAGATTTCTCCATAAAATAATTCCAAGAACCCTTTCCTTTTACCCTTTGTAAAACATATTGAACATAAACTTTCTTGTGAAATGAGAAAAAGATTTTGAAAGCAAACTAATATGTTCAGTAAACACAGAATTATTACCTTCCTTATACTTCAGTAGCTATTCACAGTATTTGGTTTCTGAGTTGTATAGACTAATACTCTGATGGAGGTTGATTCAAAGGATCTGAAAAACCCATTGTAAATGTCTCTCTTAAGACAGGCTGTTCATTTCACCTTTTTATCCAAGTATCATTTTGGTTACTACCAAATGGTTTGTTTCCATTTTGCTAAAGATCTCTTTAATAAATATCCTCCTTATTTGTAATATATATATGTTATTATTATAAAAAGATTCATGTATAGTGAAAATCAGTGCTTATCATCCTGTAATAATGTTTTTAGTATTTCTATCATACTAGCCAATTTTGAGTAGTCCTTCCATATAAAGGATCTTTTTCCTTGCACTAGGAAATCTCTCAGGCTATTTATGCTTCATTTCTATTTGTATTTGTGTGATGTTTTTTATATTTGAACTTTTCCTTTTTTTTTTTGGTTACCAGTTGAACATTGTCATTTTATTCCTCATTTCACTGCTTGTCACTTGCCATCTAACATTGAAAATATCCTTTACTTATTTACAAAGATGTTCGAAGATTCAAAGAAAACTTAGATATTTAACCCCTGCTCTTGGGTTGTTTTGGTTCTGTACTCGTATTTCAGTAAGAATAACTTACCTAGTTAAATACTTTGTTTAATTCTCTGTGATTGATAATACAGTAGATCTATGTTTGTTTCCATACAACTTGCACATTGTTGCTTTTTCTAGTGCTAATTATGTTGAGTTCTGAAGTCCCATTTACACATTTGTGTTTTGTTTCAGATACATCTATTGCGATGAAATTGACTTGGCTGCTGACACAGTGCTTGCTACCCTTTATGCTGCCAAAAAGTACATCGTTCCTCATCTCGCCCGTGCCTGCGTCAATTTCCTGGAGACCAGTTTGAGTGCAAAGAACGCTTGCGTGCTGCTTTCCCAGAGCTGCCTCTTTGAAGAACCTGACCTGACCCAGCGTTGCTGGGAGGTGATTGATGCCCAAGCTGAGCTAGCGCTCAAGTCTGAGGGATTCTGTGATATTGATTTCCAAACATTAGAGAGTATCCTCCGCAGGGAGACTCTGAATGCCAAAGAGATTGTTGTTTTTGAGGCTGCTCTCAATTGGGCTGAAGTTGAGTGTCAGCGCCAAGAGCTGTCACTGAGCATTGAAAATAAACGGAAGGTCCTTGGAAAGGCGCTGTACTTGATCCGAATTCCCACTATGGCCCTTGATGACTTTGCAAATGGTGCCGCCCAGTCTGGAGTTTTGACTCTGAATGAAACCAACGATATCTTTCTTTGGTACACAGCAGCCAAAAAGCCTGAGCTAGAGTTTGTGAGCAATGCCCGTAAGGGCCTCGTTCCACAGCGCTGCCACCGCTTCCAGTCTTGTGCCTACCGAAGCAACCAGTGGCGATACCGGGGTCGGTGTGACAGCATTCAGTTTGCTGTGGACAAAAGGGTCTTTATTGCTGGCTTTGGCCTCTATGGCTCCAGCTGTGGCTCAGCAGAATATAGTGCCAAGATTGAACTCAAACGCCAGGGCGTCATTCTGGGACAGAACTTAAGCAAGTATTTCTCAGATGGATCTAGCAACACTTTCCCAGTGTGGTTTGAGTATCCCGTGCAGATTGAGCCAGACACCTTTTACACAGCCAGCGTCATTTTGGATGGCAATGAATTGAGTTACTTTGGACAGGAAGGAATGACAGAGGTTCAGTGTGGCAAAGTGACTGTGCAGTTTCAGTGCTCTTCAGACAGTACTAATGGTACTGGTGTGCAGGGAGGACAAATTCCTGAACTTATATTTTATGCTTAAAAAATCATTTCCAAAAGAATGTGTGATCTGTGAAGTGCATATATGGTTCAGACATGTTGATGCTTTGCTTATCTGCAGATAGGTGATCAGTACAGGTAATTTGTAATTATTAATGCTATGGGCAGTTCATAATTACTTTTTAGCCTAAAATGCAGCTTTCCACTCCTAACTAGATGCTCAAAAGAGCCAAGTTCTGATTAAGGCTATGTTATTTTAAGAGTTGCGTCTATATGCTAAGAAAAATTGTGTACATTTTCTTTACCAGTTTTGTCTAGTTAACCTTTCTATAATTGTCTCAAATTTCCCTTTGGGTTTTATTTTGATCATAGTGTAAATATGTAGTATAAAATAGAGGTGAAGGGTTATTTTATTTTTGAGACTCAAGAAAAAATTGACTAGTTTGGAAGGAAGTTCCTTTACCTACAAGTAATATAGCAAGTGGGTAATAATCACTTTTAACTTTTATTCCTTTTCTCTGCTTTTCAGCTTTTGCTTTGTACTTACTATGTGAATTAATTGGACTGGTACATGTTAAGCTAAGGGAGCAATTTCCCTGGAGGTGTCAATGAAAAATTGAAAGGCTGGATTTTTTAAAAGGGACTCCTTGAGAACAATTAACTTATTTTTCTTTAATCTAGAAGGATGGAATTTTGAAGCACATATATTTCTTTTGGAAGTAACTTCACAATCATAGTTTTCATTCATAACAGAAAAGGGCTACAGGATTGTCACTTATTGGAAAGAAGAGAAATCTTAAAGTTACCAAATTGAGAACACATGTTAGAATTCACAATTTGGAGGGGGAAAAAAAGCTAGAGCTTTTTCCCCTATATAAATATGTTCTTCATACAAAATGGTTGCTTGTCTAGATTATTTACTATATACTATTTTATCATTCTATATCCTCTGTTAAAAAAGTACCATACAGGGGCAGCTAGGTGGCGCAGTGAGTAGAACATGGGCCCTGGAGTTCGGAGGACCTGAGTTCAAATCCAGCCTTAGATACTTGACACATATACTAGCTGTGTGACCTTGGGCAAGTCACTTAACCCCAATTGCCCTGCCACAAAAACAAAACAAAACAAAAAAGGACCATACAATTGGTTGAATGCCAGTTAGTTAACAGAGCACTGCATATAAGAATAAGTTTTATTTGTTTTGCCTAATACCTGCTTTGAACACATGATAATACATCCATTAGTGATAATTCTTTAAAATTCCTAGATGGCCAGAATAGTGCCCTCTGGTCATCCTAAAGTGGTATTATATACCTACAGAAAATAGAGTATGGTCTGGAGGGATTAAAGTGGATTATACTTAATATCCAAAATATCATCGTTGTATCAGGCTTTCTCATGTGTTCTATGCACACCATAAATAAAGGAATGTCTCCTTTACAAGAAATAATCTTCTTTATAAGATGGCTCATGGCAGTTTGGAACCTACATTATTTGTAACGTTGAATATGATTGACCTCCTGGCCATTTGCATGTGAATTATCCATGCACTCCTGGGTTGCTTTCCTGCCCAGTATGATCCTGAGATGGCTTCCCCCCCGCCACCCAGAGTGCGGCTTCTGGCTGCCTCCTTCCCCTTGCTCAGCACAGTCCTAGACTGGCTTTTTGAAGCTAGGGGTTAGTATTAGGGTGTGTGTGCGTGTGTGTGCTTGCACACTCAGGAATTTACTTTTTTTCCATGTCTGCCAACTAGGCAGTAGAACAGAAATATTCCTCTGTTCACCCTGGTATGGTGCTAGGCAGTTTTCCTTCACCCTCTTTAGTGTGCTACCAGGCCACTTTCTTCCCTCTACCTAATAAAATGGGGATGGCTTTCTCATTACCTAATCTAGTAGAGGAGGACAGTGAATTGTCTGAGATTTCAGAATCTTCTGTGCTGCTGTCCCCATCAAGAGTTTACTGTCACTGGTAATTAGAGAATACCCCTAGGACCGCTTTCCAAGAACTTTAATAATAATGATATTGTGGAGATTGTGGATAGGGAGAATAGCCAAAATACTAATGGAATAAAGGGAAATATTCCCTAGAAAATTACTGCGAATTATTTTTTAATATAGTTAAAATTACCTGTTAACTCCTTGCCACCACAAAACAAGTACAAAAAATGAGCCTGATGAGGCATCGTGCATTCTTTTATAAAAGGCAAAGTGTCGGAAACTAGGAAAACGGCATTGCACCAAGGATTTGAGGTAGACATGATGACCTTATTCTGAAATTTGCTCAGTTCAGTGAGTCATTGTCCATGCTGTTCTCAAATAGCTATATTCTTGGTGGCATTAAGAATGAACGTGATGACAGCCAGATAAAAATATCCCCTTTTGTGTCTGCCAGTAAACTCGTTCTCTTTTTACATTTACCTTCCATTCCTTTTTTAAAGTGCTGGTCTACTATGTGTTGAGATTAGACAGATATTCTTGAGTTAAAGTTGGGCATCCTACTTACTTACAGTGGAAAACTTCATTTTAAATCTCCTATCCCTTCAATATTTTAGACAAAGTGGAATGAAAACTGATGTGCTTGCTTTAGCTTTTCTGAGTATATTCTTGGTAGTTATAGGTTATAAAACTACACCATATTTCTAACAAACCAGACAACTTTGGTATATAAACACAACTTCAATAAACAGAACATGCTGTAGATGCTATTTTTAAACGTACCTGGCAGTCTTTGTATTTCAATGTTAATTCTGGGGATAGAGGGAAACTAGACTAGCGTTCTAATGTAACATTCTTTATATCTTAAATAGTATTTAAGTAAATGGTTTAATTTCTACATAATTATTGCACTGAATTTTTTTAAGGTGCTTAAGCTAAGCTAATTTCAGATCACAGCAGCCAATTGTGCTTCAGGGTGCTTGAATTTAGCAGGCTTATAGCATTATTTATGAAGGACAAATATATAAATATGAAGTACCTCATGTTGAATGTTTATTGTACTGTATCTTTAATGTAACAGTGCAGATCTTGTTAGACACATGAATGTGTATAATCATGTTAAATACAAATAAACATAAAACTGGTTTGTAGAGTTACTTTCTTCAGTATTTTTTAAATCTTTGTGTAATAAGCAGGCACAGTGTCTACTTTAAAAATTTTTCATTTATATAGATATTTCGATAGGATCACTTGTTTTGCTCGCTTTTAAGTTATCTTGCATCATCAAAGAAGTAACAAGTCTGAGACAGAATCATTCAGGAACAATAAATGTGTTAATCAATTATGTTGTTAAAGGCCGACTGTTAAGCTAATGAGATGGAGTGCATGGGTGCATATATATGTATTCCTTTTATTAAATTCCTCACTGGCTGACATTTGGATGATAAGCTTCAGAAATTTCTTTGTGAATCTTGCCAAACTAGGAAAACAAACGCACTGTGCTTAGGCTAAGTGACATCTAGTATTAGATATGAACATGCTTCTGGTCCCTGTTATGCCAAGCCAGGAAATATTTCAGAATTCAGATATCATATTAGAGGTTAAAAGATAAACATTTTTACTAGATCAGCTGAATTGTTTTCCATTTTATGTTCCTTTATTAAATTAAGATCATAACCTCTGTGCATCTTTGCATCTTTCTGCTACTTTTCAACTAAAGAGTTGATTATGGAAGCCTCTCCATGTTCACTGACCCAGTTCATGTATTCAGAATTCATCTTTCTGAAGCAAACATGCTATAAAAAGGATTTTTGGAAATATTCCAGAGAAAAAGAGCTGTCTTCTCTCTTCATGTTAATCCCAGATACAACTTGAATTGCAAAAAAAAAAATCTTTATATCCATGAATGTCTTAGCTGTTACCTCCATCATACTCTACTTTAAAGTGTATAAATTCCTCACCTTTGACTGATATCTGTTGTAGTGAACCTATCTGCCTTCTTTTTTTATTTGTGAACCAACTGGTTATTAGAATTATCTTTTCTTTCCTGGTGAATGTAGAAAGATAGTGCTAAAACTGCTTGCCTGATGATGACAGAAAGAGTCAAGAGGGGATCCCCCAGTTAACATGTATTAAGCACCTACTGTGTGCTGGACACTGCACCAATGGACATGGAGGCCAGAATATCCAAGAAAGAGCCACTGAAGATGCTTTATAAATATTCTTTCTTTGACTTTTCGTTGTATTGTTTTAAATTATTAAAAAAGTATAAAATTCTTATTTGTAATGCCGTAATACGAATAGACACTTAAAATTTCTAGTTAATTTTTTATAATTTTGGTCAAATAATATTTATTGGAAACCTATTTTGTATACACCATTATGTGTTCTCATATGATATAGATGTATTATAAAAAAGGTTGGCTGGCTATAAAGCACAGTTCCATAAAATGAGATCTTATTAACTTCTCAGTAAGATCAAATAGGCTGGACTGGATTTTTTTTTTGTTGAGAAAGATTAAAATGATGACTTACCCCATAGGGCTACTGCTCATTGTAGTAAACCAGCACTTCTTTGCCTTCTGGGAATAGCTGGAAGCACTTTGCAGCAGTTTTCTGTTTTCGTAATCTTTTCCTTGCCATTGACCCTTAACATCATCCATTACCCTAGACTCAGGAATTTCAGTGGGATTTCACATTTGTGATTTCTGGAACTTAGTTCCCAGCGCATAGTAGGCACTTAGTAAATTGTAAATATTTGACAAATTAAATTATCTTCCCCACTCTTTTCTTATAGTGTTTATGATGTATAATAATTGTGAGGTGATTTATTAAATTTTAGTAATAAATGCAGATTTTTAGTAATAAATGCACAAGATGTACTTGAAAAAAAAATCTTGAACATTGAAAAATGCAAAGACAAATGCCCCTTATTTTGTCAGGTTGATATTTGAATATTAAAGTATTGGTATTAGAGTTCTGTATATGAAGTTTTTTGAATGGTGACCAGTACTAGTGACATTTAAACACTAACTTACAATTTAATAATAAATATCCTAGAATTTCAGAGTTGGAAGGGACCATAGAGATAATTTGTTTCCACACTCCCAACCTGCATAGGTAATTAAGGTAGTAGCCTTCCAGAACTATTTATTTTATAATTGAAGAATCTGAGACTCAGACACAGGTGAAATGAGTTTGCCTGAGGCCACATAACCACATACATGCTGTTAGAGCTACTCCTGGAATCCAGGTCTCTGACTTCTTGTCCAGGAAACTTTTCATTTCACAATTTCAGTGTAAATTATTGTTGTGTTTGCCCTTCGTTTTCGAAGAGGACCATGACATCAGGGAAATGATGATATGACTTGCAGTTGACTTTGATTTGAGTGAGTGAGGGCTGTGCAAGGTCACCAGCCTCACTTTTTCCTCCAGAGCCATCTGGATCCAGTGAATATGTAGTCTAAATGTTTCTTTGTTAATAGTGACTGGACTGAGATTTAAACAGAGGCATATATTTCAGAAGATATTCTGAAGTCTCTAGCTTAGTTGACTTTAACCACAGTGGTGAACATTATACTTCAAAATTAGGTCATACATTTTGATGATTTTCCACAGTTTAAGTGCAATATACTATTCCCTTATGTCATAATTATTGCTTAGATTATTAATAATGGTGTATGTGAAAGGAAATGCATTTCAAGAGTATACCAGTAATTCTATATTTTTTAAAAAAAACTAAGCCTGTTAATAAATCTGTTTAAAATGACCAGCATATAGAGTAAACACTTCACAGATTAACGTGAACTATTTTACCATACATTGAATTCTTAGCACATCAGATATATTATGGATAGAAAGTTTGCATTTTTCATTTTTAAAACTATATGTTAAATGTATCTAAGTGAAAGATAGTGACTGCTAAAATGAAAATGAGCTTGTTAGGCTATTATGAGTGAGGTGAAATAATAATAGCTAATATTTATATAGTGATTAGTATGTGTCAGTATGTGCTTTACTCATTTATTGTTATCTCCTTAATCCTCGCAACCATGCTGGGTTTTTCCCATTTTAAAGACTGAGGCAAACAGGTTAAGTGATTTGCCTGGGATAATACATCTAGTGTCTGAAGCCAGATTTGAGCTCAGGTGTTTCTGGCTTGGGCCTGGCACTCTAATCACGGCACCATTTATCTGACCAATTTGGAAGATATGTGTGGTACCATAAGATTTCAAAGTCTGATGCTTACATCAACCAATTCTGAACTTTGTTTTTTATTATACCTCCCTTTCCCCAAATACTTTAAACTGGGCAATAATAATGAAAGTTATCTCCTTTGCAAAGCACTTTGCATATTGTTTGATCAAATAGTAATTAGAAGTACCCTACACAGCATAAATGAGTTTTGAGTCCCCTTTTGCCCTGAAACTTGGTAACTATGTTTACACTACCGTGTGTACCCTTTTCTTGCGCTCTCCCTCTAGTTTTGCAACCGTGAACAACTGCCATTTTCCTCAGATGGCCCCACTCACTATTTCTATAATTTCATTTTTTAATTTTAAAAAAAATTTGTGTTTGGACATGCCTTCTTGTGAGCGTTTTCACATTCAAAGCAAAATACAAGTATATGAAACTGTTATATTCACTTCATGTAATTTGTTTAAAAAGTTCCTCACTTTCAGAATTCTGTTACCTTCTGCATACTGTATTTTACAAATTTTTCAGTTTTTTTTTTCTTTTTGGCATCATGATTGCTAACACCCACCTCCTCACTCTCCCTCCCCCCAATGCCCACTCCTAACTTGAAAAAAAAGGGGGGACTGAAAGCCCTTGTAACTTAAGAATAATGAGTGCACATAGTAGCCATGTCCAAAAATGTATGTCTGCCCTTTGATTCCATCACTCGTTTGTCAAGAGGGGTAATATGCTTCATCACAGGTCCCCTGAAAATATGGCTGCTCAAAGCCTTGGTCAGTTTTTAAGTCTTTCAAAGCTGTTTTATGGTGTTGTTGACCATGTATCGGTTGTTCTCTTCACTCTGTGTCAGTCCATGCTACCATGGATTCTCTGGCAATCTCTTTGTCTTTTCTTATGGCACCATAATTTTTCATTATGTTCATATGCCATACTTTGTTCAGCCGTTCCCAAATGAAAGACCTCCCTTTATATTTTAATTCTTTCCTTTTTTTTCTTTTTCCTTTTAAACACCCCTTCAGTTGTTTTGCTTGTGATTATTTCCTCTCTCCTATTATCCCCCCTTTTAAGTCCCACCCACCCACTTGTTTCTCTGTTGACTTTGAGGTATTTCTGCATCAAACTCTGTGTGGGGGAGCGGGGAGGGAGAGCCAGGAACTCAAGACCATGTTTTCAACGGTAGAGACTGAAGACTGACACGATGGTCCAGATAAGAATTAACAGTCTGCTTTCAAGTTCTGGGAGGCTACTACTTTAATTCTTTAATTGCCTATGTTGGTGCTGGTTTTGCTTATAGCTCTATTGGGTATGGGCTTCTGGATAAGATTTTGTCCAGTTCTATAATGGAAATAGTCACTGTAATTTCTAAGTGGATTTCTTGATTGTTATTTGGTCTGGAGCAAATTTGATGTTTTTGGTTAAGTTAGTGAGAAGTGGGCAGTTAGCTTCTTGAAAATCCCTACTATACACTTTCAAATGGCCTTTAAGCCGGTATTGTGCTTAAACCCTGATTAATATAAAAATATAAAATGTAAAAGCATAATAGATGAAGTCTACCCCTTTTCAGAGAAAATTAAGTTCCGGAAATATTTGGGATACTAAATGAATTAAAGGAATGTTCATTGTAGCTAAAGGTACAAATCCCAGCGTTGTAGCTAAACGTTCAAATCCCAGCTTGATAAAAACTGCTATCCAGGATGCCAGAATCTCCAAAGAGGAAAAAGGGGAAGTATTTTTTCCCCCACTTAATTAGTGTTTTATTTTTTCCAATTACAGTTAAGACATTTTTTTTTTTCCTTTGAGTCTCTACTTATGGTCATAATAGAGTTTCTTCTCTTGGGCTGACTTTTTGACTACCCCTAGATAGCTATATAATTTTTGTAGTATTTTGGTTTGCTTAAATTTTTATCTCCGGTTCTTGAACTGGGGCTTTGTGTCCAGTGCAGGATCCATGTCCTGCTGTGCCTGTGGGTAGAACGGTCTGCCTGATTTGGTCTCACCCTGGGTTACCTATATTCCTGAGGTCCCTCTGAATCTTTGACCATTGGGTTTTTAGGAGTCCCTACAACAAAGGTGTCAAACATACAGCCCAAACCAGACTAAAATGTAATTGAGAAATATTTAACACAGTAAATAAAAATAGACTAAAACAGATAAAATTACAATTTAAAACTAAGTCAATATGTGGCCCATAGGTATCTTTATTATAGATTACTGATCGAATTTCTATTTCAATTTGACACCGTTGCATGATCTCTCAGGACCCAGTATTAGGGATTTTAGAGCCCCTGATCATCTGAGCTGCCCTGGTCTGAGCACCCCCTTTCCATACTGGTCACAGCTATTCCCCAGGACTTCCAAAGTCCTTACTCCCACCCACTCATGCCCTGTTTTTTCTGATAACCCTGAGGCTTTCTGTGTAAAGACAATTTCCAACATTCACTTTCATAAGATTTTGAGTTACAAATTTTTTTCTCCCCCCTTCTCCCCACCTCCCCAAGACAGCGTGCAATCTGATACAGGCTACACACATACAATCCTATTAGAAACATGTCCACATTAGTCATGTTGTGAAGGAAGAATTGGAACAAAAGGGAAAAACCATGAGAAAGAAAAGGGAAAAAAAATAGTATGTTTCAGTCTGCACTCAGACTTCATTGTTCTTTCACTGGATAGCATTTTCCATTGTGAGTCTTTTGGAGTTGTCTTACATCATTGTATTGCTGAGAATAGCTAAGTCTATCAAAACTGGTCACCTCACAATGTTGCTGTTACTGTGTACGGTGTTCTCTTGGTTCTGCTCACTTCACTCAGCATCAGCTCCTGTAAGACTTCAAGGTTTTTCTGAAATCCACCAGCTCATCATTTTTTATAGCACAACAGTATTCAATCACAATCATATACCACAACTTGTTCATCCACTCCCCACTTGATGGGCATCTTCTCAATTTCTAGTTCTTTGCCACCACAAAGCTGCTATAAATATTTTTGTACTTGTGGGTCCTTTTCCCTTTTTTATGATCTCTTTGGGACATAGATCTAGTAGTGATATTGCTAGATCAAAGGGTATGCAGTTTTCTAGCCCTTTGGGCATAGGAACAAGAATTTATTAACCTCCTACTATATTCTAGGCTCTGCTAAGGGCTTTATATATGTTGTCTCATTTGAGGATTCTGGAGAGGCAGTTTTCCATTATTTTGAGATTCATTTGTTTATTCCACATTTTTAAGGGTCTTCTACTGTGTGAAGACCACTGGTAAGCACTGAGATAAATATAAAATTTAAGTAAGACATCTAATTCATGCCTCCGTGGGGATTATGATCCAGTTGGGGATAAAACACCAACAGAACCCCAATGTACAGTATTACATGACAAGAACATCAAATGCTCAGCTGTTTGAACTTCAAGAAAGTTGTTTAGGAAATTGAAAATAGCTCTAGGTGAGGGAGATTCCTAGCCTAAGTCTGTTGTCTTACAGTGGTTCCAAACATGTCTTGAGAAACTTATATGAAATTAACTTTTCAGGAGTAAATTACCAAGCATTGTCCTGGATTCAGGAGGACCTGAGTTGAAATCAGCCTCTTACAAGCTTTGTGACCCTGGGCAAGTCACTTAACTCCAATTGCTTCCAAAAAACAAAATAAACAAACAATAACAAAGTAGTTTTCCAGCCAATGCAGGTCACATTCTGGAGAACCAGCTTGGTGTAGTGGAAGGAGCACTGAACCAGATGACCTGGATTATAATACGGTTTACTGTGGCTACTTTGCTCCTTGTTGCTTATGCGTCCTTAGGCAAGCCAGTTCACTTTTTTTGAGCCACAGTTTCCTCACTTATCAAGCGAGGGACTTGGACTATATGGCTTCTAAGGTATTTTTCTACTTTAGATCATCCTATGATTCTTAAGGTGATAGAATAAGGCAGAAGTCAGGTCATCTTTGGCAAAGGAAATATGGAAAACTCTTGTAATTGCTGCTGCTACTACTACTACTACTACTACTACTACTACTACTACTACTACTACTACTACTACTGGCATTTACACTACTAGAGCCAAATACGTGCCAGCACTGTGGTAAGTGCCTTACAATTATCTCCTTTGATCTTTGAATTAATCTTGGGAATTAGGTGCTATTATTTTCTCCATTTCACAGTTGAGGAAACTGAGGAAAGTAAAGGTTAAGCAACCTACCCAGGGTTACATAGTAAGTGTTTGAGGTCAGATTTGAACTCAGGTCTTCCTGACTCCAGACTCAATACTCTGCTTTATCCACTAGCACCTAGCTGAGATAATGTGAAAACAAGATTCTCAGAGAATGATTTATATACCTTTCTTACTTAATGTAATTAATTAAAAAATAGAGTACACATAGGCAGCTAAGAGCCAGGGCAGCTAGATGGCACAGTAGATGGAGTGCTGGGCTTGGAATCAGGAACACCCAAGTTCAAATCTGGCCTTAGACACGTACTAGATGTGTGCCCCTGGGCAAGTCACTTAACCCTGTTTGCCCCACTTTCCTCATCTGTAAAATGAGCTAGAGAAGGAAATGGCAAACCACTCCAGTATCTTTGCCAAGAAAACCCTAACTGGGGTCATGTAAAGTTGGACAGGACTGAATAACAACAAAAAAGCTAAGAGCTAGCAAAGATGCAAAGAACATAGAGGGTGTTCTGAAAGTCTTACTGCCGTTTTAAGTACTAAGGCTTTTTTTGTGATATCCTCTATAAAATGAACCTACGTTCTTGATTAGGTTTTCTTTTTGTAGCTCCTCTTCCACAGAGTCTTTCCATTACACCCTGTAAATTAGACATGGGAGTGGTTCCTACTAGCATGGGCAAGCTCGAGCTGATCACAGAGAAACCTTTCTATTTCAGTGAATGCCCTGGGAGGCCTCAGAAGATGACTCTTAGAGAGCTGAACATGCGTGTGCATGCTGAGTGATTAAGACCTGCTCATGAGATGGTCTAGGAGAACATTTCATTTTGCAAATGAAAAGAGTAGATGTTTAACTAGTACTACCTTAGCCTCAGGATGACGTGCCTTACCTTTAGTTAAATTTTAGACACTTTTCTAAGTTCCTCCAAGCTCCCCCAAAATTATTAGAGGCTAAAATTGGTGATTTTACCAATGCAGTATACTCTTTGTGGTAGCTAGATGACTCGGTGGATATCGTGCTGGGCCTGAAGTCAGGAAGACTTATCTTCGTGAGTTCAAATCTGGCCTCAGATGCTAGTTGTGTGACCCTGGGCAAGTCACCTCTTTGCCTCAGTTTTCTCAACTATAAAATAAACTAGAGAAGGAAATGGGAAACCGCTCCAGTGACTTACTTGGTCAAGAAAATCTCAAAAGGAGTCACAAAGAATTAGACAAAACTGAAACGACTGAACAACAAATATTCTTTCGAGTAATCTGAACCTTTATAATTACTTTATTCTGGCTACTTCTAGGTATGATGTCAAAATAATATTTTACTCTTGTAATGGCAAGGTACATTACTTTTCATGACCATACAATGCACAGAGAAAACAGTACACACCTAAAAGTGCTAAGAAGAAAAACACTGAGTTCATTAAACTAAATAATAACCTATAGACTCCGGTGGAAAGTGACCTGATATTTTCAAAGTCTGATTAGGAATTTATTTTTTAAAATGTCCTGTTCACTTTTTGAAGATGCTGTGTTATGAAATAACAGTTCATTCATTTAAAGTGATTTTTCTAGCAGTGGTAATATTTTTTGTTTTTATTTTTTTTTCAAATTTTTAACATTTTTTATTTAAATTTTTTAGTTCCAAATTCTATCCCTCTCTTCCTCCCACCTGTCCCCCATCCCTGAGACAATAAGCAATCAGATATAGGCTATACATGTGCAATTATGTAAAACATTGTTATATTAGTCATTTTGTATGATAAAACAAAAAAAATGAAAGAAAGTAAAAATAGCATCCTTCAGTCTGCATTCAGTCAACATCAGTTCTTTCTCTGGAGGCAGATAGTATCAATGGTCCTTTGGGATTGTCTTTGATCATTGTATTGCTGAGAATAGCTAAGTCATTCACAATTCTTCATTGAACAATAATGCTGTTACTGTCTACAATGTTCTCTGGGTTCTGTTCACCTCACTATGCATCTGTTCATGTAAGTATTTACAGGTTTTTCCGAAATCATCCTGCTTGTTGTTTCTTATAGTACAACAATATTCTATTATATTAATCTACCACAGCTTGTTTTGGCATTCCCCAGTTGATGGGCATCCCTTTGATTTTCAGTTCTTAGCCATCACAAAAAAGCTATTATAAATATTTTTGTACAGATAAGCTCTTTTCCCTTTTTTAGATGTCTTTGGGATATAGACCTAGCAGTGGTGTTGCTGCATCAAAGGGTATGCACAGTTTTATAGCCCTTTAAGCGTGGTTCCAAATTGTTCCCCAGAATGGTTGGATCAGTTTACAACTCCACCAAGAATGCATTAATGTCTCAGTTTTCCCACAAACCCTCCAACATCCATCTTTTTTGTTGTATTAACCACTCCGATAGGTATGAGGTGGCACCTCAGAATTGTTTTAATTTGCATTTCTCTGACCAATAGTGATTTACATAATTTTTTCATATAACTATAGATAGCTTTGATCTATTTGTCTAAAAACTGCCTGTTCATATCTTTTGACTTGTTTATTGTTGTTTATCAATTAGAAATGACTTGTATTTTTTTTAATAAATTTGGCCCAGTTCATATATTTGAGAAACGAGGTCTTTTTCAGAGATATTTGTTGCAAAAATTTCCCCCAGTTTTCTGCTTTCCTTATAATTTTGTTTGCATTGGTTTTTCTGTGCAAAAACTTTTTAATTTTATATAATCAAATTATTTATCTTACATTCGTAATGCTTTCTAGATCTTCTTTAGTCCTAAATTTTTCCCTTATCCATGTATCTGACAGATAAACTATTCTATGCTCTCTTAATTTGCTTATGGTATCACCCTTTATGTACCCATTTGACCTTATTTTGATTTACAGTGTGAGATGTTGGTCTATGCCTAGGTTTAGCCATATTGTTTTCTAGTTTTTTCAGCAGTTTTTGTCAAATAATGGGTTTTTGTTCCAAAAGCTTGGATCTTTGGGTTTATCATATACTAGATTACTGTGGTCATTTACTATAATGTAATTTGTACCTATTCTATTCCACTGATACACCACTTTTATTTCTTCGCCAGTACCAGATGGTTTTGATTATAATTGCTTTATAACAAAGTTTGAGATCTGGTGTGGCTAGACCACCTTCTTTCACATTTTTTTTCATTGACTGGGTTGATATCCTTGAGCTTTTGCTCTTCCAGATGAATTTATTTTTTTCTAATTCTATATTTTTTTGACAGTTTAGTATGGCAGTGAATAAACAGATTAATTTAGGTAGCATTGTCATTTTTATTATATTGGCTCAGCTTACCCATGAGTAATTAATATCTTTACAATTGTTTAGAGTTTTACAAATGTTTTATAGTTGTGTTCATATAGTTCCCGGGTTTGTCTTGGCAGGTAGACTTCCGAGAATTTTGTATTGTCTACAGTTATTTTAAATAGAATTTCTCTTTCAATCTCTTACTGCTGCTGATTTATATGTGTATATTTTGTATCCTGCAACTTTGCTAAAGTTGTTAATAATTTCAAGTAGTTTTTTAGTTGATTCTCTAGAATTTTCTAAATATAACATCATATCATCTGCAAAGAATGATAGTTTTGTTTCCTCATTGCCTATTCTAATTCCTTTAATTTATTTTTTCTTCTCTTACTGAGAACATTTCTAGTACAAAGTTAAATAATAGAAGTAATAATGGGTATCCTTGCTTCACTAGCTTATCCCTATTACAGATAATGTTTACTGATGGTTTTAGATAAATAGTATTTATCATTTTAAGGTAAGCTCCATTTATTCCTGTGCTCTCTAGTGTTTTTAATAGGAATTGGTGCTGTATTTTGTCAAAGGCTTTTTCTGCATTTGTTGAGATAATCCTATGATTTCTGTTGGTTTTGTTATTTGTATGATCAATTATGCTGATAGTTTTCCTAATATTGAACCAGCCCTGCATTCCTGGTGTAAATCCTACATGGTCATGGTGTATGATACTTTTGATAAATTGTTGTAATCTCTTTGCTAGTGTTTTATTTAAAATTTTTGCATTCATTAGGGAAATTGGTCTATAATTTTCTATCTCTGTTTTGACTTTTCCTGGTTTGAGTATCAACACCATATTTGTGTTGTAAAAGGAATTTCTTTCACCTATTTTCCCAAATGGTTTATATAGTTTTGGAAATAATTGTTCTTTAAATGTTTGGTAGAATTTGCTTGTGAATCCATCTGGTCCTGGAGATTTTTTCTTAGAAAGTTCATTGATGACTTGTTCAATTTCTTTTTTTTTAAGATTGGGTTTTTTAAGTATTTTATTTCTTCTCATGTTAGTCTGGGTAATTTATATTTTTTGTAGTTATTCATCTATTTCATTTAGATTGTCAAATTTATTGGCATACAATTGGGCAAAATCACTCCTAACAATTATCTTAATTTCCTCTTCATTGGTGGTGAATTAATCTCTTTCATTTGATAATAATTTGGTTTTCTTCTTTCCTTTTTTTAAATCAAATTAACCAATGGCTTATCTATTTTATTGGTTTCTTCATAAAACCAGCTTCTAGTTTTATTTATTAGTTCAATGATTTTCTTACCTTCAGCTTTATTAATCTCTCCTTTGATTTTCAGGATTTCTAATTTGATGTTTAATTGGGGATTTTTAATTTGTTCTTTTTCTAGTCTTTTTTTTTTAGTTTCATGCCCAATTCATTGATCTTCTTTTTCTCTATTTTATTAGAGAAACTAGAGATACAGAATTCCCCCTAAGTATTGCTTTGGTTGCATCCCATAAATGTTAGTATGTTGTCTCATTGTTTTCATTTTCTTTAATGAAATTATCAATTGTTTCTATGGTTTGTTCTTTGACCCACTTTTTTTGGATTAGATTATTTAATTTCCAATTAATTTTTTATCTCTTTGTTGTCCATTATTGAATGTAGTTTTTATTACATTATGATCTGAAAAGGATGAGTTTACTATTCTCGCTTTTTCTGCATTTGGTTGAGAGGTTTTTATGTTCTAATACTTGTTCAGTTTTTGTGTAGGTGCCATGTACCACTGAGAAAAAGGCATATTCCTTTCTATTCCTCTTCATTTTTTTTCCAGAGATCTATCATATCTAAATTTTTCAAAATTTTATTCACCCTTTAACTTCTTTCTTTTTTTTTTTTGGTTAGATTTATCTAGTTCTGAGAGTGGAAAGTTGAGGTCTACCACTAGTATAATTTTATTATCTATTTCTGCCTGTAACTTACTCAATTTCTTCTTCAAAAATTTGGATGCTGTACTATTTGGTGCAGATATGTTTAGAATTGATATAACTTCATTATCTATGGCACCTTTCAGCAAGCTGTAGTTTCCTTCTCTATCTCTTTTAGTTAGATCTATTTTTGCTTTTGCTTTGTTTGAGATCATGATTGCTACCCCCAGCTTTCTTTGCTTCAACTGAAGCTTAATAGATTCTGCTCCAGCCCCTTACCTTTACCCTGTGTGAATCTCTGTGTTTCTTGTAAATAACATATTGTAAGATTCTGGTTTTTAATCCATTCTTCTATCCACTTCCATTTTATGGGTGAGTTCATCCCATTCATATTTATAGTTATGATGACTAACTCTGTATTTCTTCCCTCCATGCTATTTTTCACTTTTTTATCCATCTCTCTCACCCTCTACCCTTTCCCTTCTCACAAGAGTTTTACTTCTGATCACTACTTTGCCCAATATGCTTTCCCTTTTGTCAGTCTCCCCTCCCCATTCTATAGTGCCCATCCATTTTTACTTCCTTATAGAGTAAGATAGATTTCTATATACAACTGAGTGTTAATGTTATTCCCTCTTTGAGTCAGTTTTGCTGAGAGTAAGGTTTAAACTTCATCCTCCCCCCCCCCCCCCTCTTCCCTTCTATTATAATAGCTCTTTCATTCCTCTTTTATGTGGAATAATTTACCCCATTCAATCTCCCCTCCTCCTTCTTCTGGTGCAATTATTTTTTCTCACCACTTTATTTTATTTTTTGGTGTATCACCCTGTCAAAATCACCTTATATTCACACATACCTTCTAATTGCTCTTATAGTAATAAAGTTGTTAAAAGTTACCAATATTATCTTGCCATATAGAAGTATACAGTTTAACCTTATTTAATTTTTTATGTTTTCTCTTTCTTGTTTCTTTTTTACCTTTTTGTGTTTCCCTTAAGTCTTATATTTGGCTATCATTTTTTTTTTTATTCAGCTCCAGTCTTTTAATTAGAAATGCTTGAAAGTCCTGTGTTTCATTAAATATTCATTTTTTTTCCCTGAAAGGTTAGATTCAGTTTTGGTGGGCAGGTGATTCTTGGTTGTGATCCTAACTCCTTTGCCTTCAGGTAGATCATATTTCAAGCCCTCTGGTTATTTAATGTGGAACCTACCAAATCTTTGTAATCCTGACTGTAGCTCCACAATATTCGAATTGTTTCTTTTTTACTGCTTGCAGTACTTTCTCCATGAGCTGTGAACTCTGGAATTTGGCTATGATGTTCTGGGAAGTTTTCATTTGAAGATCTCTTGCAGGCAGTGACTGATGGATTCTTTCAGTTCTGCTGCTGGGTTGCTGTAGAAACAGGGTCTCTCTGCTGGTAGGCCCCAGGGGTTGGGTCTTGCTGTTGGTCAGTCCCAGGGAGGGACTTCACTACCGGTCAGCAGTGGGGTCAAGGCCTTGCTGGTGGCTTGTGTTAGGTGTGGGGTCACTGAGGTGTGGCCTTGCTGTGCTGCACAGACTGCACACTTGCCTAGGCGGTTGCTGGTTTGCAGGAGGGTGGGGCCTCCCCAGGCTTGGAACTTTTCTGCTGCCCCCCTGCTATGAGGCTGGCTGCTGCTGCTGCTCTTGGACCTTGCTCCCCTCCCACCCTAGTGAGATAGACCTTTCCTGCTGTGCTAATAAACTGCTTCTCTGCTTCTAGATCAATTCTGAGGTGGTTTTCTATTTGTTTGGAGGGGGATTTTGGAGGGTTTCAAAGGGTTCTTTCCCCATCCTGCCATCTTGGCACTGGAAATCCTCAGTAATAAATATATACCAATTAATTTACCTTTTCACAAAACCATAGCCTTGGGCCCCTAGCCCCTATTTGCCAGACAGCTATTTACATTTAATGTGTCCTAATGAGAAAAAAACCCCTGTTAGGAAAGGCATGGAACAAGGAGATTAGAGTCCTACCCCCATCATGCGTCATCTGCAATGCGTCATTCCTGTGTACCACAGTTTAAATACTTGGTTTCCAGAGGAGGGCAACCAGATGATGGCACAGGGAAAGGGGGAAAGCTAAGGATGACAGCCTTCTTCAAGTATTTGGAGGACTATCTATGGGAGGGACAATTTGACTTGTTCTCTGTTCCCAGGGGACTGCGCCAGGAGCAGTGGGTAGAAACAGCAGAGGCAAATTTCATTTAGGCTTGATGTCAGGGAAATTTTCATAATAATTAGAGCTGTCCAAAAATGGAATGCCTTGCCTTAGCAAATGATTGATTCCCACTCCTCAGGGCTTTTCAGGCAGACACTGGGCAATTGATCACTTGTTGGGTATATTTTAATGGGGAGACTCCTTTTGTGTATAGGTTGGACTAGATGACCTCTGAGGTCCCAGTCCCCCAAATTCTGATTCCGTTTAGACAAGTACTCCGTGATCAGTTCTGTTCTCTAGAATAACCCTCTCCATTATAATAGCATACAAATACCCCAAGACACTCCTCTGTAGGCCTTTCATTGGAGCAGATAAAAGTTTACCCCTTACCTGAAACCTCTGACTTCAGGATACCTCTTCCTATACCCAAAATACAACACTATTTCCAAGAATACAGCTCTCCCTGAAAACCTCTTATAAAAATTACCTTCCAAACACATCATTGCCCTCCTCACTTTTCTACTGCAATATTACATTAGCAGCCTCAACCCTCACCACTGGCAGCTCCTTTTTCTAGTGTGAATGTTGCTGCCAAAATAATCTTCCAAATGCACAGGTCTGACCATTTTTCTTCTCTACTCAAAAACCTTCAGGCATCCCCCCCGCCCCCCCGCCCTGCCCCATTGCCTAAAGAATGAAAGATAAATTCATTTGCCTGGCATTTAAGGTCCTGTACAATTTGGCTCCAATCCACTTAGCCAGCCTTATTTCACTCAATTTCTTCCAGCTAAACTGAGCTACAAACTGTTCACCAGTCTCTCCCTCTTCTGCTTGCGTGTGTTTAAATTAGTCTTCCTTAAGCCTAAAACACATGCCCTCTTGCTCTTGACCATTGAAGTCCGTATCCTTTTTTGAGTCAACTTAGCACCGCCTCCTCTTGGAAGCATATCCAGATCTCTTCCCCTAACTCCCGGCATAAAAGTAATCTCACCATCAAGTTTTTCTAGAGCAATTTGTCTGGATCTCCTGTACTTCTATCACATTCTGATATATTTATCATACATATTTGAGTGTGTGTTACATATATACATATATGCATAGACACACATATCATCCCTCCCTCAATTAAATTGTAAACTCCTTGAGGGCAGGAACTGTCATTTTTCTTTTTTGTAGCTCTAGCACTGAATGTACTTCCCTGTAAGTAGACTTTTTAGATATTTGTTGACTTGAGATCCACCCTATTGAATTCCAACAAGTTATTATTAGTAACCTTGATAGTAACTGATAAAAATAATTCTGTGGCCAAAGTATGAAAAGGTAAAAGAAGAGTTGCTAATTCTTCCTGCCTAGTCCTCAAACTAATTATCTGACATTTTGTAGCATAAAAAGCAATTCTGTATTGGAGCATTAGTCAATTTGAATTCATTCTTCAGCCACAAAATATTAAGGGTTCTGATTCCTTCTTATGCTCAGATCCTACTTTTAACATTGCCTTTGGAATTAAGAAGAAAAAATTCACCAAAGAGAAAGTTCGTCGATTAATTATGATGGCCATGGCAGTGTTCAAGATGACAGCTTCTTGATCAAAAAACAAATGATGCACATTTTTAAATACACATTTTCAAGTATCTCCTTAAGGGCAATGCCTAACAAATCCAAACCTAAGGGCATTCATGACATCAGCCTTCAAAGAAAGGGCAAGGTTCCAATTTTACTTTAAACTATTTAAAAAAAAAAACTCACTTTTTTCTGTTTTACTCAAAAGATAAAGTTCAGGTGGGAAATGATTAGATTCTATCCTGCCAGGGCAGGAAAACCTCAATATTCTCAGGTAATGTGTTTGTAACTGAGTCTTCAGGCACATCATTATATAATTAATTAATCCGTTTTTTGAAACAGAATAAGAGTCATGTTCTTTTCCCCACAACACCTACTGACTATGTCATCAAACAGACTAGACCATCTGAGAAAGGACAAATTAGACAGTCTGAGGAAGACAGCTTTGACTTTTTCAGGATGGACTGTCAAGGGCCTAGCCTTTGAGGCTCAGCAGAAAACTGTACATACATCAGGAGAAACATGAATATATCAGGAAGAGAAAAAAGGACTTCCATTCAACAAGAAGCTGTGAATTAAATTCATATGTGTTTCTACGCTCAAGTCTACTTCCCTAGGGACTCTGTATGTATTTATGTCAGATTGGGTCCCCAGGTAATAAACTTTTAACCTGCTGAACCAATGGTCTTGAAGCAGATTCAGGGGGTTGACCTCAAGTGAATGTCATATACATAGAAATATTACAAATTGAAGATTCTTGCAAGTCGCAGCATTCTAAAGTTGAAAACAACTACCTGGTGGCCGACTAGTCCAACTCATACCTGAAAAGTAATTGTTTCTGTAACATAACCAACAAAGGCTCATCTAGCCTTTGTGTGTAGGCCTCTATGTGTGGGGAACCAGCTCCCCTCCTGAGGCAACCCATTACACTTTCATATAACTCCAACCACTGGCAACTTTTTCCTGACCTCAAGGCTAAATTAGGTTCTCTGTAACTTCTACTCATTCATTCCTTCTAGATCTTCCCTCTGAGGCCAAGGACAAGTCTTGTTTCTCTTCTACATGACAGCCCCTCCAGACATGTAGACACATGTCCCTCCAGAGTCTTTTCTTCTTCAGGCCCAATAACCCCAGTTCTTTCAAGGGTTTTTATGGTTTTGGGAAGGGGAAGAAGAAAATAAGCATTTATGTGGTACCTACTATATGCCAGGCACTGTGCTAAATGCCTTTTTTTTTTTTTACAAATATCTCATTTGTTCCTCATAACACCTTGGGAGGTAGGTGCTATTATTATCCCAACTTTACAGTTGAAGAAACTGAGGCAAACAGAGGTTCAGTGACTTGCCCAGGGTCACACAGCTAGTTTATCTGAAGTCAGCTTTGAGCTCAGGTGTTCCTGACTCCAGACCCAGTGATCTATCCAATGGGCCACCAGTTGCTTCTGGCAACATGATTTTGTTGCCAAAATGAAACTTTATGGCAGCAATTCATGCATGAATATGGAAGTGTGTATGTGTGGGGGAGGGGAACAGTGTCACAAAGTTCTTGAAAATGATGAGAGAAAAGATTTCTTTCAACTTAAAAAAGATATCAAATAATAATCCAGTTTGCCTTTCATTTATTGGGCATCTGACGATTGTTCAGGTGACACACTTAGCCCTTGCCAATATGCTCTGGTTAGAAAAACAAATTAGTAGGTCAAAATGAAAAGTCTTTCAGAGATCATTATAGAAACACGTTCTTTGTCAGTCGAGAGCCTATTTGGGAGGAGGCAGCAAATTTGCTGGGCCTTGATTGTCAAGGGGAAGCTTTTTAACTACTTCCTGCTGTCCTGTCATTTTGTACAAACCCCAAATGGCTGTGTTAAATTGATGTCATCTTTCCAATTTGCTTCACAGAAATATTTTTCCTTTCTTAGTTAACAATGGAAACATTTGCATGCAGTAAGAAAGGGAAAGCAGCCAAACATTAATATTATAAAAACCAGTGTTAGATGGCTGCATTTATTTACCTATAGTTTACCTATAGTTGATTTTTCAAAACTAAAATGTTAGAATAGCTTCCCAACTCTGTAATACAGGTGTAGTAGCCCCTCTGGAGTAACTCTTCCAACTTGGGCTGGACTAGAAATTTAGGTCCCCAGAAAGTGATTGAATATATCTTCCCTTAGGGTTTTATGGGTAACCCTGATGGGCTGAGTTTTCTAATATCACTGTGCATGAGCCTCTACTAGTGTGTTGCCCATTGATTATCCAGATGATATGACTTAGCCAATTAGAATTAATTAGCTTTTACTTAGGGATATTTAATAAGGTGGCCTAATAAGAAAAATTGTACAAAAACATTTTTCCAAAAATTCAGGGACCCACTGTGACATAAATACATACAGAGTTCCTCAGAAAGTAAAGTCGAGCTTAAGTAACACGTGTGAATTTAACGCATAGCTCCTAGTTGAATGGAAGTCCTTTTTCTCTTCCTCGAATATTCATGCATTTCCCCTTGAGGTATGTAAAGTCCAGGCCCTGGCGGAGTGGGGAAGCAGACCTTGGCTCTACCCTGAAGAAGCCATGCGCTCCAGAGCTGTCCTCTTCAGAGTATTTAATTTATTCTTTCTCAGATGGTCTACTTTCTTCAATGACATGGTCAGTAGGGATTGTGGGGGAAGGAGTGTGAGTCTTCTTCTGAGTTACTCCTTCCCTTCCCCAATCTCTGCCCCCCACCCCAGCCTCTGGTAGGGGCACAAGGAGTCTATCTTCTCAAAGTACTCCCAAAGCCTGACTCCTGAAGTAGTTGCTAGCACAGTAGAATCTCCTTCTCCGAAATATGTAGGCCCAAGGATTATTTTTAAATTCTTTCAACCAATCCTCTTGCCAATCCTGACATCTCATTTCATCCAGTTGCTGGAAACATTCCTTCCCAATTGATTAACTAGGTTGTTGGCACTCACTTTATGCCTTTGATTGATCTTTGATTCGCAGGCCTCCGTTACTTAAATCCAATTCACTTGGCGTGTCACGGCATCACCTCGCTGGTGTCCTGGTCCTCTTTGAGAATGAGGACAAACAACAACCTCTGTGTGATTCAAAAGAGGTACCTGGGAATTGTTTACACCTATTTTATACTTTTGATTCTATATTGCAAAGAGGTATGCTCACCTGATAAAAGCATCAAAGCTATAACATATTGTTAGACTACATTATTTGGGGATAGAGGATGCCACTCTTACATAGGGAATCATTCACTTTGTTTCCTTTTTAAATAAAAAAGTGGTAGAAGTTGACAGAACACTGAGTTCTTAAGGCTAGCTGCTATGGGGTAAAGCAACAACAAAAAGAATATTGCATGGAGAGGACAGATAGTGCAGAGATGGTTTGCAGTGCCTGGACATGGAAATTATTCTTCAGATTCTTAGCATTGGTCTCATTGTCACACTCCAGTAGTTCACAAACAAAAGCCATGTTCAAAGCAGAATAGAATTTGGTCTGGGCCCAATGTTGGCACAAGGTTCCCAGGAAACAACCTGCCTTTTGATCCATAATACAGGTAAATGTGATCTTCATAATAACTAAGGCTCGGTGATTTTGAATATTGTTATAAATTGTTATTTTGTATTTTAAATATAGTGATTAATATTAATGTTTACTTATTTAAGTAAAATGTCTATTTTGGAAAAGTTATAATTTAGTGGAAAAGAAGGCTAGAATATTTATCTCAATTAGTCACATCAATGGCATAGGAACCTGGCTATTCAGACCATAATGTCATAATCATGGCACCATTGTTCATCTAGTGGTGGTGTGTTTTAATTGCTGGTCAGATACCAAGGAGGTAAGATGTCCTTGACCACCTAAATCTATAAAATTGTGTCACAGTTTGGTTAGTCAATTATTTATTAAAATATATATCACAATCGTTATCAGGTATTTATTAATTTACCTATGTGCCAAGAACTAGAGATACAAATACAAAGAATGAAACAATCCTTACTCATAAGGAATTTATATTCTAATGGGAGAGACAACATGTCTCTCATATAAAACTTTACATATAAAAGTATATACAGAGTAACTATACAGAAAATAAAATGCAAGGTAGGTAGATACAAGGCAGTTAGGGAGGAATAGGGAAAGCTTCATTAGAAAGCAGTGTATTTCGAACAAAAAGAGTTCATTCTGTGAGGCGGCAATGAGCAGAGTGTGCATTCCAGACATAGAAGACCAGCACAAAGGTCTGCAGACAAGAGATCTCGTTTGATATGTGAGGAACAGAGAAAAGGCTAACTTGGCTGGATCACATAGAAAGAAATGTCCAGTGAGACTGGAAGCAGGTTGTGACAAGCCAAGCGGAAGAGTTTATATTTGCTCCTAGACACGAAGGGTAGTCTTTGGTGTTTATTGATATAGTAACATTACACGGCTAGAGATGAATGTAAGGAAATTCACTTTGACATCTATACAGAAGATAGATTGGTATGGGAGATCAGTTTGGAGACTTGCAGTAATCTAGGTGAAAGCTGATATCGGCTTCAACTAAGATGGTATTTGTGTGAATAGAGAAAAGGGGTCAGGTGGGAGAGGTTATAAACAGCAAGTTTGGCTATGTGGGGCAGTTACAGTCAAGGATAATATCAAAGTTACAGACCTGGGAAACTTTGAAGAATGGTGATGCCTTTAAGAGAGATAGGGAAGTTTGGAAGAAGGAAGAGATTTAGGGAGTGGAGATGAGTTTGTATGGGACATACTGAATTTGAGATATCTCCAGAGCATTATATATTTTATACTAAATTTAAAGAAAAATACATACACAATGCAGGTCTGACCATACCACTCCTCTATTAAAAAGAAAAAGAAAAAACAGACTCTTACCCATCATTAGTGAATTAGTATGTGTTTGAAGCCAGACTCAAATCCTAATTTTCAGATTCTAGCACCAATAATATTCTTCTCTCCTTTTAAAGTTAACTCCTTTTTTCCCTTGAAATTAAACCTTTTGTTCTTCTGAATTTTGTAAGTGTCATTTTCTGTAACCACAGGCCCATAACTTTATGAACATGGCTGTTTCCTCTATGGGAAATGTTAGTAGTGTTGTGGAAGTATCCACAAATAAAGCTCATCTAGGGGCAAGGCCCCAAAATTAAGGATGAAAGAGCCATTGACAGGAAGCATAACATACAACAATAGATGCCAAGTGGACATATGGCCTAAACTTAAAAGGTCATATCTTATAAAAATTACAGAAGAAAAAATAAAGAGATACAAACAAAAGTTATATCTGTCTATCCACAAGTGCTTCTTAAACAAAATGTATATAATATATTTGTAGTTTTTATCTATCTGCCCATTAAAGGCAGCATGGTGCAGAGGAACATGCAACCACTGGATCTGGGATCTGAGGACCTTGATTTGAATCCTTACTCTTCCAGTTAGTTGTGTGACTTTGGGTAAGTCATTTTTCTCCTCTGTAAATTCCTCAGATTCCTCATCTGTAAAATGAAAGAGTTGAACCAGGCTGCTTCTAAGGTCTATTCCAGCTTTAAATCTACGATCATAGATTTAGAAATCCATTCTATTGAGTCAAAATGAAAAAAAAAAAACATGTTTTGCATACAAGCTCAGCCCTTTGTAGACATTCTGTTTGGGGAATTCTTGCCTTAACTTTTGTCTGTACTTTTCCGTTTTGTCCTTTTGTATCCTTATGCTTCTATGTTTTCCAACTCAAATATACCTCATATTTCTGACCCATGCCTGCTCAATGAAAACTGGCGTTGCTGCCTTGAAAAACCTCTACTCTTACTCCAGTGGCAAACAACCCCCAAAGAGAGCAGGCTGACTGACTGTCCTCTGTTGATCATACTCCATACATGGCCTCAGAACTGGACTAGATTTTCCCCTGGCTCGACTACCCAGCAGACAGAAAAGCCACTATATACACAGTGACACACTGGCTTAGCCTGTTTTCCTCTTTTAAAGGTGTCTCATATCCCTCTCCTAGTTACAAATCCAAGCTTAACCAAATAGAACATAAATTTTTAAAAATTCATTTAAAAAGAACTCGACAAGATTTCCAAACAGACATACCAAGTGGTTTCATTATACAGATATATGTGTTGTGGCAGCAGCTCACTTTTCTGGAAGGCCGAGTAAGAAATATGCACATTTATAGGGACATACCTTTTTTGGGGTGGCTGGGAAAATATATCTCCTGTTTTGTGTAATCAGTTATCTTACTATTTTTGAAGGCTTATTTAATTTCAAGGTTTGTTGATATTGTATATGAGATATAAGGAATGGTAAGGAATTCTTAACATTTTCATTTATATTTGGCAAGTCCATTATGCAAATGTGGAACATAGCTGCAATCTTCTCTTTAAGAAGGCAAGAGCACTCACTGACACTGGAGTCAGAAGACCTGTGTTCAAATGCTGATTCTGATGCTTATCACCTGTGTATCCATGGGCAAGCCACTTATTCGCCCTGGGCATCAGTTTACTCATCAGTAAAATTAAAATGTTGGACCAGATGGCCTCTGAGGTCCCTTCCAGTCTTGGATCTATGATCCTGTCGTTCCTCAGGCAGGGGAGATTTTACAATATCCACTTTATAGATGAGGATCTGAGATGTGGAGGTCCCACAGTGAGGAATGAAATCAGGACTAAACACCTTGATCCCATGAATTCTTATCTGGTGCTCTTTCCACTCTCCCACTTTGTGGCAATACAAGGAAATTATATGCCAAAAGAAAAGGTGTTAGCACTAGAGTTTCTAGGGGATCCCACAGCCAAGGCATTGAAGAAAAGAGAGCCTACTTGGGAGTCAAGAGATTTGTGGAATCCCATCGCCACTGACTGGTTGCAGCAAGAAAGGGTATGACGCAAGGCTTTGGCATAGTAAATTTTTATTGTGGTAGGAACAACTATCTGAAAAAGCATTTTAGAAGATGGTAAGTAATAACACTCTATCATATGACCTTGATTCCCAGGAATAACGGAAGGAGAAAATGCCGTGTCTAAATCACTTGTGTCTTATAAAGTATTTCTTGATAAAATGAAGCTGTTGGTAGAGTTGCCGAGTGTGCTGCTGGCAGGACTACTGAAGAAAATCACCAATCCTAGTACATGGCCCCAGACCAAATTACAAAGAAGGCAAAGCTTGTCTTCTACGTAAAATAGGCCCAAGCAATTGTGAGCCTAAAGCAAGAGGTCCCATCAGCATTCATTAATTCAATATTGAATAATCATTGAATACACCCTAAAGTATGTGGTGCTAGATGAAGAACTGACACAAAGATAAGCTTTCTGACCTCGAGAATTTACAATCTAGTAGTAAAAGAGTATTTTTACTATTACAGAAAAAAAAAACTATACAAATATCAGCTGGGACAAGGACTCATCAATCCAAGAATAGGAGGTCTGTACCTAATCCATGATGAACACTTGTTAGAATGTTCTAAAAACCTTAATCTATAGTCAAATGTTCTATGAACAATCACTTTTTAAGCAGTAGGCATATAGAGAGCATACAAAGATGACCATCTCTGTCCTCTAGGAGCTTGTGTTCTATCAAGGGAAATATCACCGTCATGTATTAATAAATACATAATAGGTAAATACAAAGAAATTTCACGGAAAGACCATATAAGAAGTGCAACTTAACTTAAGTAACCCTTGAAGGAAGCTAGGGAATCAGAAGGAGAAAGTGAGGACTGAGTTTATTCCAGTAATGAAAGGATAGCCTGTGCAAAAATATGGAGAGAATTCTCAGATGGACTGATAAGTTTGCCTCTTTGACCACAACACAGAGATCATGACAAGCCCTAGTCAGGGTGTTGAAAGTTTGGGCTGTTTTGGGGAACTTGGGGAGCAGTGGGTTAGGATCTGCGATTTCATCAATGCAGTAAACTCTTGGTGAGAAATTTTTACCTATGCAGATCAGGCAGGCAGGCAGTTAAAAAGCATTTATTAAATACCTAACTATGCATCTAGCACTGTGCTAGGCACTGGGGATACCGAAAAAGAAGTCAAAATATATTCCCAATTTTTACCTATGCAGATCAGGCAGGCAGGCAGTCAGAAAGCATTTATTAAGTACCTAACTAGGCATCAGGCAGTGCTTAGCACTGGGGATACAGAAAAAAAAATCAAAATATATTCCCAGTTCTCAAGGAGTTCACTGCACCTTGCCATCTTAAGAGAGTTGCCTGGGGCCCTCTGAAAGTTTCAGTTACCCAAGGCCAAACAGTCACCATATGTCTGCGGCCGGAATTGAAGTAAGGTCTATCTGACTCCAAGGTTGGCCTCTTCTCCACTTCTCCACTACAGCATTATTATTAATCACAAAGCATTATTGCCATGAGAAGTTTCGAATGCCCCCCAAAGGAAAAGGTATCCTCAGCATGATAAACAGCTCCCTCAGAAATCCTCATTAACCGGCTCACTCATTTCTGGCTCCCCTTCTTCATGTTCCCCCCAGTCATAAGTGCTATCCAGGAAGCAAATACAACCTACCGAGCAGCCCCAACACAAACATGCAGCTGCCTTTAAAAAGCAAGCCTGTTGAAATGAGATTAAAAAATAATAAGATTTTCCTGAAGTTTATGTTGAAGGACGAACTCATGCAAATCTGGCTGATTTATCCTGTGCCGCTCCCTGGAGAGGATGCACTGGGGAAGCAATTTGTATCTTTTTAACTAAGACAGGAAGCTCTGAAGTCAGCGAGTTGTCTAGCTCTGCAAGGTTCCAGGCTAATCATAGGGAAAGGTGTCAGATCTGAAGCTTGCGTGTGCGTGGTTAACTACACATGATTTCTGCACCCCCCCCCCGCCCCTTCTTCCTCAGTATTTACGGTGATAGCAATACAGAAGCTCCAATTTTCCAACGAATTGTGATGCTGAGACTGTTGGTTGTGCAGAGTCCATTTATGATCGTGCCCCTTACATCCCTAGAGCCTTTTTCCTTTCAAAAAGTGCTTTTGCTTCACTCTCTTGCTTGGCCCTCACTTGCCTCTGTGGGTTTGTAAAGGCGAGTATCAGCGTTTTATAGAGTAGGCCCCGGAGACTTAAAGACTGGATGGTGGCTCAGGGAGAAAGGATTAATCAATAGATCAATAAATATTTATTAAGCACCTACTACATTCCAGGCACTTGCTAGAATGCTCTCTGTACCATGTCACACTTTGTCGCAACAGGGAAGAGGTATTTACATTAGGAGGAATGTCAGGCTCTGGTAATCTTAGAGGGGTTAAGCAGAGATCAGGGATTTGAACCACTTGAAACAGTTTATCCATTGGAAATCCATCCATTATCCACTGGAAATCTAATTGAACAAAGCACTTAGTAGGCATTAAATTTAAAATTAAATTGAGTAAGTCTTGAGCCAGGAGCTGGAGATGCAAAGGCAAACCGAAAAAAAGTCTCTGCCTTCAATTCGCATTCATTGGAGGAGGAGGGATACAAGACATATGCTTATGATTGTTTGAAGAGGAAGGAAGAACTAATTACAGATGGGATCAGAATCACCGAATTCATAGTTAGAAAGGACATCGGTAACCATCTAGTCTAATCCATACCCCAAAGGATTCCTCACAATGATGAACCTCACAGGCGATCAACTAGCTTTTCCCTAGACATGGCTGATGACGGGGATCCCACGAGCTGTTAAGGCAGCCTATTTCACTTTGGCACAGCTCAGTTAGGAAGGTGTTTTTTTTTTTCCTGACTTCAAGTTTCAGTTTGTCTCTTTGCAATTTACAACCATAGCTTCTGGTTCTGCCCTTTGGATCCAAACAGAATGAGTATGATTGCGCCACCACTTGGTTGTCCTTTTGAAGATGTCTGCCATTCCCCCATGCCCACCAGTGTTTTTGTCTCCAGACCAATGTGATGCGCACCCAAGGCCCTTTGCTATGTTGCTTACCATCCTTGGTATCCTTTAAAATACCAAACTGAATACAGTGCTCCGGATATGGTCAGACCAGGACAGAGAACAGTACTTGTATCACTTTACTTCAGGAAGCTATGCCTCTTTTGATGGAAGCCAAGATTGCATTAGCCTTTTTGGCTGCCACCATATACCGATGATTCATGTTGAGTTTACAGGCCGCTAAAATCTCCTGATGGTTTTCAGGACAAATGCTGTCTATCAATGCTTCTTCCACCTTATACTTGTTAAAATGGCTTTTTTTTGGACCCAAGGATAAGACTTTATATCTATCTCTATTGAATTTCCTCTAATGATATTCAGCTCAACGCACCAGCTGGTTGAGATCTTTGTAGATCCTGGTTCTGTCATGCAGTGTCTTAGTTATCCCTGTAAGTTTTATGCCATTTGCAGGCTTAATGAGTTCATCATTTACGCCATTAACCGAGTCATTGATAAACATGCTAAATGACTCAAAGCCCAGACTCCCAGCCCCTCCACTAGAGATCTCTGGCCAAGTTGATCTTGCACCTGACAGCAATGCTTCTCCTGGACTCTGGCCATTCATGGCCACTTCTAACTTCTTCTCATTTATTACTGTCTATGTCATATCTCCTACCCTTTCCACGGAAATATCACAATATCATTTATCATTTCATACTTTGCTAAAATCTAGGTAGATTGTAGCCAAAGAATTCTCCTGCTCTAGTACCTTTTATTGTCGGTTATTGTTCGGTCATTTCAGTTGTGTCTGACTGACCTCATTTAGGGTTTTCTTGGCAAAGACACTAGAGTGGTTTGCCATTTCTTTCTCTAGCTCATTTTACAAATAAGGAAACTGAGTCAAACATGGTTAAATGACTTGTCCAGGGTCACACAGCTAGGAAGCATCTCAAGCTAGATTTGAACTCAGAAGATGAGTCTTCCCGATTTCAAGCCCAGTGCTCCCTGTATTGTGCCTCCTACTTAGCTGCCGCTGTAGTACTTTTAGTATATATAAAAAAGGAACTAACCCGTTTTTGAAGAAGCCATGAGAACTCTTTGTTATTGCCACTTCTTCCTGTATTAACTACCTCTTTAATGATCTATTCTAGAATTTTCTCAGAAATTGAAGTCAGCTTTATTTGTCCTCTAGTTTGCACACTCTGTTCTCTTCCATTTTTTTTTTCCTTTAAGTCATGCAGTAGATAGAGCTCTGGGCCTCAAGTTAGGAAGAACTGAATTCAAATCATACCTCAGAGACTGACTAGCTGTGTGACCCTGGACAAGTCATTTAGCCTCTGTCTTTCTCAGTTTCCTCAACTGTAAAACTTACCAGGGTTGTTGTGAGGATCAAATGAGGCAGTATTTGTAAAGGGCTTAATACGAAGCTGGCACGTGTATAAATGCTAGATATCATTATTATTACTCGATATTGTTATTTTTTTGAAAGCCAAAATATTTCCTACAATCTTGATTTTTCCAAGATCATTGACAATAGCTCAGCTATCATATCCATCAGTTCTTTCAGTACCAGAGAATATAATTCAGTCAAGCCTGGTGAGTTGAATTCATCAATTAAGCAATCAATCAAGAATTTATGTGGGCTGAATTCAGTGAGGTGCTAAGTACTAAGGATAAAAATATTAAAAGGAGACAGTCTTTTCTGTCTAGGAGCTTTCATTCTTCTAAAGCATAAGCTTCTAAGGTCTTTAAGTTCATCTTGAGTCATCAGACTAAAAAATTTTCACTTCAAGTTACCTTAAATGGGACAATAGATATTCTATTATTATTTCCTTATTAGTCTTAGCTAGCAATTCCCATTTAGCCATTTTTATTCCATCATTTCCAGTACAAACATTGTTCTTGGCAGAGAAAATGGAGCAGCTCTGCCTCCTCCCTGTTCAGAGTCATTGCCCCACCCATCTCAAGGAATGGTGAAATAACTTCTTTGAGCCTTCTGTTTCCCCCCAGAGAGCTAAATGCAAACAAAACAAAACAAAACAAAAAACACCTTTTGTTATCTTTAGTTTCCCCTTAACCTCAGTTCATTATCTGCTTTAGCACTCCTGACACCCTTTTTATACAACTGTGTGATAATCATACTCATCCGCTATTATCTGCCCTTCCTCCTGTCTTCTGTATTTTTGTTTTAAAGTTTAAGTTTGCTAGTGAGTTCCCTGTGTATCCACATTAATCTCTTTAGAGAACTCCCTTTTCCCCCTCTTTACTAGAAATATTTCTCTTTGTGTCCTCAGAATTTTATTCTTAAGTTTCCCATTACTCCTGGGCTGACTTGCAGAATTTTAGTTCATTAGATCCTATCTAGCCTTCCTCTGAACTTTATTTTCAAAAAATGTAGAGTATTTATCAGACCGTATCTTTCTATTTCTCTATCATACTCTGTCAATGGAAGTGTGCTCTTTCCATTACGTTCTTATCATTTCTAATCCAGGTAACTAGCTCCTCTCAGTCAGTAAGGAGCAGATTGAGTACAGAAATCATTCCTCGTTGGTTCCTCCACCTTTCGAAAGATAAATTTCTTATTAAAGCAAGTAAGAAAATATCTACTCTGCTTTTGGCAAAAACAGTTCCACTTTATGTTTGGATAATTGAAACTTCCCATTACTAATGTATCATGCCTCGGTGCCAGCTTTCTGATTGATTTCTCTGATTTCTTTGTATTATTCATTGACAACAAAATTGCTACTGCTTCTTCCGTATTGACCATGAAAACCTTCTTATAGTTGGTGGCACATTGCTGAGCTTTTAAAGAAAAGAGGGATTATGAGAAGTAGAGGTGACACAGGGTACAGTCCTGGGATGGAGGACAGCCAGTACAAAGGCAGAGGTTGTAAATGAAATGCCAGGTTTCAGAGAAAAGCAGGTAGGTTGAGTCGGCAGTAACACAGAGTGTATAAATGGGGAATATAGTGAAGCACGCCTGTGAAGGTAGGCAGGCTGGAGCCAGATTGTGAGGGCTTTAAACGTCAAGCCGAGGAGTTTATTTTTATCCATGAGGCAGCTGGGAGCCACTGAAGATTCTTAAAAACATAAATGGAGTATCACAACAAGGAATTAGTCTTATGATGGCGCAAAAGAGCAAACAACAACAAAGAGAGATTATTTGCTTAAGAATAATTGAACTCTGAGAAGAGAATTCCTTCTGATGGCCAAGCTTGTAATCCACCTTAAGTCTAGAGACATAAAATGGCAGCTAGTAAGTGATAATAATACTAATAGCACTTGTGTAACACCTGCTATGCACCAGACACTGTGCTAAGCACTTTACAAATCACTCATTTGCTCCTCACCACAATCCTGGGGGGTGGCTGATATCATTATCCCCATTTTACAGTTGAGGATTTGAACTGAGACCTTCCTGATTTCAGACCCAAGGCTCTATCTACTTTGCCACCTGGAGGCAGAAAAGATTGAGTCCTCTGTGGATTAGAGTAGGGCCATGGAATGTGATTGTGGACGGGACCTTATGGAGGACATGGACCTTAAAGGAAAGGTAGTACTTAGGTGAGGGAATGGGAAAGATTTGCAGGGGAAGCAGAATTGAACTCTTAAGAGAATCATGCAACTAATCCATGGCTTTGTGTACAGTGTGACTAAGGTGTGGTTGGGGAGTGACTAGATATTTGATAAAATAGTGGAGAGGTTCAGAAAGTTTCTTCACCCTCTTTCTACTTGAGGAGAAAAAGGACTCTGAGAATATTTGCTTACTCTGTGGACCTTAGAGGGTGGTGCAGAGGACCAGAAGAGGTCGTTAGATGGGAAAGTGATAGGAAAGAGTATGCAAGTGTACCACATCACTATCATAACCCAGCTATGCTCCTTTGCTTCCCTTTAAAACGTTGAAACTGACTTTCAAGAACTAAAATTCTTAAGGAGAAATACAGGGTGGTTCTCTCCTTTAGGAAATCAGGATGAGGAGGGAGAGGCAGGTGGAGAAAAGGGAATTTTTCATCAGCAAAGAGGAAAAAATTGTAAGGTTTATGCTTAATTAGGTCAGATACTCATTCTCCTCTGAGTCTCCTGCTTGCCTTAGAGCTCCTTTTGAAGTCAGTAGAAGCCCTGGGCAAAGGAGAAAAAAGCAACAAGAGAATTGAGATTAAGCCTCCTCTGTATACATTTAAAAAAAAAAATCAACCCACCAAGCCTTTTTAAGAGTTGAATGCTGATAAATTCAACCATCTGTGCTATCAGTTTAGAAAGAAAGCCTTTAACTCAAAGAGGAGCCAAGTTCCCCAAAGGGAGTGGAAAGGTTGAATCACTGGTAAACAGCTACAGTATCTTCATAATCTCAACAACAGCTACTATGTCAGGAAAGTCTTTAGGATACCTTCGAACAGCCGGCCTGGTGACTTTGATACTCTCTATAAAGTGAAAAGAAAAACAGTTAAGGAAAAGGCTATGAAATTGAATTCAAGAATAAGCAGGATGGTGGAAGGAGTGCTGGTAGGGAGGGCCCCCAACCAAAAGCCAGGAGGCTTGGGCTGTCATTCTGGCCCTGTCCTTAACTCTGTGATCTTAGGCATGTTACTTCACCTCTAGGGCAGCTAGATTTCAGAGCCAGCCTTTAGGAAGCAAGGCCAATCTTCTTATTCTACAGGTGAGAAAAAATGGTTCACAGAAGGGGTCTGACATCTGTGGGCACACATCTGGAGTAAACTCCTGATATTCTGAACCCCAATTCATTGCTCTTTCAGTTACAATCTTTTTCAAAATTTTAAGTTTGCATGTTTTTTTCCCCTTCCCATTTGACCATGAAGATGAATATTGCAGTTTCCTTGATTATAAAATGAGGGATCCAGGCTAAATATTCTCTAAGATCTCTTTGAGCTCTAAACATCTCTGAGCCAATGAATGTATGTAGACAGTGCCCAAGAAGCCCCCATAGTGTGTGGCTATCCCAGGGAAGATCCCATGGGAAAATTCATTGGTATGGTTGATTGGAGGGGTACCCTTTGCAAATCTGGTATTGTAGCATAAAGACCTCATCTCTGGTTGGCAGATAAGATTATTCAAAGCTTTATTAGGCAAGCTGATCAGTTTGGGAGATAGAATCCATTAAGGTCCGCCAAATTTATTCAGTATAGTATAATGGCAAGAAAGTGGGACTTCTTGCTGTTTTTTTTTTCTTTTGGAGTACTTCTCAGCACTAAGGCAGTCAGGTACATTTGATTGAGTCTTGCCTTGTTTGAATGAAGAGTCTTTGATTGAATCAAGAGTCCTCGACTGGAAACAGTATGTATACTCTGAGGTTAGCATTTTGCTTTGGGGGCTCACTCATTGGAAGAGTGTTTTTGTGATTGGGCTAGATGAGACTCTGGGTAGCCATTAAGGAGCCCCCTGGCTTTGAATACTCAGATGTTTGTGCTTCTCTCTCTGGTAACTACGTATGTATTGCTATGGACAGACAGAAGCCCTATCTGCTAATATGTGTTATTTGCTCTGGTTATATAATTTCTGCTTGTGTTTTCTCTGAAGTAGAGGATGCTGACTTTTTCCCCTGAACTAAGTGGATGTTATATATACGTTTAGTTAAAGTGAGATCGGAAACCCCTTAAAGTTGCTTTCCTTACAAAAGCAGATCAAAGGACCTGAGCTAGCAGTCCTCCTGTGTGCTGGTGTTATTGACCTTACACCTCCACAGCAGCTGCAAGTAGCATTGTTATTATATGCAGTCCTATAAATATTATTACATATCAGTAAAAAAGGAGACAGAAATATCACCTGTGGGGACAAGTGAGTATCAATACGCATGTTGGGGTCCAAACCTTTTTTTTTTCTTTGCAAGAAACACTTAAACATCACTTCAGGTTTACTTAAGACCTTTGAGCTAGCTTTTACTGTTGGGCCCCACCAAATCTGGAATATCTTCTAGTTACTAAAGAAAGTGAGGCAACTTGCAATTAGAAACGAGGAACATTTCAAGTCTAACGAAGACCAGTTTTTAAAATGGAAGCATGTTAGGAACCTGGCTGTCTCCCCAGTCACAAAGTACCAACGAATGGAGGAAACCTTTTGGAATCCAGTTCATAAAAGGCTTCGTTTGGAAAGGCTGTAGTCTGTCTTCCAGGATTTTCTAATATATAATCGGCCAGTTTCCTGTTCCTTTCATAAATATGATGTACGTGAGTGGAGTGATCTAAATATCTCGCTAGTTCCAGAAGCTTGACAGTGTTTTCACATTGATCTCCCCTACAATAAATCAGGCCTTGCAGAGCTCCAAACTTCATCTCCAATAAAACTTCTCTGGATGAGAGCGGCTGCTGTTTATGCATTTCTTCAGCCGTGAATCTCCTGGATGGCATTCTTGCTGACTGAAATGCCTCGTAGCAGTTAGCTAACAACTTTCACTGTTTTGCCAAATTATTGGCTCAATTATGTTTTGAGAGCAGCGTCTAAAAGGAGGGAAGGAATGAAGATGTGGGGGACTCAGGAATGATAACTAATCATAGTACTAATAAAAGAGGAATCTATTAGACTTAACATTTTGAACACCTTGAGACACTGGCAAAAAAAAAAGATAGATGGGCTATTAATGAAAGTTAACATCCTTCCTTCCCCACCTGCTTATATCCATAAAACTTTTGTCAAGATCTCACATTCTAAAGCTTTTTAAAGTTCCTCGCAACGTAACCCAAATAAGAGTTCAAGAACTGTGTTTTTTCTTTCTTCGATAGCTCTCTCTAAATCTCAGTCTTCTCCGTCTCCCACCTCTAAAATGAGGTAATCAGAGTAGATGACAGCTAGGTAGCAGAGGGGATAGAGGGGCAGGCCCGGAGTCAGCAATACCTGAGTTCAAATGTGACCTCAGACGCTTCCTAGCAATATGACTCTGGGAAAGTCACGTAAGCTCTGTTTGCCTCCGTTTCCTCATCTGTGAAATGGGGATAATAATAGCACCTAGCTCGCAGAGGTTGTTAGGAAGATGATATGAGAAAATATTTGTAAAGCTCTTGGCACAGTGCCTGGCACATAGTAAGTGCTCTATGAATGTTAAGACAAAACAAAACAAAAAAACCAAACAAACAGGACTCTTCCAGTAGAACGCACTCCTATGTCTTTGATATTCCCTGAATACGCTTTTTTTTTTTTGCCTCTTTGATCATCTTGAACTTCCTTTCCTACATACACAAATCCACCAAAATAATCCTGCCCAAACATTCAAGGCTATTTTCAAATGATACTTTCTCCACAAAACTTTACTGAAACTCCCCCATCCCCCCACTCCATCCTATAACTAAGCACCTAGGTAATACATTGGGTTGCCAGTTAGTACGCTGGTTAAAATACTGGACTTGGATTCAGGAAAACCTGAGTTCAAATCCAGCCTCAGACACTCAGTAGCTCTATGATCTTGTGATCTCTATATGTCTGTATGTGATCTCTATATGTCTAAATTTCCTCATCTTTACATATAAAGAGGAAAATCTTTTTAAAAAACTGAAAATATTTTCCCTCGAGTTTCTTTAACATGTGCATTTTTATTTGAACTGGTATTAAATCAGTGTATAGGTAAAGCTCCTTCCCACCTCCATGTACTGGGACCAATCTAATAGAACTCCCAAGGAGGTGGTTTAAAAAGGTTTCATTCATATCTATGTTGGGGAGCAGGGAGAGAAAGAAGGGGGCCATTATGGCTCCAACAGTTACAAAAAGGTACAAGTATTAAGACAGAAAATACAAAAAGGTTGTTTATTTTTTTTTTAAGGATTACATAATTTACAAGTACACAATACTACCGCCTCTCCTTTCCACATCTCTTGTTTGGATTTACGTTAAACAGTTCCTTTGTGTAAAGCAATGCAGCCTTTATAGAGTCAAGTTACTCCCAGTAACAATGTATCATCCAATGTTTGGAATTATCATTAAAAAATGTGCAATCAGAGTCTTTAAGATACACTGCAGAATTTGGGGAATGTTTGCCTCTGACATACTTAGACTACTCCTCACTTTCACTGTCCCAGTTTTAAAATCCTGAGTCAATAATGGCACCTACTTCTCAGTATTGGAACAATAGAATGAGATAATATTTGTAAAGTCCTTTATAAACCTTAAAGTGCTATATCAATGCTGGCTATTACTATTACATGGACAGCAGCATATCCCTTTTCTGTATCCCCATCACACCATATACCTCCCCCGTGGTGTTTATCATTATCTCCCTTGTATCTGAGGTATTGGTATCCATGCGGGATCCTGATCCATTTTCCCTAACCAGATTATAAACTAGCTGGGTTTAGCTGTAACAGCCTATAGCCAGCAGCCACCCACTATCTCTTGGCTTTCAAGTTTTCTTCACCCCATCTAAATCTGTTGCTATTAGCTGGGGGTGGGGTGTTCCTGAGAATATAGAGGAACGATAGACATTTTGTATTGTATTGGAAAGAATTCTGTGCTTCATCTCAAGAAGACTTGGGTTTGAATTCTGATTTTAACAGTTACTAGTTGTGTGACCTTGGACAAATCAGTTAACTTACTTGGCCTGTTTCATCATCTGTAAAATTGTAGATATCAATATTGTTAATCAATATGAATAATTAATATGAATAACTACAGTACCTATCTCAAATAGCTGTTAGGAAGATCAAATGAAATCATATTTATAAAACACTTTGCAGATCTTAAGTTTTACATAAATGCAGACTATTGCTTGTTATCATTATTACTGTCATTGTTACTGCAGTAGGTTTAAGTGGAAGAATAGGACAGTGTAATGATGAAGGAAGGCCTACCTTAAGTCAAAACTGGGACATTTTTGGTGTCAGTCCCACCACCCTGACTCACCATTGCCCTCTAGTACCCTCCAGCCACACCTTCCTTCCATTTGCAGAATATTAAATCACACTTTAGCATGAATTCACATTCCTAGAGTATTTACATTCTAAACCTGTTATCTTATTAACAAAAGATTTTGAAATACTTCGGTCATTAAAACGAAAGACTTTTTTATTGAAGAATTGTCAGGTCATAGGCAAAAAAAAAATCATGTAGGGAATGGGGAGGGGGTGAAAAGAGCCCCGGATTTGGAATTAGAAGTCTTGGGTTCAGATCTTTGCTTTATCACTTAGTATATGTGTGAATAATTCAAATGACTTCCCTTCTCTTAGACTGAGTCTCTTCATCTGGAATTCTGGGATCTTTGAGCCAAAGTAGCCTTCTCTCCGGTCTTCAACACAACATTCCTTCTCTCTGTCTCCCCCCTCTCCAGGCCTTTGCTCTCATTGTCCCCCATGCCTGGAATGTACTCCCTCCTAGTTCCTACTTCATAGAGTTCCTCTTTCCTTTTAAAAGACAGCTCAAACATCATCTTGTACATTCAGCTTTTCCTGATGCTGCCAACTACCTTGTATTTGACTGCTGTACATATATTTGTATTTGTGCTGTGTGTGTTTATATATGAACCTGTTTGTCTCCCTCATAAGAATGTAAGTTTCTTGTGAGTCAGGATGGTTCCAGTCTTTGTACTTGTACTTTATACTTGTGTCCCAGGACTCAACACAATACCTGGTACGTAGTTAGCACTCGTTTGTTGATTGATCGATTCACAAAAGAGAATAATTTTGTCTTGATCTCACAGGATTGTTGTGAAGATCAAATGAGAGGCTTTATGGAAAGCTTTTTCTAAACCAAAATGTACCGTATAAATGACAGTTATAATCACACCAAATAGGTCAGCACCTGCAAGTCATCCCTGATAACAACCCAGGGCAGACTTCTCTTGTACCACTGATGGTACCAATAAACAGCTATTTATGGAGCATTTCCTATGTCCTGGAATAGATGCTAAGAAAAATGATAACATGATCCTTGCCCTCCCAGAGTTTATAATCTGATCAGGGGGAAAACAGCAGGGACTACGTGGACACAGATAACTGATACAAGATTAGATTGTGCGGGTACCACAAAAAGTGTAAGGTATTATGAGTGTTCAGAAAAGGGACTTACTGCGACCATTTGGGAGGATCAGGAAAGTTTTGTGGAGGAGGTGTCACCTGAAGATGGCCTTGAAAGATGTTTAGGATTATTTTAGCAGATGTGTGTATGTGGGGAAAGTACTTCAGGCAGATGGAAAAGCGAAGACACAAAGGCAAAAAGGGACAAGGAATATGCAGAGAACACCGGATAGTTTGGCTGGAATGCCAAGTATATGGAGAAGAGTTACCAGGGCCATATTGGAGAGAGTTTTGAATGCTAGGTTTGAATGCTACAAATTAATTTGTAGACAGTGAAGTGCCTTTGAAAGTTTTTGAGAAGGGGGGCGATATGGTAAGAACTGTATTTTAAGGACATTAAATCTGGCAGCATTTATAGGATGGATTTCAAGGATAAGAAACTGATGACAAGGAACTAAGCTGGGAGACTATTACAAAGAGATAATGATAGTTTGAACTAAGCAATGGGAATAGAAAGGAGACAGGGTGGATGTGAAAGATGTTGTAGAGAAAGAATTGATAGGACATTACAGTAAATTAGATATGGTAGGGGGAAGGGAGAAGAAGGCACAAAAGATGATTTGAAATTTTCAGTACTGGGTGAGTGGGAGATGCATCTAATAGAAAAAAGGGAAGTCAGTAGAAAGAGCTAATTTTGTGGGAGAAAATAAATGAGCTCGGTTTTAGGCAGCTGAGTTTAGGATGGTGGTTAGACATCCAGGCATGTATCAGAAGGTTATGGATTTTGATCTGGAAGGGACTTTAAAGGTTTCTTCTTTCATAGAAGAAGAAACTATGGCAGTCTCCTGACTCCAAAGCCAGTGCTCTTGCTAATATATTATGAAGTCTAGGAGGAAACTAGACTGGAATTCAAGAAAGAAATGAGGTTAGACATGTAGACTTGGAAGCCACTGCATGATGTCACAGACTTTCTGATGTGGATGAGTCATGAAGGGGAATAGCGGACATAACTCTTGACCATTGTGATATATTGGCTTAGAGTAGAGTTGGAGAATCCACAGAGCCACAAAGAAAGGGCTGAAGCTTTATGGATACAGGTCAAATCAGTCAAAGGCTGTCTCCCCAATATGTCATATCTTGCTCTATCTTCTGGTAGTGATCTCCTGACCTCCCGATCTCAGCTCTTGCAAACAGCTTCTTGCTTCCATCTCAACCTTTGGATGTAGGTGTTTTCAAAAAGCATCGGTACTGACCAGGCTTGGCCAATTGGTTTTGTTTGCTTGAATTCTGACTTAGAACCTGCCCTTCTTTACCTGGAAGCGATTGCCTGTTCCCAACTCTGATGGTTGTATTAATCATGGACATGCGTCCAAACACTGATGAGACACACCTGTGTAAAAATGGTAGTTGAAGCTGTGAGAGTGAATGAGCTTACTGAGGAGAAGAATGTAGGGAGAAGAAAAGTGAAGACTAAGGGAAGAATTCTGTAAAATGCCTACATTAAGGGCATGGCAGAAGGGCAGCAGAAGAGGAAGGGGTTGAGGTGGAAAGGGAACTAGATATAATAGAGAATATAATAATGTAGAATGTATAATATTAGACTATATTGCCAGTCAAGGGAGAAGAATTTTAAGAAAGGAGGGTGGTCCTAAATGAGGGTTGGGAGCATGAGTTTTTAGTGGTACCAATCAACTAAATATTATAACTTTCTCCAGAAATACTTGACAGCAGGAAAGCAAGAGTAGAAAATCAATCAGCTAGCAAGCATTTAAGTAGTGCCTACTGTGTGCCAGGGATGGTGTTAAAAGTGCTGGAGTTACAGAGCCAAAAGTGAAATAGTTCCTGTCTTCATGGAGCTTATATTTGAAAGAGAGAGATAATGGGGTTTTCTAAGGCAGTAGGAGCCGAAAGCCAAGAAGAAAAGAGGGTCAAAGGCAACAGTGAATGAATCGTTGAAATGGCCGACTGGCTGAGACTACCTGGATAGGGAGACTAGATTGTGAAGAACAAAAGGGGTGAATATTCCAGTATATTCTAATTGATCTGTGATCTTAGTGCTAGAAGAGCTCCCTTCACCAGTCCTTAATCACTTACTGTGCGTCAAGCACTATATTAAGCACTAGGCTAGGGAAACAGAAAAACACAAAGACAGTCTCTGTCTTCAAGGAACATACATCCGGATGGGGGAGACAACATGTAAACAGCTATGTACATACAAGATATAGACAGAAGAGATGACAGGTAAACAGAGAAGGAAGGTGCTTAGCATTGTGCAGAAGCTGATGGAACATGTGGACTCTGCCTCAGTAATCCCTCACTCTCACCATTATGACTGACCCATTTTTAAAACTCCTCACATACATTTTTTGTTAATATTCCAGTGATAAAGGACTAAGGAAACCATTGGGGGACTGAACCTTGGAACTAAATGGAACCTTAGAGATTATGTAGTCTAACCACTTCATTTTCCGCATGTAGAAAAATGAAATGTCTTGTCCAGCATCTCTCAGAATTAGTAACAAGGCTGGGACTTGACCTCAGGCACCATGACTCCTAAACAAGAATTTCATTACACTTTTTTTGACTTTAAAGGGTTGGATTCTATGTAAGCCTGAAGTAAATACCCTTCCATTTAAGGATAATATTGACTAGGTGCCTAATGCAGACTTTGTAGCCTTAAGATGTCATTTCCTCTTGTGAGTCTAAGATTTGGTAACCAATGCATCAAAGGAAAATGGGAGTCTAAGACTTGCCTCACTCTGTTTTGTGCATTTGATTCTGTAAGGTAAGAAATATCTCTAGGGAGAAGGCAATAAGAATGCTTTTTCTCCAGTTATTAAAAAAATTAGTGTGAGACCACTGACCATCACTCATCCAAATCATCCTTTGATTTAGAAACTACAACAGAGTTTTAATCTACTGGCCTATTGTCTGTAAGATCAATGCTACAGTGAAATTTAGAGAGATCTCAACCTTTTTTTAAAAAAGAAAGAAGAGGCAGAAAAATTGTAAAGAAGGAAAAGAATAGAGGAAAAAAAGATTAAATTGCATAAGCAAAATGGAGCAAAGAGAATACAGAAGGAGAAATTAATTGCCCTGCACTTTGCCTGATTGACTGGGCACACAGGCCCTTCCATGGTACAGATTAAGGTAGGGAGGGTAGGTCAATATCCTTTTTGTATCTATGTCAAACATCTCCTGTGACTTTAATTGAAGTTATTATCAGAGCATCAGAAGAGCCCAAATACAAAAGCTTAGTTCAACATGACCTTTCTGAAATCTTTCTGGATATGAAGTCAGGGATACACGCTATCACTGCCTGAGCTTAGTTACTTATATACAGAACCATGGCATGTAAGAACTAGCAGGAACCTCTAATTCTGGACTCCTTAATGATAACTCTTCTATAATTTCTAGTGTCAATGACCTGATCCTGAATTGCTATAATAAACCCTCTATTTCTATAAACTAATCTGCATGACAACTGTTTCTCTGATTCCAAACACTGTGTTCTCTCCTTCTCCCTCTTCAGCTTCTTCTTGTGTGTCTTCTGCTATTAGAATGTAAGCTGCTTGCCATCTGGGACTGTCTATTTTTGCTTGTATCTGTATCCCCTGTGCTTAGCATGTGCTTGGCACTTAGTATGTACTTAATAAGTTCTTCTTTCCTCCCTCCCTCCATCCCTCACTCCCTTCCTTCCTTCCTCCTTTCCTTCCTTCTTCCCTCTCCCCCCTCCCTTCCTCCTTCCTTTCTTCCTTCCTTCCTTCCTTCCTTTCTTCCTTCCTTCCTTCCTTCCTTCCTTCCTTCCTTCCTTCCTTCCTTCCTTCCTTCCTTCCTTCCTTCCTTCCTTCCTTCCTTCCTTCCTTCCTTCCTTCCTGACTTCCTTCCTTCCTATTTGTGATTTTCTGGGTTCTATGATACCCAGCTCAGAGAGCATTATCAGGAGAATATTGTATCATAGAATATAAGTGCTTGAAATGAACATCACTGGCAGTGGAACTTATCTCAAGAAACATTTGCTACTGTCAAGGTCCCTCCTCAATTTTTTGGTCTTGTGAGGAGGACCATATGGCATGTTGGAAAAAAACAAACAATGGTCCTCTGCTTTCTCTTTTTACTTTATGTTGCACTGTGTTTTGTGTTTTTTTTTAATTTTGCCCTGTGAATCACAGAATCGAGGAATTTTAAAGTTGGAAGCGACCACTAGAATTGGAATGCTGTCCCAGACACTTCCTACCAGCATGACCCTGGACAAATTACTGAGCATCTCTCAATCACAGATTCTTCTTCTGGAAAGTGTCACTATCATCACTACTTATAGGATTGTTGGGCAGATCAAATGAAGTCATGTATGTAGAAGTGCTTTGCAGTCTTCTGTGTTATATACTTGTGGCGTTTGTTATCGTTGTTCTGATTCATATCCCCCAAAAGACTTGGTTCTGTAAGCAATTCTTTAGGGACTTAAAGAATATTTATGGCCTCAACCTCGGTGTCTTTTTAAAATTAATTAAAAGTCATTTTTTTTGGCAAGCAATAAAATGTTCTCAAGTCCCTGTCATTATTAGGTAATTCTTATATCTTTATCCTTTGGATCTGGTGGCATTTTAGAAGATACACAACCACCGTATCTGATGTGCTGACTCATTAAGCGACTAGCAACTAGTCCATTTTCCTACCTTAAAATAAAGGAAATGAAGACCCAGGAAGCTGAATTATCTCTGGAGGAAAACAGGGTAATTAAATAGTAGCATGATTTGACCCCCATTTCTCTTGCCAATGAAATGCACAACTGCCTTTGATAACTCTTTAAAATCCAGGTACTTCCTAATAACCACTTTAATCATCAGTGACAAATTACTCTAAGAGTGATTTGTGAACACATTTTGTGTAATAGGAGAAAAAAGCAAGGTTGGCCTCCCTAAACACCAAAGGCCCAAGTCACCAAAGGAATTTATGTAGTCATTCCTAAGCCTTTCAGGCTTGAAACATTAGAACTGAATAACTGTCACCACCCTAACCAAATTGCCATGAAGTGCCGGCTCTGTCTGTTCTGAGTGAGATATCAGCTCCATCCACTTATCGCTACCATTTTTCCTTGTGTCTGCCTTGGAGTCTGTCAGCAAGATTAATTGAGACTGTTTTGTGGTATTTTATGTAATCTTAGGTGATGCTCCACATAGTGCTTTAAAGATTATGAAACTCTTCATATAGGTTAGGAAGGATAGCAGACCATGGATGTGAAGTTAGAAGGGACCTTAGAGGTCATTTAGTCCAAGTCCCCTCCCTTTTCAATCAATAAACAAGTATTTATTAAGAGTCTACTTTGTACCAGGGTGCACACTAAGTCCTGATCTTACAATATTAAAAAAACTCCACTTACAAAGAGCTCATTCTAAGATGAGAGACATGTAAATATATGCATATAAGCAGCATAAATACAACATGAATAAATATAAATATATGCAAAGTGAATTGTGAGGGAGAGAAATGATAGTTGGGAGATCAGGTAAAGCTTCATAGAAATAAGAACTGACATTTATATAGCACTTTCTGTGTGCCGGGCACTGTGCTAAGTACATTACAATTAGCATCTTATTTGATCCACATGACAACTCTGGGAGGTAGGCGCTATTATTACTCTCATTTGACAGATGAGGAAACTGAGGCAAGCAGAGGTTAAGTGACTTGGCCAGGATCTCCCAGCTAGTAAGTATTTGAGGCCAGTTTTGAACTCAATTTTGAACTAAGTATTCAGTATTTGAGACCAGTTTTTGAGGCCAGTTTTGAACGTGACTCTAGGACGGTCGCTATTATCTGCTGTACCCCCTAGCTTCCCTTCATACAGAATAAGGTGCTTCAGATGTCTCTTAAAGGAAGAGAAGAATTCTGTAAAGGTAAGGAAGAAGTGCTTTCTAGTCACGTGGAGCAGCTATGCAAAGATATGGCAATGGGGGATCAAGGATCGTGTTTGAGGAATAGAGAGAGGCCAGTTTGGCTCATCTCCCAGTGTTTTTTGTTTTTTATATATGAGGAAACTGAAAACCTAATCTCTCCACCTCTCAGTCCTCTCCAGGACCATCAGCTCTGCACTAGCCACACTCTCCTTCTTTCCCTATTCTGGCACCTTGGTGAACCAGTTCAATTCTACACAGTCCCTTGCTTTTGAGTCCCTTGCCCCCTTCTCGTATGGCCATTTGTGCTCTACCAAGCCTCAGTCTAGACTCATTCCCTCCATTTACTGCCCTCATTCTTACACATGTACTATTGAAGGAAGCTGAAGGAAATTACACAACTGGTCTGACTGTATGCACTACAAATTTATGTTACACAATCTCAACTGGGCTCTCAACTGCAGCTAGCCGATCCTTTGACACCTCCCTAATCAGCTCACAATTCCATTCTTCACAGCAGTTCTTCCAAAGCTTTTTATCCTGTCAAACTTCCCAGCACTCCCCTTACTTCCATCCTCTCCACTGAGAACCTTGCTTTATATTTTGCTGAAGAAACTGGCCATTCACCAAGAGCTCCCGCTTCTCCCTTCCTGCTTTTCTCATGTTGCCCAAATGCTTTCTGCCACTATCTTCTCCCATATCTCACATGATGAAGTCCTTCTTGCCAAGGCCAACCCTCTGCATGCTTAAGAGATCCCTTTCTATCCAGTCTCCTCTGCCATATTGCCCCGTTATGATAACATCCCCACTCTCTCACCTGTCTTCAGTCTCTCCCTGTTTACCAACTTCTGTCCATTTCTCCCCGTCCTCAAAAAAATCCTCACTCAATCCATCCATCCCATATGGATGTCCTCCCATATCCCTTCTGCCTTCTGTGGCTAAACTCCTTTGGAAGGCCATCAACAGTAGGTACCTCTGCTTCCTCTCCTCTCACAGTCTTCTTAACTTTCTACAGTCTTGTTTCCAGCCTCATCAATTCACCTGAAACTGCTCTCTCCAAAGTTACCAATGACCAAATCCAGTGCCTTTTCTCAGTCTTCATTGTCTTTGACCTCTCTGCAGCATTTGAAACTGCTGATCATCCTGGAGTCCTTGGAGTCTCTTTTCTCTGGGTTTTTGGGATACCACTCTCTCCTGGTTCTCTTACCTACCTGACTTCTTGGTCTCCTTTGATGGTTCTTCATCCAGGTCACTTCACTAATTGTGGGTGTCCCACCAGTCTCTATCCTGGGTCTTCTTTTCTTCTCCCACTGTACTATTTCATTTGGTGATATCATCAGCTCCCTTGGATTCAATTGTCATCCCTGTAATAATGATTCTCAGATCTACTTATCCAACCATAACCTCTTTGCTGACTTCCAGCTTTGCATCTCCAGCTGCCTCTTAGGCATGTTGAACTGCATGTTCTGTAGACATCTTAAACTCAACATGAGTTTAAACTGAACTCATTATCTTTTTCTCCCTGAGCCCTCCCCCTTCCAAACTTCCCTTACCTTGAGGGTACCGTCATCTCAGTTTCCCAGGCTTGAAAGTTAGGTGTCCTTATTGACCCCTCACTGTCTCTCCCCACTCCCAACCCCCGTGTCCAATCTGTTTCCAAGACCTGTCATTTTCACCTTTGTACAACTTCTCTGATATGCTCTCTTCTGTCCTCTGCCACCACCACCGCCCTGGTTCAGTTCCCCATCCCCTCGCCCCTGCACTATTGCAGTAGCTTGCTGGTGGGTGTGTGTGCCCCAAGTCTCTTCTCCCTCCAGTCCATCTTCTTCTACTCAGCTGTCCAAACGATTTTCCTAAAGCACAAGTCCAGCCGTGTCACCCTCTTACTCAGTAACCTCCAGTGACTCCCTGTCACCCCCTGGATCACATATAAAATCCCCTCTTTGGTATTCCAAGCCCCTCGTAAACTAGCACTCCTTGCCCCAGTTCTCCAGTCTTCTCATATTTTACACCCCCCCTCCCACCCTCATCTATTCCTCAATCCAGTGACGCTGACCTGGCTGTTCCTCAAACAAGACGCGCTGTCTCTGAGCTCCAGGCATTTTCTCTGGCCGGCCATCCTCTATGCCTGGAGCACTCTCTCTTTCCTCATTCCTACCTCCTAGCTTCCCTGGTTTCCTTCAGGTCTCAGCTAAAATCCCATCTTCTACAGGAAGGCTTTTTCCAATCAACCTGATTATTTCCTATTTATCCTGTATATAGCTTGTTTGCATATATTTGTTTGCATGTTGCCTCCTCCATTCAATTGTGAGCTGCTTGAGGGCAGGGAAAGTCTTTTGCCTTTCTTTGTATCCCCAGCAATTATCACAGCACATAGTTAGCACTTAATAAATGTTTATAGAGGCAGCTAGATGTCACAGTAGATAGAATGCTGGGCCTGGAGTCAGGAAGACCTGAGTTCAGATCTCGGCTCAGACGCTGTGTGATCCTGAGCAAGTCACTTGACCTCTGTCTGCCTCAATTTCTTCACCTATGAAATGGGAATAATATTAGCACTAACCCCCCAGGGTCATTGTGAAGATCATATGAGAGAATATTTGTAAAGTGCTTAGCATAGTGCCTGGCACTTAAGTAATGCATGTTTGTTCCCATCCCCCTTCCCTAATGACTGACAACGGATTCCCCCAAGAGATTATATGAGTCGCCCTAGGTAGTAGGATTTGAACCTTAGGACAGTTTTTTTCTCTTTCTTTGATTGATTAGATCCTCCCAGTAGCTTTGTGAGATGGACATTACCTTTCTAGGGAATCCTGCCTGACAGAAGAGAAAACCGCTACCTCTAGTGTTTAAGTAACTTTTCTAGAGTGACACAAGAGTTGGGAGTAGTATTTAAACCCGTCGCTCCTGATGTTCAGTTCAGTACTCTTCCCCCTGTGCCGTCCTTCCTACCCTGAGAGGAACAACTGAAGAAAGAAATCCCTGGGATGTGCGTAGACGTGGTAGAGGAGTTGCTGCTTCAAAGGGCCGTCATCGGTGTCTCCTTAGTCATTAAGCGGTCCGTCTCCCTGTCAGCTGCTGACTTCTGGGGAAGGGGAGCTTTTATGGAGGAAGATGTTCAAAGACAATCGATGGGAAGTTCTCAAGGCAGATGGAAATACTGCTTTAGACTCCAGCTTCAGAGATCTCCAGATATAAGTCATTGTTTAACCTAGGAATTAAATGAGTCTTATGGGAAATAGAACAGAACCAGCAAGGTAGGCGTAATTTGGCTCATTTTCTCTACTCACATTTATCTGAAGGATGAAGAGAGAAGTAAGTTTTCAATACTTCCTCATTTCCCTTTCACTCTGAAGGGAAGGGGACCATATCTACAATGGGAGGGAATGGGAATGAAACTTACTTAAATTGGCTGTCATCTCTGGAACCCAGGGTTGAAATGTGACTGAAGTTAGAGATCTGAGTAACCCTGAGGTTTCTCAAATTCCTCTCTGTGTGAGTGTCTACCAAAATGTGTCCCATCTTCTTATACCCCTCCTGCCACTGCATGTCTAGCCATGTGAGATACAAGCGTAGACCAAGTTTGATGGACATCCTGGAATATGGCAATATACGTTGCTAGACTGTTGATTAATGTAGCTACTGGGCTTAGAGACCCTGTGATTAAAGAACTAGCTTTCATTTCTCAATTTTCACATCTCCTTTCTTTAACTGTAGCCTGCCTATACATTGATTTAAAGATGCTTATCATGCTTAAGTGAGACAGAATGGCAAAGAGGATCCTGGGCTTGATGATCTTAGAAACTTAAACAAGAAATAATGAAGAGCAAATGAGCAGAACCAAGAGAACATTTTATTCAGTAAACAGTGATATTGTTTTAAGAACAACCTTGAGTGACTAAGTCATTTTAACTATTATAAATGCCTTATATATATATAAATTATAAATAATATAGATAAATATAAACTATTATAAATAAGTATATTATAAATACACTATTAGAAATAAATTTATAAATATATTATAAAATATAAATAAATATAAATTATAAAAACTTTTATAAATAAATATTATAAATACAAATAAACTATATAAAAATTAACTACAAAGGACATATGAAAGGAAACACTATCTGCATCCAGAGAAAGAAAGAACTGATAAAAAGAAGTAGGTATAGAATGGTTTTACATATTATATATATATATATATATATATATATACACATATATATGTATGTGTGTATTTGTGGCTAATGATAGCCATCTCTAGGATGGGGACAGGGGTGGGAAGAAAAAAGGGGGAAAAAGAAAATTACATGATAACTTTATTATATATTTAAAAGGAATAGCAAGTTGTACATAATAGATTTGCAGTTTCATGTACAATCATCTTTTTTTCTATTCTACTGTGTTATAAGAATGCTTGTTTTATTTATGAAGTTCAGGAAAAAAAAGTTTTAAGTTCAAAAAGGGTAAAGGCAAGGACTTGCCTCTAACACCTAACTGACTGTGTGGCTATGGACAAGTGAGTTAACTCCTTGGTATCCCAGGCAACTCTCCAAGGCTCTAAGTTATAGAGAGTGGCTGACCTGGTACAGTGGAGGAAGTTTGACTTTTTAGAGCTTCCCACATGAGCAAAATCACAGCCCCATACCAAAAAAACAAAACAAAACAACCATTCAGCTAAGGCCTGGAATTTCACAATTAATGTTTCATTCCTTCCAATTAATACAAGGCTTCTTGTCCCTCTTGAACTGCTTATGATCCCTTTAAGGACAGCCTTATTGGTCATCTCTACCTTAGTGTTGTTGAGTTTATAAAATACATAACTAAGATCAAATTTTGATTCCAGGTTTAGACAAAGCAGAACAATATTTGGTACCTTGGTGGGTACTTATATTGGGTATCACTATGTGGGGAAGGGTACGAGAGAGTGGAGGGCCGAGAGTCCATTCAACCATCGTTTATTAAGTGTTAATTAGGTACAAAGTGCTATACTGTATCCTGGAGAAATAGCAAAGTTTAGATGAGACACAAGGTCTGCCCCCAGAGAGCTGGGAGTCTAGAAGAAGAATATGACATGTGTGCAGACTGCTTTCTTTCAACAATTCATGGTCATTGGTGCAGATTATAACTCCAACACACGCCAGCAGGTTGTCTTTGTGACTTGCTACAGCCTAAAAATGCACCACCTCATAACCAACCTAGTGATGACCTATTCAGAGTAAGCCGGCTGGTCTTCAGATGATAAACCTACATGTTCCTTGCAATGTCAAAGCCTTTTCAGCTTGGTAAGACTGACCAGAACTTGTGCTTCACTGCCATGGATTGGAGATGCTGGTCTGGTGGCTGGCAAGAAGGCCAAATCTAGTCACTGGGCCCCTGGAATATGGGGCACTACAGGATGTAAAGATGTTGTTGTTTGGTCATTTCATTGCTGCCTGACTCTTCATGACTCTGTAGTTTTCTTGGCAAAGATACTGGAGTGGTTTGCCATTTCCTTCTCCAGTTTATTTGACAGATGAGGAGACTGAGGCAAACAGGGTTAAATGACTTGCCCAGTGTCACATAGCTAGTAATTGTCTGAGGCCAGATTCAGACTTGGGAGTCTTTCTGACCTCAGGGCTTGCCCTTTATCCACTGGTCTACCTAGATGAAGAGAGAGAGATTAAGAGAGAGAGAGAGAGAGAGAGAGAGAGAGAGAGAGAGAGAGAGAGAGAGAGAGACTTTGTGGGTTTTACGTTTTTTCCTGGGATAGTATCACTTCTCATTCTACTCATTTATGCACAGGCCTGGGAGCCAGAAGACTTGACTAGTCCCAGCCATGCCACTCATGAGCTGTACTAGTTTGGGCAATACACTGCTCCCCAGTTTCCTAATTTTTAAAAATAAATGTGGTGAGATGGATGACCTCTAATGTTTTGTCCAGCTTTAGTATTCTAGGATTCTGTTCATTTCTGGACATTGCTTTCACCTTTATTAGCATACAGTGCCCTATTAGGGGCCCCATACCTATATAAAACATGGAGAATTTATTGAGGATACAAAAGAATAAGAAAAAAGAGGAAAGCGAGTAGAGCCAACGGAGAAATGCCAAAGGAAATGATATTTATAGCCCAGGAGGAGGGAAAAAAAAAGGAATGCAAATGTCACAGGATCATAGATTTAGAAGTGAAAGCAACCTTATGGATCATTGTGCCCAGTCCACTCGTTTTACAGATGAAGAAACTGAGACACAGAGAGCATGACTTGGCCATAGTTAAATTGGTCATAAATGACAGAGCCACAGTTTGGCCCCAGGTCTTCTGCTCTTTAAGGAAGGAAGGATTGATTGTATATTTGTCTGCAAGGATTTGGTCTAAAGGTGAGACATCTGATGTCAGTATCCTAAAGGGCTATCGTACTGCTGCAACCTTTCAGCTTGCCCAAAGCACAGTGACATGATTTCTCTTAGTCCCCAAGCATATGAGCCAAGGACAATTTGCATGGCTGAATTACGCCATGCTGACTGTGATTATAATGCATTGGAGATGTGGGCTGTGGTGAAATGACCCTTCCTGATTACTTGAGAGGGTGGAAAAAATATGTTGTTATTGGTGTATGCTCATGCATCTTTTATTTGTAATTATAGCAAAAGCATGTCATCTTTGGGATCCTCCCTCTGAGGGAAGGGCCCCAAGCATGAGCCAGGACTCTTCAAGAGAAAGGGAAGAAATTCCATCCAGGAGCTAAAAACAAGGAAAGATCTTCTCTACCCATTAGTTTTGGGTTTCTTTGTCAGCTCAGCTAAAGAGGCAGGAGCTCAGGATGACAGAAAAGTTCAGTATGGAAAGAGAGGCCATATAGTAAGCAAAATGCCCTGGGATGCTGGGCATAGGGAGCAGGGAAGGGCTGGACCCCAGAGGCTGAAGACCATGTGAGGCAGATGTTGGAAAGTTGTTCACACATTTAGGGTTAGGGTTCACCATTCAGAGCCAAGTCTAGAAAGCCTAGATAAATAGAATTTAATTTAGACAGATGAGAGATAGCATTGAGGAAAGAGAGTGGCTTCGAGTCTGGAGACATCTGTAAGGAAGGAGGAGATTGTGCAAGATCTGAAGTAGGAAAGGAGGAGAGGGAAGTATTGCAAAGGCCAGTGGGAGCAGTCTATTGCCTAAAGTCAAGGGGTGGACAAGAGGGACTTCCTCAGACCGTGAATTGACATTGAAGGTGACATATCCTGAGGTAGTAATTCAGTGCAATAGAGAAGGAAGGTACTTCTTCAGAAGCCAGAGTCTTACACCCATGCTTGAGGGTAGAGAAGCAGATTCCAGAGTATTGAGACAGTCTGGCCAACTATGTCTTCAACATAAATCAGAAATGGGATAATATCAGGGTTAAGACCTGCCCTAGGAGGTACAGCAGACAGGAAGATGGGGGGAATCTCCGAGTAGCTTAATGACCCAATGGTTGGTGCTTACCGCAAGGATTAAACTGTGAGAAATGGGTGATTCATAAAAACCTCATATTTTAAATCTCTGATTGCATTCTTCCCTAGCCACATCATCATAACAATGCCATTTATCTAACGCCTTTCATTTTGTAAATGAATACAAATTACAAATACAAATTACAAATTACAAATTACAAAATACAAAATACAATTACATACACATGGGCTTGTGCCTCAGAATACCCCTCTGTGGCAAGCACTACTGATACTAGTGTTCCCATTTCATAGATGAAGAAACTGAGTAAGCTTTTCTGGTAGTGTTTATAGGAACCATATGCAGGCATACTGAACTTGAAATACTGTGTCCTTCAAAAAGTTGTATGTAAAATTTCTCTTCAGTAATTTCCCCACTAATTTATAATTCTAGTGATATTTTATCTTCCTTAATGATTGACCTTCAGTTGGTGGTTGCTGTAAGTTTCTCTCCTACAAGCTTCTCTATCAGGTTCATCATTGATATAAACAAATATGAGCAACCTTAATAAGGCTGATATAATATTAAATGAATGCTGTGGCAAACGCTTCTGAAAAACAAAGAATCTTTTTGCAAAGAAAATCACGCTTCCTGAGTTTGTTTTTAAATTTGAGGGTTTACCTATTAAATTCCTTAAAGTGGATTGTGCTACATAGGAATTTATTTTTTAAATGTTCTGTTGTGAACTTGACAAATATCAATAAACAGTCATATTTCCATATACAAAAAAAGAAGGGAATCATTTATTATTGGCTTACCATGTGCCAAGCACTCACTAGGTACATTACAAATATTATCAACTTGATCTCATTTGGAGAACATAAAAAGAAAAGTATATAAAACCACACAGCTTGTCTTTTTAAAATTATATACTAAGTAAAAATAAGAATAATTAACATTTGTATAGCACTTTAATTTTAAAAAGTGCTTTGCATATATATTAACTCATTTGATCCTCCTAACAACCCTGTAAGGCAGGTGCTATTATCATCCCCATTTTACAGATGAGGACAGAGCCTGAAAGAGCTTCAGTAACTTGGCTAGGGTCACACATTGACTGAGGCAGGATTCAAACTCAGGTCTGCCTGACTCCTAGTCCTATGTTCTATTCACTGTGCCTCTTAGCTGGTGCCAACATCACCCTGCTTGTCTATGTCCCCTCTGAACTTACTTCTGCTTTCTTCTGTTTTGGATCAGAATTTAAGGAGGATTCGTGTGAACTGGCTGCTGCTACTGCGGTTACTGCTGGATTTAGAATCAGAATCCTGACTTTATTGCTCACTATCATCGTTACCTTGAATAAAGTCACTCGCTTTATTTATTTTATCTGGAAAATGACAGCGTTGGACTAGGCGGCATTTAAGGTCCCTTCTGGCTCTAAACATCTGTCTGTGAACTTCAAAGAGATACAATAAGATGTATGCAGTTACTTATGTGCACCATATCAAGTCTTAGAATTGATGAGCATAACACTACATGTGATATACAAATATACCTATAGATATATTTGTATGTATGTATTGTTGTTTTTGAGTTGCATTCAACTCTCCATGACCTCATTTGGGGTTTTCTTAGCAAAGATACTGGAGTGGTTTACCATTTCTTTCTCCAGATCATTTGACAGATGAGGAAACTGAGGCAAAAGGGGTTAAGTGACTTGCCCAGGGTCACACAGCTACTGCATGTTTAAAGCTATATTTGAACTCAGGTCTTCCTGACTGCAGGCCCAGCTCTCTATCCACTGCACCACCTAGCTGCCCTACTGTGTATATACAAACACACGCAAAAGTACATAAGCAATCTGTAATTTCATCAGCATGGAATGCTGGGAGATCTTCCACCAATACAGATTGCAACAACTAAGTTTATGTATATAAGAACTTAGGAGTCACCTTAGTCACATAGAATTTGCAGAGAGTCCCATAGTTAGTGTCAGAGGAGGAATTTGAACCAACCTCTCTGTCTCTGTTTCTCTCTGTGTCATCTTCTGTGTCTTTGTCTCAGTCATTGTCTCCGGTGCTGGCTCTCTCTCTCTCTCTCTCTCTCTCTCTCTCTCTCTCTCTCTCTCTTCTCTTCCTCTCCCCTCTCCCCTCCTCCCCTCTTTCCTCCTCTCCTCTCTCTGTCTCTGTCTCTCTCTCTGCCTCTCTGTTTCTGTCTGTCTGTCTGTCTCTCCTCTCCCTTTCCCCTCTCCCTCTCTCCTCTTCTGTCTCCCCTCTTCTCCTCTTCCTCTCCTCTTCTCTCTGTGTCCCTGTTTATCTCTCTGTCTCTGTCTTTCTCTCTCTTTCTCTCTGTCTCTCTCTGTTTCTCTCTCTCTGTCTCTCTCCCCACCCCCCTCCTCTGTCCTCTCTCCCTGATAGATTCCTCCTTTGATTCCTCCCTCATTTTTTCCCCTTTTCTCCCCCCTCCATGCTCCCTATGACCATTCTCCCACAAATAGTGGAGGAAGGAATGAAAGAACATACATTTCTAATAAAAACAAACAATAGAATTAAAATGAGATAATTCCTTAGAGTCCAAACACAGCAGGTCCAAGAGGTGCCAGCTCCCTCATTTTATTTATAGGCCGGTTTTTTTTTATTTCAGATGCTAAAAGTTCCTCCTCCTGCCTTAGTCATAATGTCCAGTTGGCAGCGTCTGCCCAGTGCTCCATGTACAGAAATGGGGTAGATTCAACAATGTCCATGAAGGCTAGGAATAGAACTAACACCCCATATCTGGCACCTCCTGTGCCCAGGCAGGGGAGCTTTCTGAGGACTATGGAGCACCATCTATAATAAAGCAGAGCAAAGATCTAGACACAGATGTCAAGGTCAGGTACTATTTTACTCACAGATCTATATCATAATGTTTTATATGATTATAATGTTTCATGAGGTAGCAAAGCCTGTATTGTAAAATGCCCCATCAGAGTTCCAGCTGGTGAGCAGGGGATTGTGAAACCAAGCTACTGGATAGATATCTGCTACCATTACGGTTCATCATTAAGGGGCCATTCACAATCATTAGTCATAGGTTCTTATTGCTGATGCCAGGAACCAAAATCAGTGGCGACCTCACCTCTGGATAGACAGAAGTCTGTACAAACCTACTGTGTGATCTTGGGAAACCACTTTGTGTCTTGGGGCTTCAGCATCTTCATTTATAAAATGTTTGTTTTGGACTAGACAATCTAATTCCCTTCAAGCTCCACTGTTCTCTGTTTTACCTGTAACTGAATAGTCTCACCACAGCATTATTCAAATGGTCCTCTAGTTATGATTGAGGGAATTTTCATTTACCCTACATTTTCTTTTTTTGGGGGGGGTTAATTTATTTAATATATTTAGTTTTCAGCATTGATTTTCACAAGAGTTTGAATTACAAATTTTCTCCCTATTTCTACCCTCCCCGCAATCCAAGATGGCATATATTCTGGTTTCTCTGTTCCCCAGTCAGCCCTCCCTTCTGTCACCCCACTCCCCTCCCATCCCCTTTTCCTTTCCTTTCTTGTAGGGCAAGATAAATTTCTACACCCCATTGCTTATGTATTTTATTTTCTAGTTGCATCCCAAAACTTTTTTTTTTGTTTTTGAACATCTGTTTTTAAAACTTTGAGTTCCAAATTCTCTCCCCTCTTCCCTTCCCACCCACCCTCCCTAAGAAGTCAAGCAATTCAACATGGGCCACATGCGTATCATTATGTAAAACCCTTCCACAATACTCATGTTGTGGAAGACTAACTATATATTGCTCCTTCCTAACCTATCCCCCTTTATCCAATTTTCTCCCTTGACCCTGTTCCTTTTTGAAAGTGTTTGTT
>CM053625.1:214064753-214133164 GCA_028646595.1 Phalanger gymnotis
ACAGGATACAACCTGGTCCTCTGTGTAGCCCAAGATGCCCTTCAAGGGTCCTTCTGATGCTTGCTTCACCACTTTCTTGATCTCGTCATATTTGGCAGGTTTCTCCAGGTGGCAGGTCAGATCCACAACAGATACATTGGGAGTAGGAACATGGAAGGCCATGCCTGTGAGCTTCCCATTCAGCTCAGGTATGACTTTGCCTACAGCCTTAGCAGCACCAGTGGAAGCAGGGATGATGTTCTGGGAAGCACCACGCCCATCACGCCACAGCTTACCAGAGGGGCCATCTACTGTCTTCTGGGTAGCAGTAATGGCATGGACTGTAGTCATGAGTCCTTCCACAATGCCAAAGTTGTCATGAATGACCTTGGCCAAAGGGGCCAAGCAGTTGGTAGTGCAGGAGGCATTGCTGACAATCTTAAGGGAATTATCGTATTTCTCATGGTTCACTCCCATCACGAACATGGGGGCATCAGCAGAAGGGGCAGAGAGGATGACCCTCTTGGCTCCACCCTTCAAGTGAGCCCCAGCCTTTTCCATGGTAATAAAGACTCCAGTGGACTCTACAACATACTCGGCTCCAGCATCTCCCCACTTAATATTGGCGGGATCCCGCTCCTGGAAGATGGTAATGGCTTTTCCATTGATCACCAGCTTCCCATTCTCGGCCTTGGCAGTGCCCTTGAACTTGCCATGAGTGGAATCATATTGAAACATATAAACCATATAGTTGAGGTCAATGAAGGGGTCATTGATGGCCATGATGTCTACTCCACCTGAGGTGAATGCAGCCCTGGTCACCAGGAGCCCAATATGGCCAAATCCGTTGACTCCGACCTTCACCATCTTGTTTCAGGGATGCAACTGAAAACAGCAGATCCTGGCACCGAGCTTGGCAGAAAAGCCGAAAGCCAAAAATAAAATATTCTTTAAAGCAAAAAGCAAAACATAAAAAAGAACTGTGTGGTTAAGGTATGCAAAGTGAGGTAGATGTTCTGTTCTAGGGCAAGCAAAACCTCTCCATCTCTCTCATCCTGGGGTATGAGACCTCAAAGGTCATCTTGTTCAACCTCCTCATTTTGTAGATGAGGAAACTGAGGCCCAGGAAAACACACACACACATGCTCACACACATGCACACACACAGAGATATGGATATATATATATACATACATATATATAATTTATATATATATATATGGATATGTGTGTATGTGTATATAGGCTCTTCACACCATATATGTTTGTGTATGTGTGTATGTATATACACACATATGTGTACATGTATACATATATTCATGATCATCTTAGCTAACCTGCTCATGATAAAGATATATCTAGATCTAGATATAAACGTAGATCTGTCTTCATCATAAGTCAGATAAAACTATCATGACCACATAAGGTTTGGTAAAATTCCTTTGGGGAAAAGGATTGTATTTATGGTTATCCACTAGTAAATCAAGTAAATCTCTCCTGCCCACCCACCTTCCACCCTGACCTCTAGCTAATGAAGTCTGGCCTGACCCGGCCTATGTCATTGGCAATTTCAAACAGACTACTGAAAGGGCTTGAGCTTGGAAGAGTAATTTGAGGAGGAAAAAGAAGAGAAGATAGTTGAAGTTATGCCCAAGAAGTTAGTGTTGAAAGCAAACTCATTGAGAGTAGAGACTGTTTCGTCCTTTGTACTTATAGCCAGAGGTCTACCACAGCGCCTGGAATATAGTAGGTTCTTTATAAATACTTGCTGATTGATTGATTGAGTGCTTTGATCAAGTCAACAAAGACTTAATAAGCACCTACCCTATGCCAAGCACTGGACCAAGCTGGGATCCAAAGAAATCCTTGTTCTCAAGGATTTCATGGTCTAATGGAGTCAAGCAACCAAAGGGAGTTAAGCTTAACTCCAAGCAGTGAATGGGGTGAGGGGGCGAGGAGGGAAGCTGAATAAGGGAATGGAATAAAAGAGGTTGCATAAAACACTTCAAATTTAATACTTGCACCTGCTAAAAGTCTAATATAAGAAAGTTATGTAATCCATAAACACGAGAGAGAATATAGAGATTATGTAGTCTCTATATATTCTATATATGTAGTCTATAGGGATTATAGGAGCATAGATCTTGAGTTACAGGACCTCAAAGACCTTTCCATTTTATAGATGAAGAAACTGAGGAACAGAGAAGTTAAATGACTTTTGGGGTGCTTAGGTAGAATAGTGGATGGAGTCCCATCCTAGAGTCAGGAAGACCTGAATTAAAATCCTTCTTCAGACACTGACTTTGTGACTCCAGCAAGTCACTCAGTGCCTTCTGTAAAGTGGGGATAATAATAGCATCTACCTGTGAGGATCAATTGAGTTAACATATAAATCACTTTGCAAACTTTAAAGTTGTATAGAAATGTTATCATCATAATTATTGTTGTCGTCCTCATCGTTGTCACCATCATCACTATTATCCAAGGTCACACTTGTAGTAAGCATAAGAGGTGGGTGGGGATTTGAATCCATATCCTCTGATTTCTAAGCCAGTATTTAAGATGTCATTTATTCCTAACGGAAGTGGAATAATAGAATCATAGGACCTTATAGTTGGAAGGGGACCTTAGAGTTCATCTTATCCAACCCCCTAACTTGTTTAGGAATCCTTTCTACAATGTTCCTGACAAGTGCTCATTCAACTTTTACTTGAATATTTCCAGTAATGGGGAGCTTAATACCTTAGGAAAAAGCCTATTGCATCTTAAAGTAGCTCTGTTAGAAAGCTTATTAGGAATAAGTCATTTCAAACTCGAAGTGATGTAGTGTTAGGGCTTGAATTGACCTTACCTAAACCCTTGATCATAAGAAACTGAGGCTTACAGGGGAGAAGTCACTTGATTTTCGCAAGGTTACAGAGCTAATGAATGAACGACACTAACTTATAAAAATGAACTGTATTCCTTCCCCTGGAAAGTATTTTTGTTCTACGACTATAAAAATGGACCTATGCCTGCAAGGCCACTATGGATTTGCCAGTTTCAGTGGAGACCAGATTTGGGAGGCCTACAAAGAGATCATCAGTTGTTAGATTTAGAAACATAGGCTGAGACACGTTCGTCTAGGCTTTCCAATAAATGTGACTTTGTTGTTTGCCTTTCTAATTGTAGAACAGGTTTTTCATCTAGTCAACCTTTCATTTGAGAAACTTCTCCCTCTTTCGCCTAGTCCCCATGATGTTTATGTCAAACCACAACGCTTGTCCTCCCCTCCACCTCCCTCCATCAAAAGTGACCACAGAACTAACCCTTTGGTGAGATGCAAATGAAAGATTTCCTTTGGAGTGTATTTGACGAGGGACTCTAAAACTCCTGGAGGCATATTTATTAGTTTCTTCCCATGTTTGAATGAAAAACAAAACAAAAGAAAGTTCAAGTAGCCCAAAATAAGCAGGTGTGTTTGTTCTGATTCTATATATAGACTCCATTTGATTTATGGAAGGAGATCTTTTGTTCTGCAAACTAGAATTATCTTGGGTCAGCTTGTCCTCCCACACCACGTATTCCTGTCCTTTCTCTAGCCTTATATAGTCAATGTGCCCAAAGAAGAGTAACTATGGCAAGTAGAAAGGTCAGATGTGGCTTAGGGTACTCTTGTATGAAAATGGTGCTCCTTTTTGGGAGCTGATGCCCTTAATTGCAGAGAGGCATGCCTGACCTCACCAATTGTGGATCTTCTATACTATCTATCCTGTCTTTATGTTCTAGGCCTGGGTCATTAATATTTACCATGCTTCCTCCCTGACTCCCCGAAACACACACACACGCGCACACACACACACACACACACACACACACACACACACACCCCTTCTCTCTTGCCCTAGATACAAAAATTCCTAGCTATGGCTCTGGTCAAACTGGTGAAATAGATGTACAAAGTTAGATATGGTGAAATAAACCTTCATTTTCAAGTAGAAAAACCAAAGGTTCTAGATTTCGTGATGATAAATAAATCCTTCCAATGAATGAACCAAAAATGTTTAACTCATATACTAGGGTCTAAGTATTTTTTTTAATCAAGGGTTATGGTACAGAAAACACAGAGGAAAATAATATTTAAAAATTTTAAAGGCAATATAATTTACATATATCTGGCTTAGTACAAAAGTAATAGTAATAATAGTAGCTAGCATTTACATAACACCTATTATGTGCCAGGTGCTGAGCTAAGCACTTTACAAATATTATCTCATTTGATACTACCTTGGGAGGTAAGTGTTGCTATGTTGTCTCAATTTTATAGATGAGGAAATTGAGGCAAAAAGTGACTTGCCCAGTCAAACAACTATTAAGTGAGTGAGTCTGGATTCAAACTTGAGTCTCTCTGACTCCAGGTTCAGGGATCTATCCTTTGTGTCAACCGGTCATCACAAAAGTCCTTAAACCATTGTGGGTATGGTGCTGTTATTGTCTTTGCCAAACCAAAACTTAATATAAAGCTTTGGAAATGGCTGATGAGCCCTAAACTATATTTTTAAGCTAGCTTGTGAGCACTGAGAGATGGGAGAGTTGAGGGGTAGGACTTGAACCCAGATCAGCTTGATTTTAAGGCCCATATTCTACCCATTATGAAATTTTTCCTTTATAAATTACCAATTAAGCTCCATATAAGGAAAAATTTCTTAACAATTAGACCTATCCAAAAGAGGAATGTCCCCTCTTAGATGATGGTGGTTTCCCCCTGTTGTAAATATTTCTTCAAAACTTCTCCATTTGCTGTAACTGATAGTTCCACATAAGGATGGCATGCTGCTGGCTAGTGGAGAACCTGTATTTTCTTGATGTTAATTGTTAGGCCAAAATTAATACAAGCAGCAGAGGATAGATTCATATTTTGCTGCATCTCAGTTTCAGAGGCTGCATTGAGTGCACAATCATCTGCAAAAAAAAACCCCAAAAAACCAACCATATACCAACTCTCCCTCCACTTTAGTCTTGGCTTGTAGCCTTTTCAATTTAAATAATTTACCATCAGTGATGTAGCTGACCTTGATGTCATGTTTGTCCTTATCGAAGGGGTCTGACAACACTGCTGAAAACATCATGATAAAAGCATGGGAGCACAACTCTGATGGGCTGGTGCTCTCTAGTTCTTGAAATCACTCATTACAAGTACCTTTTACCCTTGTGGCCTATCCTTGTGATGGACTTCCTCCCAGAAGCTCCTTTTAAAGAAGGCTCCCAGGCCATCAATGTCATTCCTCTCTAGGCTATATTCAGGATTTTCTCTAGCATTCCCTCATACCCCTGAAGAGGTCAGGGAACTATATGCTTTTAGGGGTACTTGAGACCCCAAAATACCAGCATGTTGGGTCCTGCCAAATGAATTGGACTCAAGCCTTCTCAGCCAAGGAAAAACAAGGTTTATTAAAGGTTTGCCGTATTGGGTAGACTCTTAGGGAGCCTGAGCATTTGTGATGCTTATGCCAGCGGGGCAGATCAATCTGAGCTGAGTACCTTCAGGGAGGCAAGATGAAACTTATATACACAAAGATTGTAGGAGGGATCTAGGGTGGTCCAGGGGTGATGGGAGGAGGGGTTTAGGGAGGAGTCTAAGGAGGAGCTTGATGGGACTGGGATGAGGTCAGACTCCATGAATCAAGAGAACGTGATTAAGGGTGGGAAGTAGCGGAAGGCTAGCTGGAGATAACAGACAATGTAGGGCTAGGCTAATTTGGGCATAGACACTTTGACAAGATCAAGGGTGGAAACTAGCCAGACAATGGAGGGCCAGGCTAGGTCAGAGTAACCTAGCCTAGAGATTTGGGCCTAGCAATAATGAAAGGCTTATGGCCTCAGGCAAACACCTCATCTAGTGGGAAGATTCAAGGGGAATTCAAGGGGGCTCCCACAGTCTAAACCCCATAACCTCCAAAGTCAGGTACCCTCCCCACCATTTTCAGCTTCCTTTTATGTGTTGTCTTTTCTCATTAGAACGTAAGCTTCTGGGGTGGAAGTGGGTGGAAGGACTGCCTTTCCTTCTCCTTTGTTGTTCTGTTGCTCAAGTCTTGTCAGACTCTTTCTTGGCAAGGTACTGGAGTGGTTTGCCATTTCCTTCTCCAGTGGATTAAGCAAACAGAGGTTAGGTGACTTGCCTAGGACCATATAGGGGTCATATTTGAATTCAGGCCTTCCTGACTCCAGGCCCAGTGCTCTATCCACCAAGCCACCTAGCTGCCTCCTTTTACCTTATATTTCTATTCTTTGTGCTTAAAGGAACAGTGCCTGGAATGTAGTAAGCACTTAATAAATGCTTGTTGACTGACTGAATCTCTATCCATTTTGATATCTTGTATAGATGATGGCATGTCTCTAATAACACAAAAAGATTCAGTTGTTAAGTTCTTCAGTTCTTTGTGATGCCATTTAGGGTTTTCATGGCAAAGATACTGGAATAGTTTGCCATTTGCTTCTCCAGCTCATTTTACAGATGAGGAAACTGAAGCAAACAGGGTGAAGTGACTTGCCCAGGGTCACACAACTAGTAAGTGTCTGAGGCCAAATTTGAACTCAAGAAGATGTCTTCCTGTCTCCAGGCTTGACATGCTATATATGATTTTAATATTTTAACTAATTGGTCTCTCTATCTATGTGTTCAACTCTGTAGTTTCTGTGATGCTGAAATTTGATACCCTGGGGCCAAGTTCCAGACATTCCACCCTAGTTATCCTCTTCCCCTATAGTGCTTCTAAAATTGCTACACCTTGGGCTTGGTGCTCAAGGAAAACAGTGATAATGACCAAAGGCATCTGAAGGTTGTTGTAGTTTTATTTTTTAGTCTAGTGATATCCTTACCTAAGGGTGCTTTGCCCAAAGGAAGGTATATTTTGATGGCCAAAGGCTGCCTCCTTAACTTTGGGTTTACTGGCTAGATTTCTTTCTCTAAAACCGAGCCTTAAACCCAAATCACTCTGGAGCTCCTAGATTGGACCCTAGGTCCCTGCCCTCCTAGCACAGAGTGAATGTAAATACTAAATAGTAGCTGTTTCTCTTTTGGGCAAGAACCCTGAGGGTCTTATTCTCTCAGTGTGATTTTTTTTTTGAGTTTTTGATTAAAGGGCCATTTCTTGATTAACTTCTTAAAGAGGCCTATTCACTGAATGGGCATTACCTCACTCAAAGCAAGAACCTGAAAAGACCTTAGCTTGAAAGGGCCACAGTCTCCCGGTGCATCCTGGGCCATCTCCAGTTGTCCTGGTGAATATCAGGCCACTAGACCCAGATGACTCTGGAGGAGAAAGTGAGGCTGGTGACCTTGGACAACCCTCCCTCACTCAAATCAAAGTCAACTGCAAGTCATGTCATCATTTCCCTCCCATCTTCCCTCCATCATGATCCTCTTTGAGAAAGGACAAATACAAACAACTATCCAATACAAAAGGTACTGGCTTAATAGTGAATAGTTGATCCTTTCTAACAACTGATCTCTGTGCTAAAGGACCAGCCAAGCTAGTTAAATGCCATTGACTTTGCAACCCTTGTTATACATAGATATGGTGGGAAGGAAAGCCCCTATTTGCCCAATTCACTTTAATCTATTTTAAAAGCGTGATGAAAAACTGAGCTAGAAGGCTAGCACAAATCCGTAAAATGCATTATACCCCCCATAGAAGTGATACATTTCCTGGTGATTGTAAGGCTTACAAAATAGACAGTTCCAAACAGCTCCATAAGCTACAGAGACACAAGTGGAAGAAAAAAAGGAAAGGAAAGAAAGGTAAAATTAATTAGTGATTAGTCACCCATGTAGTACTTTTTGAGCCTTTTTTTTAAAAATGAACTTCATAGTAAGGGTAAAAAAACATGGTTTAAATAGGATTTTTCACCAAATATTCATCAAAAATGAAAAGTAGTATGATATAGAATAATAGTATAATAGAACTTGGACTGAAAGGAGACTTGGGTTCAAACCTTGCCATGCAATCAGTGCCTTCATGTGTAAAACAGATGAAAATAATATCTGTAGTATCTATTTCCCAGAGTAGTGGGTATGGATCAAATGAGTTAATGTATTTGAAAACTGGAAACTTTAAAGTGCCATCTATCATTTTCTTATTAGTGACAACTTACTGTGTAGATAACGCTATTGCTCTGTTAGCCTGAGGATAGCCAGCATCAGGCAAGCTTGTTCTCCTTTGTTATTTCATTGCTTGTTGACCAGCCAAATCCTTTCTTAGAGGCTGAGTTTTTGCATGTCTAACCTTGAGGAGCTGCTTCTGAGCTCATAGGTTCCCGGCTGTCATACTCACCCATTCTTCCATATTCAGGCATCCTTTTTTGGACCAGGATCAATTCTGGAGAGCCTGACTTCAAATAAGAGGAGTTATGGTCTTTTTTCTCACACTCTTTGCCTCATCAAACCATCACTCTGGTGCTCTGGCAACAAATTTATTATAGCTTAGGTTTTAGGCTTACATATAGGCTTTTCTTCAAAAGAAAAAATAAAAATACGTGCAATATGGATCAGGTATTGGTCAGATAATTCATTCCTACCCACAAAACAAATGCTCAACAACAGAAATAGCTCAGTGCACATTAGCAAAATTACTTAAAACAGAATTCAGTGACAATTTATAGCTATTGTTATGATCTGCTGGAAGATTAAAACTTAAACTTTACCAGGACATTCAATTGTTTGAATACCTGCTAATTAGACATTTTACATTTTACCTTAGAGTTGTACTGTCTGAACAATTTTTAGTACATGTGTAGCCTGATTCTGGAGAAGGAGAAAACCCTCGCCTCTCCTACTCTTGTTCTCTGAGTTGACTTCCTCTTTCTAACCTTAACTGAGGTTCCGGGGGGGGGGCAGGGCGGGGGAGATACTCCTGTGAAGCTACAACTCACCTCTCTCTCTCTCTCTCTCTCTCTCTCTCTCTCTCTCTCTCTCTCTCCCTCCAGGTCCTAGACTCCCTGTGTGTGTGTGTGTGTGTGTTTGTGTTGGTAGAGTACATGCGTACTACTTGTCACTCTGGATCTGATCCTTTTCCCATGTGTTTCTAATTTACACAAAATCAGTTCTCATGATTCCATTATTTCTAAAATATACACCATTCAACAAATGATGACAAAAGCAATACTTTACTTAACATTTACTTAACAGATGACCAGAACAGAAACAATCATAATAATCCACCAATAAACCTGGGTCACTCTCTCCTACCAATGCTCAGAGTGTCCATGGGAGGAAAATAGACACCCTTTCATAGAACCTAATAGGGAGGCACATGAGTGGGGAGACCCATGTACCTGAGACAATTTACAGTAAAATTTTAATGTCCTTGTTTCCTTTTAGGAACAATCTATACCACATGAAGGGCTGTATGGTCCTTGCCACTCTCCTGCTATTCTTGTCTTCTCAAGCCGGTGAACCCCAGTGATAAGTTCTTTTTATTCACAGCTGCACTTAATAGGGTTCTGAGAAAAAGTGTTTATAATTTTTCTGTAACAGTTTCCTATAGCTGGAAATTTGCCAAGCTCTTTTTTTATTTTTACTCATAGCTACTCTCAATAGGGTGCTGAGAAAAAAAAAAGTGTTTATGATTTTTCAGTGATAAGCAATTCCTTATAGCTGGAGAATCGCCAAACTCTTTGCATCCACAAATAGCGGAGGATTCTGCTTTGACCAGGAAGCTACATGCGTCTTCTCACAGCAAAGAACAACCCAGGGCAAAACAGATGCAAAACTTATCTTTCTCCCATTTTTCCTTTTCAAATTTTGGAGGGTAGAAGGGGGCAACACAGGTACCTCTATGAAGTTTTCCCTCTTTAGGTCTTTAGGTGGCAATAGAGAGCAATAATCTCTGATAGTTCTTTGCAGTAGCAAGATCCAACTCCCAGTAAGATTTCAGCAGCTGCTACAGCTTTTCTCTAGCCAATCATCGAAGTGATGTTTCTCTTTCAATAAACTAAATTCCCAGCAAAACAGCTGAAGAGTCTAGTGCCTCGGTTGCAAGCTCTCCACATAACTTCTGTCCCTGATTTCTTGTGACTCCTCCTGTGCTCAGCTTATTTTCCCACTTCTCTCTATCTCTTCCTGCAAATTCTTCTCAAAGCTTGTCTTCTGGCTTCTTATATCTCCTAATGCCTCAATTTAGAGCCTCTTGATGGTCAGTGACTCATCTTTACCTTAAGAGAGAAAACTCAAGAAACCCAACCTTTTGTCATGTAGAAACCCCAAAGTCCTTGTATAATCACCTCATAATCCTCAAAGAATTAATTGATTTATTATTTTTCAGTTATGAGCTTCAAAACTCTAAAAATAATCTCATGGAAATGAGTTGAGCTATAATGTCCTCAATGTCGCCATCAACACCTCAGTTATTGCTCTGATTTCAAAGCTTTCTTTTCAATGCATTCATTCAAGAGGGCAGTTCTCTTTCTGCTCCTCCTAGTAGTCTGTTTCCTCATCAACATTTTATCTGAGAAATTATTTCTTCACAAGTTTGTTTTTTCAATGTTCCTTATACAAATACTCTTTTTCTGATTCCTTCAGCAACCAAACTATTCTTTGTAAAATGGACAATACTTTACATGTGTATGAGAGTAAAATATCCAGGCTTGGGCCAGTCTTCTTCGTGGCTGTCCTGTCTAAGAGCTCTGGGGTATTTTGTAGGGACTCTAACTTCCACAATTCAGCTCTGACCCAATGGGACCCAAGGAATTTGGACCTTTTGAACTCAAAAAGTTACCTCCGAGGTTGGACATGATCATGTTGGATAGATGCATAATTACCTAAAAATAGAAAAGAAAACACACAGGAAAGATAGCCATGCCAAGGTTCAGGCTTGCTTACACAGAGCATGTGCTTTAGATGTTATATGTTTATGGCTACATGGAGGTTATAGGAAGAAGAGAAGCCTTTCCTTCCTCTACATCCATTCCAGGAAGCAACTCAAAACTGTCCTGACAAAGTTTGTAGCTGGAAAGGAAGAAAAAGGCTAAGAGGCTGGTTATTTCATTTATATGGAGTCATTATCTCTTTTAGTTTTGTAGCCAATAAAAGAACTTTTCAACATTTCAAAGTGCAAAGACATTAGCTTTGAGTCACATATTGCCAGAAGCAGGCCACAAAACTCCCACATAGTCAACTGGATCCAGAAATGGAAACTCTGAGAATGCTCCATGGGATGGTCCCTATAGGCCAATTCAAACTCAGTGCTTGTAGCTGTTAGTCTTTTTATAAAACTAGAGTTTTCCACAGAGTAGGGTCAAATTGTCTTATTTGGTAACCTTTAAAAGCTGTTTGTCAGTGACTTTCAATAGCCAGGAATTTGAAAGGTAGAGACAAAATATCTTCACCTTTCACTTTTCTTTCTCCGTTTTTCTCCATTCTCACCATTTTTGCTAATAGGTTTGGAGTCAAAGGATCTGGATGATGGAAAGGAAACGTGAAGGCAGGGTCATTAGCAGTAAAAATACGTATCAAGAGTTGTACTAGGCCGACCTCAAACCATGCCTCCCAATACCCTACATGGCAATAAAGCCATATCGTGCCTATAAAAATCTCTTAAATGCTATTTTGACTCCAGATAAAGAATTCTTAACATGGGATCCATGGAGGTCCATGAACTTGGATGAGAGAAAATATTACCACTATTTTCATTAGCCTATAACTAAAATTTAGCATTTCTTTCAGTTTTGAATGTAGGCAACAAATTACAGTAGTATTAACAGTACTCATGACTTTGGCACCAATAGAAATCGCAGGTATTTTCATATCACATTACAATTTCAGATGTCTTGAAAAAGTGTTCACTATTTTAATATTACTATATTTATTAAACTTACCACTAGATTTATTACTATATAAAAATTTTTTAAAAGTTGCTAATTGTATCCCAATGTAATGGTTTCTTTTGCAAACTGTGTTTTATTTTATTCTTTTCAAAGGATTATTCTAAGAAAGGGTCCATAGATTGCATCAGACTACAAAGGGGTCCATGACACATAAAATGTTAAGGACCTCTTGTCCAGACCATAGCTAAGCCTGTAGCAGATTCTACTCAAAGCTGGCTAAATCCAAATGGATTCACTGATATCTTTTGACCAAGAGCTTTGAAGATTGTTTTATGGCATCCTCCTTCCACCATTCCAAGGAGGTAGGTAAGGGCTGAAAAAACTCTTCCATTTTATAGAAGTGTTAAATGATTTGATTCTGGTACTGAAGGTACTGGGAGTCCTGGGGTTGGAAGCCAGGGCTCTTGCTTACCCATCCCTTGCCTCTCCCTCCCACACCCTCATGCCAGGTTGAAGTTCACTGTAAAAGTTGCCAACCCAGCTGTGGGATTTCCATCATTAGAGAAATCCATGTCTGCCAAAATAAGCAAAGGGATTTAGTTGGGGGAGGAATTGGAACCTTCCTTGTTGCAAGCTGCAATTAGGTTTGAAAAACCAGCATTATGCTGCTGGAGTGTCCTACTAACAGTTTTTTTTTTTCTCCCTTTGAATTTGAGATCCTGGAGGCAACACAGACTTTCTTTTCTCTAAAGTAAAAAAGAAAGGAAACTTCCTAGTTCAAGTAAGGAGAATTTTCAGGTTGGTTCTCAGTACTGGAATAGAGAATTTTTAACCTGAGCACCCTGCTCATGTCCCAGAATTTCTTCTTAAGATCTAATTTTCATCCAAGTTGAATAAAATTTGGTTAATTATAAGACTTTATTGCCTTTCAAGGGCAAATCCAGTTGCTTTTTAATGTTCAGACCACATCTGGAATATTAGTTCTGGGTACCACATTTTAAGAAGAACATTGAAAAGCTGGAGAGTATACAAAGAAGGACAGACAGGATGATGAAAGACTTCTCGTTCATGCCATATGAGAACTGAAAGAACCAAGAATGTCTACCCTGGAGAAGAGAAGAAAGAAAGAGACAGACATAGACAAATAGAGACAGAGATGGACAGAGAAAGAGATGAGAGAAGAGACGGAGAGACAGACAGAGAGAATTAAGTGCTTATTATGTGCCAACCACTATGCTAACTGCTGAGGTTATTTAAAAAAAAAACAAAACTAAAAAATAAAAACAAGACTGTAAGACAGCCTCTGTCCTTTAGAAACTTATATTCTAACAGGGGAAGATAAAATATAAAGGGAATCCAAAAAAATGAGAGGGTTAGGAGCTGGAGAAAAAAGAAGGATATATGACAGACAAGTAAGCCAATGTGGAGGTGGAATAGACAGGACAGAAAGCTGGAAATGAGTATCATAGTTAGAGCTTTTCCTCGTATGGTGGTTTCCATCAAGGACTGACCAATTAGGTGAAAAGATCTCAGGGCAGAGTCCTTTTCTGTGAGGAAAGGCAGCAGACCTCTGGGACCAGAGAGGAAGCTGGAAGCGAAGACAGACAAAGTAAATGATAGACATCTTCCAGCATTTAAAGAGTTGTCCCAGAAGGAAGAATCATGCATGGAGGAGCAATCATGCATGGGAGTTGGAAAGAAATGAGTTCAGACATTTGTAAGGAAAAAAAAAAAACCTTGCTGAGAATTAGAACTATTGCAAAGTGAAATGGGCTACTTTGGGAAATAGTGAGTTTCCTCTCCCTGGAGAAGATCTTCACACAAAGGATGGGCAGCTACTTGTGAAGTACATTGTCAAGGAGATTATTATTTTTTTTTTTTGGTGCAGATAAGACTAGCCAGCTTCTTAAGTCTTTTCTAACCCTCAGATCCTAAGATGTTCCACATTAATTCACCCTAGTGTTCTGAGATCCTCTGTACCAAGAGCTGTTAAGTCTGTCTGTCACATGAAGAATAATAGACTCATGAAATTTTAGAGCTAGAAGAGACCTTAGAAATAATCTGGTCCAGCCCCCTATTGATGGGAAAACTGAGGCCAAGTATAACTGTAAATATAAAGTGTAAGTGAATTGCTAAAAGTTACAAAGCTAGTCAGTAGCAAAGCAAGGCCTAGGACCAGATCTTTTACTATTATTTATTTTTAACATTTTTTAAAAATTTGAGTTCAAAATTCTCTATTTCCCTCCATCCCCTCCATTACCCATTGAACAGGCTAGCAACATGCTATTAATCATGCAAAACATATTTCCATATCAACCATGTTCCCCCAAAAAGGAAGAAAAGTTAAATGAAAAAAATTATGCTTCAATTTGTGCTCAGAGTTCATCAATTCTCTCCCTGGTGATAGAGCGTCTTTCTTCTTGAGTCCTTTTCATTTTTGATACTGGTAATTTGGTTTTGTTCTTTCTCTTTAAAAATCAAATTAACCAATGGTTTGTCTATTTTATTATTTTTTAAAAAATAAAACCAGCTCGAGGCAGCTAGGTGGCGAAGTAAGTAGAGCACCAGCCCTGGAGTCAGGAGGACCTGAGTTCAAATCCGACCTCAGACACTTGACACATGTACTAGCTGTGTGACCTTGGGCAAGTTACTTAACCCCAATTGCCCTTCCAAAAAACAAAAACAAAAACAAAAAACCCCAAACCAAAAAAAAAAAAAAATAAAACCAGCTCTTAGTTTCATTTATTAGTTCAGTAGTTTGTTTTTTTTTACTATCAATTTTATTAATCTTTACTTTTATTTTCAAGATTTCTATTTTAGTGTTTAATTGGGGACCTCTGTTTTTCTAATTTTTTTAATAGCATGCCAAATTCATTGATGTGCTTTTTCTCTCTCTTTTTTTTTAAATAATCTAAATGTTTAGAGATATAAATTTTCCCCTAAGTACTGCTTTGAGAACAACCCACAAATTTTGGTATGGTGTCTCATTGTTGTCATTATTTTTAATGAAATTATTGATTGTTTCTATGATTTGTTCTTTGACACACTTCTTTAGGATTAGATTATTTAGTTTCCAATTAATTTTTAATCTCCATAGCCTTTAATTAAATATATTTTTTTCACCTTATGATCTGTAAAGGACACATTTAATATTTCTGCTTTTCTGTATTTGGTTGTGAAGTTTTTATTCCCTAATACATGGGCAATTTTCATGAAGATGCCATGTACTGCTGAGGAAAATGTATGCTCCTCTCTAATTCCTATTCCATTCTCTCTAGATGTGTATTATATCTAACTTTTCCAAGAACTTAATCATTTCCTTAACTTCTTTCTTATTTATTTTATGGTTAAATTTATCTAGCTCTTAGAGGGAAAAATTGAAATCCCTCACTGGTATATAGTTTTACTATTTCCTCCTGTAACTTATTTAACTTTTCCTTTGAGAATTTGGATTCTATGCCATTTGGTGCATATATGTTTAATATTGACATTATTTTATTACTATGGTGCCTTTTAGCAAAAAGTAGTTTCCCTGATTATCCCCTGATTATTCTTTAAATAAATTTATTTTTGCTTTTGCTTCGTCTGAGATCATGGTAGTTGCCCTTGTCCTTTTTTTACCTCAACTGAAGCATAATAGTTTCTTCTCTAGTCCCTTATTTTAACTCTCTGTGTGTGTTTCTGTTTCAAGTGTGTCTTTAGTAAACAGTGTATTGTTGGATACTGATTTCTAATCCATTCTGCTGCTTCCAGTTTATGGGTGAGTTTATCCCATTAACATTCACAGTTATTCTTATTAACTGTATATCTCCCTCCACCCTATTTTTTTTTTTCTGTTTATGGTTCTGTTTGTTAACTCTGTCCCTCTTTAAAAGTTTGTTTTGCTTCTGACTACTGCCTTCCTTAATCCACCTACCCTTTTATTACTCCCTCCCCTTCCACTTCTAATTCCCTATTGGGTAAGATAGATTTTTATATACAAATCTCTGTGTGTATGTGTACGTGTGTGTGTGTGTGTGTGTGTGTGTGTGAGAGTGTATTCTTTTCTCTTTGAACCAATTCAGATTATAGTGAGATTTGAGTGTTGCCTCACCTCACCCCCTGACAATTTCCCCCTCCAGTATAAAAGCTCTTCCTTGAAGGCCCTTTTGTGTGAGATAACTTTCCCCATTCTTCCTCTCTCTTCTCCCTTGTTCCAGTGCATCTCTTTTTCTCACCCTTTGATTATTTTTTAGAGGTCATACTAACATACCAATACCCCTGCTTTCTAGTTATGTAGAATTCTACATGATGAAGAAGTTCTTAGGAGTTGCATGTATTATCTTCCCATGCAGGAATGTAAATAGCTTAACCTTATTAAGCCCTTTATGATTTCTCTTTTATGTTTATCTTTTTATGCCTCTCGAGTTTTATGTTTGAATGTAAAATTTTCTATTTAGCTCTGATCTTTTCACCAGGAATGCTTGAAAATTTTTGTATTTTGTCTTAGCAGCAATAAGGAGCCAATGGAGTTTTTTTAATCAGATTTTTTATTTTTAGTTTACAACACTTAGTTTTACATGTTCTTGAGTTTCAAATTTTCTTCCCTTCCCTTCCCTTCCCTTCCCCTCCTCCCCAAGACAGCATGCAGTCTGATATAGATTCTATGTAAACCTTCTCGTTAAACTTATTTACACAATAGTCAAGTTGCAAAGAAGAATTATGACCATGGAATGAATCATGAGAGAGAAGAAACAAAACCAAAAAAAAAAAAGAGGAAAAAGAGAGAGAGAGAGAGCAAATAGTTTGCCTCAATCTGCATTCAGACTCCACAGTTCTTTCTCTGGATGTAGCTAGCTTTTTCCATAATAAGTCCTTTGGAGCTGTCTTTTAGCCTTGTATTGCTGAGAAGAGCCAAGTCCATCAAAGTTAGTCATCATAGAATCAATATGTCTGTGGTTGTGTATAATATTCTGGTTCTGCTCCTCTCACTCAACATCAGATCATGTAGGTCTTTCCAGGTTTTTATGAAGTCTGTATCTTCCCCATTTCTTGTAGCACAATAGTATTCCATTACATTCATATACCACAACTTGTTCAGCCATTCCCCAATTGATGGGCATCCCCTTGATTTCCAATTCTTTGCTACCACAAAAGACCAGCTATAAATATTTTTGTACTTACAGGTCCCTTTCCCACTTGTGTGATCTCTTTAGGATATAGCCCTAGGAGTAGCATTGCTGGGTCAAAGGATATACACATTTTTATAGCACTTTGGGCATAGTTCTAAATTGCTCTCCAAAATGGCTGGATCTGTTCACAACTCCACCAATGATGTATTAATGTTCCAATTTTCCCACATCCTCTCCAGCGTTTATCATTTTCCTGTTTTGTCAGGTTAGCCAATCTGACAGGAGAGATGTGGTACCCAAGATTTGTTTTGATTTGCGTTTCTCTAATCAATAGTGATTTAGAACATTTTTTCATATGCCTATAAATATCTTTAATTTCTTCCTCTGAAAACTACCTGTTCATATCTTTTGACCATTTCTCAATTGGGGAATGACTTTTATTCCTATAAATTTGGCTCAGTTCCCTATATATTTTAGATATGAGGCCCTTATCAGAGACGTTGGTTGTAAATATTTTCTTCCAATTTTCTGCTTCCCTCCTAATCTTTGTTGCATTGGCTTTGTTTATATATGAAAACTTTTCAGTTTAGCATAATTGTATCATTAAATCATAACAATATTATTATTTAACATATATGCACTAAGTGGTATAGCATGCAAATTCTTGGAGGAGAAGTTAAAGAAGTTACAGGAAGTAATAGAGAGCAAAAGCATACTAGTCGGGGACCTCAACCTCTCCATCTCTGAACTTGATGAATCTAACCTCAAAATAAACAAGAAAGAAGTTAAGGAGGTGAATAGAATTTTAGAAAAGGCAAGTATGACATATCTCTGGAGAAAACTGAATGGAGATAAAAAGGAATATACTTTTTTTCTCAGTGGTACATGGCACATACTCAAAAATTGATCAGGTACTATGGCATAAAAACCTCACAATCCAGTACAGAAAGGCTGAAATAATCAAAACTACTCAGATCATGATGCAATAAAAATTATTTGTAATAAAGGACCATGGAAAGATAAACTAAAAATTAATTGGAAACTAAATAATCTAATCCTAAAAAATGAGTGGGCCAAAGAACAAATCATAGAAACAATTAATAACTTCATTCAAGAGAATGACAATAATGAGACAACATACCAAAACTTATGGGATGCAACAAAAGCTGTTCTTAGCAGTTTTATAACTCTAAATGCTTACATGAATAAAATAGATAAAAAGGAGATCAATGAAATGGGCATGCAACTGAAAAAAACTAGAAAAAGAACAAATTGAAAATCCCCAACTAGATACCAAATTAGAAAAACTGAAAATCAAAGGAGAGATTAATAAAATTGAAATGAACTATTGAACTAATAAATAAATCTAAGAGCTGGTTTTATGAAAAAACCAATAAAATTGATAAGCCCTTGGTCAATTTGATTAAAAAAAAAAAAGAAAACCAAATTACTAGTATCAAAAATGAAAAGGGTAAACTCACCTCCAATGAAGATGAAATTAAGACGATAATTAGGAATTATTTTGCCCAGTTGTATGCCCATAAATTTGATAACCTCAGGGAAATGGATGAATATTTACAAAAATACAAATAGCCCAAGTTAACAGAAGAGGAAGTAAATTGCCTAAATAACCCCATCTCAGAAAAACAAATTGAGCAAGCCATCAATGAACTCCCTAGGAAAAACTCTCCAGGGCTAGATGGTTTTACATGTGAATTCTATCAAAATTTTAAAGAGCAATTAATTCCCATACTTTATCAACTATTTAGGAAAATAGATGAAGAAATCCTACCAAATTCTTTTTATGACACAAATATGGTACTAATACCTAAACTAGGAAGAGTCAAAACAGAGAAAGAAAATTAGAGACCAATTTCTCTGATGAATATTGAGGCAAAAATTTTAAATAAAATATTAGCAAAAAGATTGCAGCAATTTATCATGAGAACAATACACTACAACCAGGTAGGTTTTATTCCAGGAATGCAAGGCTGGTTCAATATTAGGAAAACTATCAGCATAATTGATCATATCAATAACAAAACTAGCAGAAACCATATGATTATCTCAATAGATGCAGAAAAAAGCTTTGGACAAAATACAACACCCATTCCTATTAAAAACATTAGAAAGCATAGGAATAAATGGACTCTTCCTTAAAATTATAAATAGCATCTACCTAAAACCATCAGTAAGCGTTATATGTAATGGGGATAAGCTAGATGCATTCCAAATAAGATCCAGGGTGGAGCAAGGATGTCTATTATCACCCCTATTGTTCAATTTGGTCCTAGAAATGTTTTTACAAATGTTTTTACTTTAGCAAAGTTGCAGGATATAAAATATATCCACATAAATCCTCGGCATTCCTATATATTACTAACAAAGCCCAACAGCAAGAGATAGAAAGAGAAATTCCATTTAAAGTTACTGTAGACACTATACAATATTTGAGAGTCTTACCTGCCAAGACAAACCCAGAGCCTGTATGAACACAATTATGAAACACTTCTCACACAAATAAAGTCAGATCTAATTAAATGGAATAACATCAGTTCTTCATGGTTAGGCCAAACTAATATAATAAAAATGACAATTTTACCTAAATTAATTTACTTATTCAGTGCTATACCAATCGAACTACCAAAAAATTATTTTACGGAGCTGGATAAAATAATAACAGAATTCATCGGGAAGAACACAAAGTCCAGAATATCAAGGGAATTTATGAAAAGAAATACTAGAGAAGGTGGCCTAGCCATTCCAGATATCAAAATGTACCATAAAGCAGCAGTCCTCAAAACTATCTGGTACTGGCTAAGAAAAAGAGTGGTAGATCTGTGGAATAGGTTAGGTACACAAGATGCAGAAGTCACTGACTATAGCAATCTACTCTTTGATAAACCCGAAGAATCCAGCTTCTGGGTTAAGAATTCACTATTTCACAAAAAGTGTTGGGAAAACTGGAAGATAGTATGGCAGAAACTGGGCATAGACCCATATCTTACGCTGTATACCAAAATAAAGTCAAAATGGGCACATGATTTAGGAATAAAGGCCAATACTATAAGCAATTTGGGAGAGCAAGGAATAGTTTACCTGTCAGATTTATGGGAAAGGGAAGAATTCATGACCCAAAAAGAGACAGAGAGAATTACAAATGCAAAATGGATAATTTTGATTATGCTAAGCCAATGGAGTTTTTTAATCAAGGGAATGATATGGTCAGACCTGTGCCTTAGGAATATCAAATTGGCGGTTGTATAGAGAATGGATTGAGTGGGGAGACAGAAGATGGGTTTCAATTAGGATTTTATTCCAATAACCTCACCCCTAAATAAACTGAACAAACTGATTAAAAATTGGAAATGTCTTTAGCAGTATATGGAAGAAGTGGCTACCTTTGTTCTATTTTAATTGTGTTTGGCAGATATATGCCCTACTTTCTCTTATGATTTCTGAAATTCCACCATTAAAAATTCATTGCTTTTGACCTGAAGGCTTTTTAGTCTTCCAAATTCTTTTATCCAAACGCAAATATCCCCAGGAAAGTTCACACCTTGAGGAGTTATCTGGGATGGGTTGACCACTAGAAGAGAGCCAGCTAAGGGTTTGGAGAGGGAGGAAAGAGAAGTTGAAAGGTGACTTCAAGAGAACACCAAAGACAAACCTGTTCTACTTTGAAATGTTTCTTAAGGCCAGCTCAGCTACCAAGAATAATGGAAAACTCCATCTTGGATTCTTTTTTTCTTTCTTTCTTCCTTCTTTTTTCCTTCCTTCCTTCCTTCCTTCCTTCCTTCCTTCCTTCTTTCCTTCCTTCCTTCCTTCCTTCCTTCCTTCCTTCCTTCCTTCCTTCCTTCCTTCCTTCCTTCCTTCCTTCCTTCCTTTTTATCTTTCTTTCTTTCTTTCAGCAATTAGGCTTAAGTGACTTGCCCATGGTCACACAGCCAGTAACTGCCAAGTGTCTGAAGTCTGATTTGAACTCAGGTCCTCTTGACTCCAGGGCCAGTGCTCTATCCAACTCTTTTTTCTTTATCTGTGTTTACATAGTTTAGTCTCTAGTCAAAGATTAGATTTTATTTGACATAGAAATAGTTGGTAGAAAAAAACCTGCAAGTCTTTAGATTCAAATGCTCGGAAAGATGTAAAAAAGTAAGATACTGCCCATCTTCTCTTCCTGGGCAACTTTCTGAGCTGGTCTTGGAACAGACTGTCTTTTGGGACAGATCATGGGTACGTGAGAGCTACACGTGATGAAAGGAGATTACACCATGCTGTTCTTTCTCTTCTCTCTCTGAGTTACTGTGCCAGATGAAGTCAGCTTGGATTCAGGAAAAATCATAGGAGATCTGAAATCCTGCACATTTTTGTGTCTCAGATCCAAGATTTGTTTGGGTGGTCATAGGGAGGAGATGAGAGAAATATTCACTTGGCTGGAAAAAGGGCAGAAGCACCAAATATCTGGGGAGTTTGTTTTTATTGTGAAGACTATAGCTGAAGAAAAATTTGTGTTCTGGGATAAGATTAAAATGCATTCCAATTGAGGCAGCCACTGTGGAAACACCCCTGTCTTCTAGTTTTTTTTATGGCTCTCTTAATAGTTTATGCTCCCTTTTGCATTCTGGAACTGAGTTGGTTGTATATAAAATTGTTTATTAGTTATTATTTACATATTACTTTATGGTTACTAATAAACATATATGTATATACATAAATAGGCACACATGTCTGTATATATACACCTATGCATATATATACATGTATTTGTATGATGAACATATGCATATATATGTACGTATATATAGTAGATGCATATATGTACACACATATGTATATATCTCCCATACAACTAGTGAGGCGTAGAGTCAGTTTAAACAACAGCAACAACAAATACACACACGCACATGTTCTTATTTGATTCTTTCAACTTCCCAACACATTGGTAATATATGCTTTCCATCTTTTTTTCAGTCATTTATTATGTCCAACTCTTCATGACCCTATGGACCATAGCATACCAGTCCCTTCTGTCCTCCACTATCTGCCTAAGTGTGTCCAAGCTATCTATCTATCCTCCACATTTCTTTTTGCCTTCAATCTTTTTCAACATCGGGGTCTTTTCCAAGGAGTAATTTCTTCTTATTGTGTGGCCAAAATATTTAAGCTTCAGCTTTAGTATTTAACCTTCCAATGGACAGTCCAAATTAATTTCTTTAAGTATTGACTGAATTGATATCTTGCTATCTAAGGGACTCTCAAATGTCTTCTCTAGCTCACAATTCAGAAGCATCAATCCTATGGTGCTCAGTTGTCCTTATAGTTCAATTCTCACAGCCATACATTGCTGCTGGAAAAAAAAAAAAAAACTATAGCTTTGACCCTATGGACCTTTGTCAGCAAGGTGGTGTCGCTGCTTTTTAGTATAATTTCATGGCTGCAGTGGCCATCTGCAGTGATCTATGAGCCCAAGAATATAAAAGCTGACACTGCTTCCATTTCTTCTTCCTTCATTGCTAGGAAGTGATAGAACCAGTTACCATAATATTGATGTTAAGCTTCAAGTCAGCTTTTACACTCACCTCTTTCACCCTTGTCAAGAGGCTTTTTAATTCCTTTTTACTTTCTGTCATCAGAGTGATATTGTCTGTATGTCTGAAATTGTTGATATTTCTCCCAGCAACCTTCATCGCAGCTTTTGATTCATCCAGCCTGGCATTTCACATTACACACACACACACACACACACACACACACATACATACATATATATCTGCATATAAGTTAAATAGAGTGAAAATATACAGCCTTGTCATATTCCTCTTCCAATCTTAAACTAATCAGTTGTTCCATGTTTGGTTGTAACTGTTCTTTCATAACCTGCATATAGTTTCCTCAAGAGATAAGTAAGATGATCTGGTACTCCCATCTCTTTGAGAATTTGCCACATTTTGTTGTGATTTATACAATCAAAGGCTTTAGCGTAGTCAATGAAGTAAAAATAGAAGTTTTTCTGGAACTCCCTTGCTTTCTCCATAATCTAGCAAAGAGTTCCTCTGCCTCTTCAAAAATCAGCCTGCTCCTCTGGCAATTCTCAATTCATGTATTGCTGAAACCTAGCTTGCAGAATCTCAAGTATAACCTTGCTGGCATGTGAAATGAGTGCAATTGTTCAGTAATGTGAGTATTCTTTGGCATTGCCCTTCTTCGGAACTGGGACATGAACTGATCTTTTCGAATCCAGTGGCAACTGTCGAGTTTTCCAAATTTGCTGGCATATTGAGTACAGCACTTTAACGGCGTCATCTTTTAGGGTTTTAAATAGCTCAGCTGGAATGCCATCACCACTAGAGTTGTTAGCAATGCTTCCTGAGGCCCAGGATGTCTGACCCTAGATGAGTAACCACACCATTGGTGATGTTAAGATCTTTCTTGTATAGTTTTTCTGAATGTTCTTGCTACCTCTTCTTAATCTCTTCTGCTTCTGTTAAATCCCTACTATTTTTGTCTCTTATAATGCCTATTTGTTTACATGAAACATTTCCTTGATATCTCTAATTCTCTTGAAGAAATCTCTTGTCTTTCTCATTCTATTGTTTCCTTCTATTTTGCTGCATTGCTTATTTAAGAAAACATTCTTATCTCTGGAATTCTGCATTCAGTTAGGCATATCTTTCCCTTTCTCCTTTCCCTCTCCTTCTTTCCTCAGCCACTTGTAAAGCCTCATCACACAACCATTTTGCTTTCTTGCTCTTCTTTTTCCTTGGGAATTTTTTATTGATGCCTGCAAACCATTGTCCATAGTTCTTCAGGCATTTTGTCTACCAGATCTAATCCCTTAAATATATTCCTATTCTCTCCATTTTGCTATTTCCCAAATATGTCATTCCCTCTTCTGCTCCTGTGTCTTTACACATCCTCACCTCTATTTCTTAGAATCTCTAGCTCTCTTCAAGGCTCTGTTTATGTCCTGCTTCCTGTATAAACTCTTTTCTCATCCTCCTTTTTGCTAGGGCTCTCTGCCTCTTTTAATATCCATGTATTTGCTTATCTGTTTTCATGCTGGACCCTCTTCAATAGGAGGTAAGCTCCTTGAGGCCAATTACTATTTTTTCTTTCATTACTGTATTCACAATGCGTTACACAGTGCCTTGGAAGTAGTTCGTACTTAACAAAAATTTGTTGGATTGGATTAAATTGTAATTTACAGATAAGAAAACAGGCCTAGGGAAGAAGTAGCTTGTCTACACAGCTGGTGAGGGATTGAGCCAAGAGTTGAATAAGAATCACAGAGTTGAAAAATCTCAGCATTAAAAGGGGAAGTAGTTTTATCAATTCCAACCCCATTCCTGAACAAGGATCCTCTCTACCCCATATCTGACAAAGGGAACAGTACAGGCTTTGCTAGAAGACCTCAAGCAAGGGAAGACTTCTCAAGGAAACCCATTCCATTTTTGGATAGGTCAAATTGTTAACTATATATATATACATATATATATGTGTATATATATATATGTATATATATATACATATATACACATGCATGTATATGCATCTATGCATACATATATATTCATGCATACGAATATACACACATAAGAATATGCATTCTTATATATGCATATTTATATATTCCTTACATATGTATATATATTCATATTTTTATACACATATATGTATCTCATCAACTTTAAATTGGTCTATTTACCACTTCTACCCACTACCTTTATTTCTTCCTTCTGGGGTCAAGCAGAATATAATTCTATTCCTTCTTCTATACTACAGATCTTCAGATCCTTTAAGACCACTATCATGACCACCACTGTCTTCCTTCTCTGTTTCCTTCAGTCATTCCGCATACACATGAACTCAACACCTTTCATCGATGCCTATAACTGAACACTGCATTTTAGATGTGGTCTAACCAGGTGTGTACCTTCTTCATTTCTGGTACTATGACTCCTTTCATGCAACTTAAAATCCTATTAGCTCTTTTTACAGCCTCATTGAACTATTTGCACATATTGACTTTACTGTATTATACCCCACCCTGACCTTCTGGAGATAGCCACAATTTCCCCATCTTGTCTGAAGCTGATTTTTCAAAATGAAGTACAAGAACTGATTCGTATTTATTCCCATTAAGTTTGATCTCTTTAGTCTATCAAGATTTTGGGAGGTCCTAATGGGTATGGAATATGTTAGCTATCCTTCCTAGCTTTGGATAATCTGAAATTTGATAAGCGTTTTATCTTTATCCAAGTCATTGATGAAAGTGTTTAATACCACAGAGCCGAAGGAAGACGCTTGGCATATTCTTGAGATGTCCTTCAAACTTGACACAAAACCACTGATCACTAATCTTTGGGTCCAGCCCAGTGGTGTGATGATAAATGTTTGACTACTAATTCTCTGGGAAAAAAAAAACAAACTTTATTCATAGCATACTTTGATCTGTGTTTTTATTAGCATTTCCCTATCACTTTCTTGATTCTAGGCAATCAAAACAAACAAAAATTACGCCTCCCGAGGTATAAATGCTCACATTGGAAATTTCACAGTTTTTTCGCTGCTCCAACATACCCTTGGTTCGGCCGGTTGTATAGTTCTAGATATATTGTTAGGTAGATATTCTGGTAGCTAACATAAGTCCATATTTTCCACAAAAATAGCAAGAAAGACTATCATGAAATGTTTTGCCTAAATTAAAAAAAAACCCAACAAGTGCATATATACAGTATTACCCTGTACTAACCTTCTGATCTTATCAGAGAAGGAAATACATTTATGATTTGTTCTTGACAAAGCCATGTTGACTCTTTGCAATCATTTCCTCTTCTTTTAGTCACCAACCATTCATTTGCTAATCCATTTTAGAATTTTGCCAGAGATTAATTGAAATCAAACTTACAAGCCTGTAATTTAAAGACTCTACTCATCTTTTTTTTTAAATTAGTGTAAGATTTGCCCTTTTTGTCCTATTGCATCCCTGTTTTCTCTATGATCCTTCGACCCAGATATTTTGACTACAGATATAATACTTTAACATGCTTCTGTGTGATGAAATGTCAGTATAATTTTTGTCATTTAAATCCAAATATTTAGGAAGGATTTGAGTATCTTCTTTTAACTTTATTTTTTTTTTTTTTGCTTTCTGAATGTATGGTCAAGCAGAAATAGACATTTTCAAGATTTCCCTAGCAAGCATATTATTCTGCTTTTTCTTCCTTGGATCAAGCCAACATATGCTATAAATTAAGGAAGCTGAAAATGTTCCTGGCTTAATATCTATACAAAATAAGTTAGACTCAGCTCAGAGATTTGCAAATAGTATTCAGACCCTAGATGACTGAGTACAGTAGATTCACATAGTAGATACTCAGTAAAAGGTGGTCGAATGAATAAAATGGTTGGTTTGATCTGTGACTGTGATTTTACAAACATGAATAACCTACCATGTGTAAACTCCCTCTATCAAGTCAGATCAGCAACACATCTATAAATTATCCCTTTAGAAGGTTACTGAGGACATTGAAAGGCTAAGTGACTTGCTGAAGAAAAATTTGAACTGCTAGAAAATAATCTGGTAGAAATTAGGTTAGACCAACAGTTGACAGCATATACTGCCATAATCTTCAAAAGGTTACATGATCTAAGTATAAAAGATCATAGCATTTTTTAAAAAATAGAGAAGGGAAGGAAATGCCTTCTATAGTCATGGCAAAGGTTAGAATTTTTAACTAAATAAGGATGATCATAGAAGATAAAATGGACAGTTTTGATAAAATTGAAAAACTTTTCATCTGCGAAATAAATGTAGACAGAACTGAAAGGAGAAATAATTAAATGGGAAATAATCTTTGTAATAAATTTACCTAATAAAGGTCTAACAAGCAAGATATCTAGGGAGTTGCTACAAATATATAAGAATAAAACCCATTCTCTAATAGACATGTGTTCCAAGAATATGAAAAAATGTTATCTATCATCAACCACTAGAAAGAAACAAAAAGAAATTCAGAAAGAGTTTCAGAAAGGGCAATTTTATTATAGCCATCTTAAATATAATACATACTTTAAAAGACCAGACTATATAAGAGAAATTCACTTTCATAGACAATCTTCTTTTTGTTATTTCTATACTAAAATATTCTTGTTTGTTAATAATCGTTGTTTGTCATAAAAACAAAAAAAATTAAGTTATGGTAAAAAGGAATGCAGGAAACAGCACATTTTTGCAAACAATGAGTTTATTCTAAATTTAGTTTAATGAAAAAGCAACCTGGTAACACCAGCCAATTACTCGATTTGAACTAGAGATTCTCAATTTCAATCCTGATGCTAACCTGCATAACCTTAGGCAAATTATTTAGCATCTCTGGTCCTTAGTTTGCTCATCTGTAAATTAGGATGTTGGAAATTGTGATCACTAATATCCTTCCCAACTCTACATCCATCACAGCCATGTTAGGGTCCCAGATGCCATTCTGTCTCCACATCATCTTTCACATGTCTTCTCTCCAGTCATTAGCCAACACCCTTATTCAGGACCTCTTCATCTCTCAGTTGAACTACTGTCTTCTCTTTAATCTCCTAGCTCAAGGCTCTCCCCATTCCAGCCTGTCCTTGATACAATTGCTGAGGTGGTTTTCCCAAAGTGCTGGTCTGACTGTGTCACCCTTCTCAATAAACTCAAGTGGCTCCCTATTATCCCTAGGATTACATATAAACTCCTCTTTGTGGCATTTAAAGCTGTTCGCAATTTGGTTCCTTCCTATTTTTCTAGATATACTGGTCTACTAGTTATCACTTATGCACAGCTCTCCATTTCCCACCTCTGAGCCTTTGAATTGGATGTCCTTCATGCCTAGAATGGTCTCCTTCCTCACGTCTGCCTCTTAAAATCCATGGCTTACTTCAAAGTTCATCTCAAGCACCAACTTCTATAGGCGGTCTTCCCCAGGTGCTTGTTCCTTCCTCTCTAAAGTTACCTTGAATTTGTTTTCTAAATCTCTTGTGTGTACAAGAATACATATATATACACACACACACACATATATGTACATATATGTGTACATGTACATCTATATAGAATATACACACATATATTTCATATATATGTGTATTCATGAGAAAGGGAAGAATTGATCATAGAATCATAGAATTTAGAGCTAGAAGGGAATTTTGAAATGAACTTTTATAATTTTGTTAAGTTAAATACAAACTATTATCTACCTATCTATGCACACGCACACACGTGTGTGTGTGTGTGTATGTGTGTATAGATAGACTTGGGGGGGGAGAGCTAGTCTCCCCCATTAGAATGTAAGCCCTTGGAGGGCATGAACTCCTTTTATTTTTTTCTTTGCATCTTCACTGCTTAGCATGATATCTGCCTCATAATGAAGGATTTGTTGGTTACTTGTTTGATTGATTGGTCTACTGTCCAACCAAAATAGCTTTGAGGCTGGGCTGATTTCCAGAAGTACTAAAAGATAAATCAGTGGAGAAGGAAAGGTTCTGTGAAGAATTCTATTTAAGTCTATTTACATTTTAATTAAGACCAAGAGGTATCTATGTCCTGGTATCCTATAGCAACTGAAGTAACCTAAGGAAAGCAGCTCAAACAACTTAATTATTAGAGTTTAAAATATCACTGTAAAAGATGATCATATTTAATGGATTTTCTAACAGTTCTTTCCTGTTTAGGATTATTAGTCTGTGTTCGTTGGTGGCTGAAACATATCACAATTACCCCATTGCTAAAAACTATGGTCAGATGATAATGATTGGTCTGCATATTAGTGGGTCTTTGAGTTTTCATTTCTTTGTTTGCCAAGAAATCTAATTGAAAGGCTAACCTCAGAGATCTATATTTAAACCAGTTCTTTTTTGGTACCTGAGAGAATATTTTTCCAGTCATGACACAGTCATTCAAGGAAGAATTAATATATAATTTTTCCAATCTGGAATAATTTCTTCTAATTTTAAACCTGCAACAGTGATTTGCTGAAAGTACTTATTTTCAACCAAACATTTGTTTCATAGCCAGCAAACCCTAGCTTTCTGTCTAAGCCGTGAGGAGGGGTGTGTTTGTGTGTGTGTGTATGTTGTAGGAAGGAGGTGAGGTGAAATTATATATAGGCAATTACCAATTCACCTTGCTCCAATTGATTTATTTGAGAAGTTTCAATCAAGATTTGAAGCTCATCACAGGTAGACAGCTATGCTGATATTATTTAATGATTTATTGAATGCAGCCAACTCAGGTTCCTTTTCATTTTAAGACAGTTGCATTGGTAGATTTAGGAAATTTTTCAGATTTACTCAACACTAGGGTGCACCTGAAAACAATTCCCTTTTGCTTCTTGATTATCACTTCTCTCCGCTTCCCTTTGTACTGTTCTAATCCCCTCCATTTACATGGGTTGGTTGGATGTTTTATCCCGGAGGATGCCGACTAGATGAACTGGGTTTAGGATTATCTCTGGAGAGCTGGCTCTTTCCAACTGTCAAATCCACCTGAAAGCCTTTGAGAGCCTGATTGGTTGATCTGGAAATCAAGGAGGGAATCAGGAGGAAGAAGAAAATAGATCATAGGCTCATAGGATTTAGAACTAAAAGGGACTTTGGAAATGGACCTTTATTATTTTGTTAAGTATTTTGGTACAGATTTCATTCTTTGTAGGATATTGTTCAGGAAGTATCCTAATTCATTTTCGTTGATTGATATGGGGCAGACCTATGAATGTTCAGCTACCATCTTTACTACTCACTATGTGCATGAACTTGAATAAGTCACTTTTCCTGTTTGGGCCTCAGTTTCTTCTTCTGTAAAATGAGGGGGCTAAGCCAGATGAACTTTAAAGTATCTTCCAAATCTAAATCCAATGAACCTATGAATATATAGAAATATAATATGGATATGAAGTTACAGGATTGATTTCTGGAAACCACCTTCGAAAATTTGACTAACAATTATTTTATAATCACACTTCTTTTTTACCTAAACTGTATTTGGTTTAATAATTCAACTTATTTGAATGTTTGGTGGGTTTGTTTTGTTGAGATGCACACTTTTAGTCCCTGGGAACCCTGAAGACTTATTTTACTGCTGTCGTGATATTACTTGCTTTTAGCCTTGAGATAGGATTCTATATGTAAAGCATTTTACAAACTTTAAAAGTGCAGCATAAATGCTATCTATTATTAGGATCATTACATTATTATTAATTCATGTTATTTACATGTTTATTGCCATAAGTATTATGTCACCTCTTCCAACTTTGTCATATTAACAAGGACACATGGCATTAGTCCTTGCTACATTTGCTCTTGGAACATTAACTCTTGGGGCACTAGTTTTGGGCTAATTTCCTTCAGCAGTTTTCCTTGGTGAGACATTTAGAGGAAGAACACTTTAAACAGAAATAAGCCGCTGCCAGGATGCTGGGAACTAGCTTTGCTTTCTACTGATTTAATTCTTCAATTAAATGATTGGATTTCAGTTTGGGTTCTTGCTTGGTATATGAAATTCAACCACAGAGCCTGTCTGATTTAATGGAATGGGAGTTCTGTTACTTGGCTCTGAGTTCATGCTGGCAATTCCCTTTGGTTAACGTTTCCTAATAGGTACATCTCCTAATAGAGAGGCCTTCACTGCTATATTGTCATCAGATCCTTCAATGGATGTTCTATATCTCTTAGGTCTCCTACTAGAACTTTATCTTGTTTATGAAATATCACCAGTCTGAGACCTGAGTATAACCAAGGAAGATTGAAAGAGGTTAATTAATGCTCAGTTTAGAAGCTGGAGACTTGTAATTCTCCACTTGTGGGAGTGTAGATTATTGTAGTTAACAGACCACAGGTTACCTAAAGGACAGGTAGGTGCCAGCGTTCTTGCGGAGTCTTCCATGTCAAGAACCCTCTCACCTCAGTGGGAATGGAGATTGTAAAGATTCTATCTCAATTTCAAAGTTTCCCCAACTTTTTTTTTATCTCCCCCTTCTTCACCATGGATTCCACCCAGCATATTTGCTTGATCTTTTGTCACCATATGTCCCCAGTCACCTATCGAGGCTAGAAGCAGCAGGCAGTTTAATTTGTTTACAGTATAATCTTGAGTCCCTTGGAGCCAGAGCTTTTAGCAACTACACTCCCTAATTGTGGAATTTACTACCGATTTCTGGTCACAGTGCCCTGCTCGCCTCTGTGTTTCAAGGAAACTAAAGCCTTCTGTGTTAGCTGGAAACCCTTAGCAAGGCCTGGGGGAAGGGGAGCTAGAGAAGTGTTTATTGTCAAGTGCCCAATGTCTCTCTTGGAGGGGAGGCTACATGAATTCATGCTGATTTTACTTATGCTTGTGGTTTCAGAAGTCAGAGGAGTAAGAAAAAAAAAGAAACAAGGGGAGCATGAGAAGAGATCCAAAGCACAGGAGAGGTAGAGGAAACAGGGGCTCAGGGGACAGGAAATTGGCCTCAGAAGAACAGCTGATAGATGGGCAATGTGTTCACCTCTTCATCTGTCTTTCTTCCTACTGTTCTGTAACCGGAGTGAATTTAGTGCCTTCTTTAGTTCCGTGAAACTCACATAGATCATGATGCCCTTCTTCTGGTTGAAATACTTGTTTGCCTGGAGCTGGAGTTGTAAAAAGCATTGACGGTTCATCTGGTAACTGACACACATGATGTTCTTGGCACTGCAGGAAGCCTGTGCCCAGGGAAGGAGCCTCGCCAAAAGGCATCAGGACCTTTTTACCCTCACCAAAAAGGACCACCCCCTCCTTCCCCAGGTACTTAAGATTACCAGTCTCCCAATCAGCTCCCAATAAGCCCAACCTACTCTCTGGGAGATTGGCTCCTAAGTTTCTCGGGTGTATTCTAAGACTCAAAGATTCTTTTCACTTGAATACACACACATATACACACATGCATATGTACATGTATATGCATATATATGTATAGAATATAGTATATATCTATGTATATTATATACACAAATGTGTATACATGTGTATATATCCATACGTGTGTCTGTATATAGATAGATATATACATATGAGTGTACATGCATGCACATATATACATAGTCTGTATTTTAGGCATGCGATGAACAGTGCCTATATAATATTTATGTACAATCTATGCACGTACATATAAACTATTAGGATAAGACCCCTCCATCTATACTAGACTCCTGGCAGATGAGACAGGGTGGAGCGGAAGGGTGAACTGATTTATGGGGATGATTTCATTACAGGTTTCCCCAAGAGAGTGAAATCCTTTCCCAAAGTGTACAGCATGGCTATATAAAGATTTGACTTAAAATGGATTTCTCAATGTAGACTGACAGATACTCTTTGAGTCCTAAGACTTAAGAGGAACTGAGTTGGGGAGAGAAAATGGATGTGACAAGCAAAAGCTTCAGCTTTTAAAGAGGTGGAAGGAAATAGTTTGTGGCATTTTTAAAAAAAATAATAAAGCTTGGCACCAATATGTTAACAGATGGCATCTTTTCACAGTAAGAGGAAGTGCTGTTCAGTGGGATAACCATACCTGGGACTCAACAGCATTCTGCTCCAGCCCCATATTTGACCCTGAAGACTTATGTGGCCTTGCAGGACAGGCACCTAATCCCTTCCCTAGCAGAGTAGGGCTAATGCTTGGCCATTGGCCTCTCATTACTACTTGTGTGTGAATGACTAGCAAGTGTCCTTTGTATCCAGAAGTACAAAATCTCTCTCATGAAGGTAGAACTTAGTTTGTTTCCAATCTCGAGAAGGAAGTGGGAGGAAAGATTTTTATAGGAAAGATAGATTTGGATTCTAAAAGAATTAATATAAAAACCCACACTTAGATTTTTTTCTGACTCAGCTGGAATGGTATGGGACCATAGGCAAGATACTACACACATCTCTGAGCCTGTTTTCCCATGTATTAAAAGATGATGTTGGACTAGATCAGGATTCTTAACCGGGGGTCTATGGAAGTCCTCTGTAAGGGGAAAATTATATTTTTATTTTTATTAAACTCTAATTGAAATTTAGAATTTCCTTCCATCGGGAATTAAATCACGTACAGACACACACGCATAATTATTCTGAGAAGGATTCAACAGAATGCCCAAAGGAGTCTAAGACATAAAAAAGGTTAAGAACCTTTGGACTGGAAGACCTCTAAAGTCCCTTTTAAAGTCTATGATTCTGTTAATTCATTTTTCAATTGATTTTTGTTTAGTGCAGCTTAAGTCTGTATCAAGAAATGTACAGAATCTAGGAATAACAAGGCACTGTTCCCACTGTTTTCCACCCTGGTCAGACCACATCTTTCATCTCTGCAGTGCTGTCTTTAGTTTTGGATGCTATGTATTTGGATGGACATTGATATACTGAAGAGAGTCCGGAGTAGTGCAACTAAAATGGTGACGGACTTCAAATTCATCCAAGGGGTTAGAGTTATTTAGCCCTAAGAAGGAAAGGTACAGGGAGGAGAATAACATTGACATATTCGAAGGGCCTTCAGATGAAAAAAGGTTTAGATGCATTCTGCTCGGCCCAAGAAAAGCACTAGAATTAGTAGGCCCAAGTTGCAAAAAAGCAAACATGGACTTGATGTAAGAGAAAAAACAAAAACAGGAAAACGCTAACAAAAACAACCTCTTCCTAACAATCACAGCTGTGCACAGGTAGAATGGTTTGCCTTTGAGGTCATGGCTTCCCCTTCACCAGAGAGCTTCAAGCTGTTTCATCAATTCGGCTAGCAGTTGCTGTGGGGGGTGTAAAATCAACAACAACCAGCTCACAGAACACTGCAAAAGCTCAGGTTCTTTTGATCGGCTTTACTAAGGAAAGCGATGTTAAGGGGTTAACAAGCTTACTTTAATTCAGCATACAAATACCATTCACTTAGTTCAGAGGAAAAAGCCAGTACCCTGAACTTAGGAGCAAATACAAACAAATTACAAACATTGACAGATGGACCAAATACAATTCATAGCTACCAACATATAAGTTAAGCCTGGAAGCTCATAACAAGGGCTGGCCCAGAGTCACGAGTGCCACCACTGCTTGTGGGTCAGAGCTCCGAAAAAGAGAAAGCCAATCCCTGGTTTTCCATCTTTTTCAGGGACCTAAAATCATCACAAAGAGGTGACTTAAACCCATGTGATCTAAAAGCCTCTGATGTTACAAACATGTCACTCAAAGCCATGTAAACTAGGCTTTCCTTTGAGGTGAGGAGGTTGTCAAGGACTCCTAATTTAATCAAGGAAATAAAGGCCAAACTCTTCAAGGGCACTTGGTTGAACTAAGTGCTGAGAGCCCATTTTGATTGCCAATACACAAGCAAAGGGCAGGGGGGATCTTGGTGGAGGAATGGGTTGGACTAGATGGCCACTAAGATCCTTTTGAATTCTGAAATTCTGTGATTCCATCAAATTGCATATCAGGGAGGGAACAAGAGGCTGGCAGTCCTCTGGGATCCCTTTCTCACCTTGTTTCACAAATAGATGTAAATTAAGATAAATCACAGCATATGCTAGTCAATAGAGGGCCTTCCAAGCCCAGGTCTTAATTCACCTTAGGTGATATTTCATCTTGTGCTGATCCACTAGACACAAATAGCTTATTTTAATTGGCCATCATTCTTTGGCTGGAGTGCAGTTTGACTTTAGCAATGACAGGCACCGTTTACTTTATTGTTATAATACTCTAATAATTTGTAATGGGAAAAGAACTGGTCTGGAGTCAGAAGACTTGATCTTAAGTCCTGGCTGACACTAGCTATATGACTCTCAGCAAGTGACTTAATCTCCCTGTGGCTCACCTGCCTTATGGGACTGTTGGGTAGAAGGCCCTCGGTAGATCTTAGAGCACTCCCTGTTACCTCTAAGGTCAAGTATATATTCCTTTGTCTGGCATCGAAAGTCTTTTGCTACCTGGTTCTAACCTATTTTTTTATCCCTACTCCTTCACTTTGGCCTCCTTACTGTTCCTGCCACAAAATACTCCTCCTGTTCTGGTGACTTTCTACACACTATCTCCTATTCCTGTGGGAGGACTTCCTCTTCATCTATCCCTCTTAGAATCCCATTTTCTTCAAAGCTGAGCTCAAATACCACCTCATATAGGTCTTCCCTGATCTCGCCCAACCTGTTGGTGCCTTTCTGCCTCCTAGAATTTACTCTGTATTTATTTTGTGTTTTCTATGTGTATGTGTTGTCTCACCTGATGGAACAGATGTTCCTTGATGGAAGGGGCTGTTTCATTTTTATCTTCATCTCACCAGAACCTAGCGCAGTATCTACTACTTAGTAGGAACTTAAATTCTTGTGGATTGATTGATCCAAGATGTGGGTTATTCTTATTATGATCAGCAAGACATTTTTTTCCATAAATAATTGTGTCATAATTGAAAATGAAATTCTTCTCTCTCATTTTTGTCCCTGAGACTTACATAGTGCCTAAACACAAAATCAAGGTTCAGTTAGGGTCCACCTGCACTTAAAAAGGCCCTTAGGAGAGTATGACATGTAAGCTAAATTTCAGAGAGAGAAAGAATGCCTGTGTGAGTAGGGGTGTAAAGGGTTCTGTTGGGTAATAACCAATGACTTCCAAAATTGGAGCACATGGGTGTCAAAAAAAGGAAGAAGAAAATGAAGCAAAAGACATATATGTGTGTGTGTGCATGTTGTCTTTTTTTAGTGACAGATGTTACCTTCCAGTTTTCCGCCTTCTGACTGAGCCCTCTTACATGGTACTGAATATATTTTATTGTTAAGGAACCTACCCAGCTGCCTCCTCATTTCTTTGTTGCTTGGGCTTTCCTCCTAGAACCACCACCAGGAAGGAGGATGAGGCCTTGCCAAGGGAGCTGACATGGAACAAGTGGGCAGATTTCTTTCCCTGGTGTTACATTTCTGGGGAGTAGAGAGTGTGTTTCTTCCCTAAATGACTGACATCTCAGTGACTAGTGGTCCTCTGTGGTTTACAGAGGCAGCCCCCTTAGGACACAATCATGGGGCCACTTGCCTGACATTGCCTCCACCCTCTTCTAGTCCCCCATCCAGGGGCCATTGCTGCATTTTAGGGTTTGTTTTATACTGGCCCACATGCTCTACCACGCTCTCCTCTCCTTCAAAGATTGTTTATCTGAGTTTCCCTTCTCATCACAACTAAATTTGTTGTAGGCGTTATTGTTGTTCAGCTTCCAGGTGTAAGTATATGAGCTGTTAGCCTATGATTTATACGACTTCAAGGGAAATTTTGTTTAAAATTTTAAACAGCTGACTTAAAAATAAACTTTGGCAATTCAACCTCTTCATAAGTTGGATAGTATAAGGAGTTATCAGCTGTAACTGTGTTCAATTCAAAATTATCAGTAAAAGAGGCTTTGGAGTTTACAAGGCACTTTACATACGTGATTTACTACATATGTTGTATATATTTATGTGTATATGTGTTGTTTCTCTCACTATGATAACAGCCCCTTGAAGGCAGGGGTTATTTCATTTTTGTCTTTGCATCTTCAGTGCCTAGTACATACGAAGCATTTCATAGACACTTATTGATTACTTTTCTCATTAAAACCTCACAACAACCCTGTGTGACAGATTCTACAGTTATTATTATCCCTATTCTTATAGGCGATGAAATTGTCCTCAGAAAAGTTAAAGGATTCGCCATGTCACTATACAGCTAAGTGTCAAGATGTAGAATTTGAATCTAGGTGTTCCTTAGTTCAAGTTCAGAGTATATCACACTGCTTTTATGCTTTCTAAAAACCTAGAAAATACTTAGAAGAATAATTTAATCCTTATGTAGTTATGATATTTTACCTTAAAATATATCATTATATATAGTAAAGTCCTCTTAAGAATTGTTCACATAGGAATATTCATGTTCCCTGCATTCCTCTGTATTCCTCTGTATACACATGTATTATTTTCTACTTCCTGCCTAAAATGTTCTTTTGAAACATGTGTGATGTGGGTTGGAGTTTAGATTTATAATAAATAAGCCTATACATTCCAGCTTGGTTACTTCAAGCTGAGTAGTTTGGAATCTTTCATTTGGAAGTCATGGTGGTCTTCTCTGTTGGCATGCTACTGAACTTCTTCTAGCAACAATCTGTAAATCCATTTTCTTGGTGTCAGTTCTGCTGCATAAATCTTCTAGTATCTCAAAACTGTTTTGGAAAATATTCCTTTTTTAAAAAAAAGGAGAGAGAGAGACACACACAGAGAGAGAGACAGAGACAGAGAGAGACAGAGAGAGAGAGCTCCCACCTAATGATTTTAACAATTGTTTCTCAGAAAAGGAATAGTTGTGATGTCTAGGAAGATTATGCCTTTAATTAGCTCAGCATTATCTTTTGTTCAATCCTGTAAGTGTTAGGAGATCTTTAAGAGAGTGCATGGCATTTAGTCTTGAAATGAGTAGTGTTTTTTTTTTTTGTTCTTAATGACCAAAGTAAGTTTCCATATGTGATACAGCAAATGTCAAACTCTTCTAATAATCTGGATGTGTAATTCATATACCCTTTCCATCTGGGATCAGGTTTATTACTCAGAAATCTTGGCACTTGGTATGGTTTGCATATCTAGGCATTCTTTTAATTCTCCAGATTGACAAAAGGCTATATGTCCCTTGGATTCTCTTTCAATTTTTTTTAGCTTCTTCTCTTCTTCTTTTGTTCTCCCCTACCTCTTTCCCCCATGAATTAGGATACCTCTAGGTTCAACTGCTAAATACTTTTTCTTTCCTATTCCTACCATAATTATGTCAATAGGAGACATTCATTATTCTACTACCCCAGAGACTCTTCCCCATTTGCTGATTATTCATTTTCCCTGCTTATACTGGCTTCAAGGAAATGCTAAAAGACCTAGATCAGGGATGGGGAACCTGTGACCTCAAGTCTACAGGTGGTGCATCCTTTTGACTGAATCCAAACTTCACACAAAAAATCCCCTTCATTAAAGGATTTGTTCTGTAAAATTTAGACTCAGCCAAAAGGCCACACCCAAGGACCTAGAAAGCCACACATGGCTTTGAGGCCACAGGTTCCCCACCCCTGGGAGAATGCTGTATAGATTGTTGGACAGTTGTCCTATGTAGCATTCATGAGAGCATAAGGAAAACAATAATATGGGAAAAGAAGGCAAAAAGTGGATCACAATCTAGCCCTTTGGAGGGAATAGACACACTGACTCATCAAAAAGTTAAAGATAATAAGAAGGGTAACTTATAATTCATTCTCTGAGCATTTATTTCCTGAGGTCTTACTGTATTCAATACACTCAGTACCAAATACTAGGCTTTTGCGGGGCATAAACTAGGTTATTAAGACTGAGTAAGGTTTGGGTACAAATCTGATGAACACTTATTAAGCATTTTTGCTAAAAAAAAACCCAAACAAACCAAAAAACTTATGAAGAAGAGGAAATAACTACTTTTAAAGGAAACTATTTTCCTTTCGGACAGTTCATTGTTAGAAACCTGGTTTTTACCTTGAGCTTAAATCTCTATCTCTGCAACTTCCACCCAGTGCTCCTAGTTCTACCCCCTGGGCTAAGCAGAATAAATACAATCTCTCTTCTAAACAGAAGCCTTTAAAATATGAAAAGAGAGCTATCTTGCTATCCTTGAGTCTTATCTTCTTTAAGCTAAATTAATATGTAAAGCTCTATGCCAGAGATATAGGAATATACTGGCCTTTCTCAAGGAACTCACAGTATGAAGATAACTGAGATACTGGGCAGAGTGAGGGTAAGTATAAAGAAGAAAAACTGACAATATACTATGGCAAATTTGAGATGGGCTTGATCATTTTCACCTGGTGGTTGGGAAAGAGGAAAGAGAGGTTAAACAAGACTTCATAAAGGAAGTGGCATCTGAGTTGGAACTTGAAGGAATGGAAGAACATCACAAGACAAATAAGGAGGAAGTAAAGGGGAGATGAATTCATTTCAAGTGTGGGAGACTAGATGGGCAAACGCATGGAAACAGGAAAAGACATGACAAGATAGAAAATGAAGAGTAATCTAGCTAAACTGGAAGGTAGAAGATATGAGGGGGAATAGTATAAGATGCAATGGAAGCTACTAAGAGTTTTTGAGTAGAGGAATGAAATGATCGTAGCATTAGGTGCATTAGGTGCATAATCGTAGCATAGGTGCATTAGTTAGATTACTTCAACAGAGATATGGATGATTGATTGGAGAAGGAATAGGAAGGCCAATTATGATGCTATTACAACAGACTAAATGAGAAGAGATTAGGGCTGAATTAGGGTTGTTTCAGTAGACACAGAGAGGAAAGGCTGACTGTGATAAATATCACTGATAAAAATATTCATACTTTGGTAGTACATTGGATGAGGGAGAGGGAAATCTTAAGGAAGATTGGAAGCCTGGGTGTCTGGAAGGATAATTATACCATTAAGGAAAATAGAGAATTTAGTGAAAGGAGTGGGTTTAGGGGTAAGATGATCAATTTTGTTTAAGACATCTTGAGTTTGAGGTGTTGGCCAGACATTCAGATAGAGATAGTGGGAAAGACAGCAGTGGGAAAGACAGAACTTTATCTCTAGGGACAAGTTTGGGATGGAACTATAGCTATGTGAATCTTCTATATACAATGACAATTGGATCCAGGACAGTGAATAAGATCGCCTGTGGAGAGATAGTAGAAAGAGAAGATGATCTAGAACCATTAAAATGCAACTATATTTAAAACAAAGAAAAAGGATGAGTTGTTGGCAAAAAAAGATTGAAGAGGAGCTGTCAGAGAAGTAGGAAAATTTATTAACGTGACAAGTAAGGAGTTGGCAACCCAAAATAAGTGAGACAATAGTGTGTGAGCACCTAATTACTTTTGATGAATTCAAGACACTTGCCCCAAGTAAACTGAATCACTGAGTTATGGATAAATTGATAGATGTGATTGTTGAGCCCCTGCAAGTTTTCTTTGAAACATCATAGGAAACAGGAGAGGTACTATACCATTAAAGAATGGCAAATGGTTTTCAAAAAAAGAGGAGAACGAAGTCTGCAAAGTATAGATTTCTTGAAAGATTCTAAAACATAAATAAGGGGTAAATGAACATTTAGAAGTGGGAGGGCCTGATAAGCAAGAGCCAGCATGGCTTCATCCAAAACAGGTTATGTCAGATTAACCTTATTTCCTTTTAGGGGAGGATTACATTATTAAACTACTTGATTGAGGATTGCTTGAGAGATATAGTTCATCTAAATTTTAAGTAAATCATTTGATAGAATTTTTTAAATTGCTCTTGTTGAAAAGATGGAGATATAGACTAAATGATAATACAATTCGATAGTTCTGGTTTAATGGCCAGAATCATAGATTCATTGTAAGTGGTTCAATGTCCCTTTAGCAGAATGTCTTTAGAGGAGGGCATCTGGGCTTAACCATGTACTGTTTAGAATTTTTAGCAATGATTTTCATAAAAGTATTAGATGACTTGATACTCAAATTTGGAGATGACACAAAGTAAGAAGGATAGCTAACATTTTGGATTATGGTCAGAATCCAAAATCGTCTTGACAATTAGGGCATTGGGTTGAATCTAATACAGTGATGATAAATATAAAATCTTATGCTTGGGTTCAAAAAATCAACTCCACACGTATAGAATTGAGAAAGCTGGATGACAGCGGTTTGCCTGAAAATTTTTTTTTTAATGTATTTCAGTGGACTGCAGGCTCAATTCTATACGTGTGGAGTGAGGTTACAGCATTTCAAAAGGGAAGGATATGTACAATCAGAAGAATCAAGAAGGATGACAATGAGGGGAAGAACCTTTGGATTTAGTGATTCTCCAATACTCCAATGGATATTTGGCTCATAGATGTGGCCATTCCCTTAAACAATGCAGATTGCAATACATCCATGTCCATCTGCCCTGTGTAACTCTCATCTATGCCTTTCCATAAATTTGCCACATGGGAATCCAGTTAATATGTTAGTTATCTTCCTCAACTTCTCTTTATACATTATCGATACCAGTGGAACATGCCACCTATCCAGCAGTTATCCCTCAATCTTGCTATGGGATTACTCCATCTTTCTTTTTTGGTCATTCGTTTTGTTAATGACATTTTTTACACTATATCTCCTGCATCACTCCTTCTTTGAAATGTTTTGCAGCCTGCTCACACCACAGTTCATCTCTCTATTGCCTTTTGGATGAGTCTCAATTTCAGTTTTTTGAAAATCGCACTGTTCCATGTCATGAAGTCATAAAACATCGCTGGAAGAATATTGGTATTTTTAAATGGGTGTTTGTCTTAGAAAGAAGACTAGAAACATTAAAAGAACTTTGCAATTTCCCAAAGGCAATTCAGCTAGCTCTTTTCCTCTTGTTCTGTTCTGTCCTGTGCTTATTGTTCTCTTATAAGAAAGGTCAGCAAACCATGGCCCTTGGGCCATATCCTGCCCTATGCCTGTTTTTGTATGGCCCATGAGCTAAAAATAGTTTTTAAAATGTATTTTTAAATGTTTTAAAATTTATAGGTATTATATACATGTTTCTATCTGCTTGTATACTTCTATGTATAAACTCAAACACATACACACATACATATAAATATATATTTAGATATAGATAGACAGAGACGGAGAGGAGGGGCAGCTAGGTGACACAGTGAATAGAGCGCTGTACTGAAGTTAGGAAGACTCATTTTCCTGAGTTCAAATCTGGCCTTAAACACTTACTAGCTGTGTGACTATGGGCAAGTCATTTAACCTTGTTTGCCTCAGTTTCCTCATTTGTAAACTGAGCTGGAGAAGGAAATGGCAAATCACTCCAGTAATATCTGCCAAGAAGACTCCAAATGGGGTCATGAAGAGTTGAACATGACTGAAAAAATGACTGAAAAAAGCTAGGAGCTAGCTAGAGGCATACATATATACACTGGACAATGGGCATTCTTTTAAAAAGAAATATTTTATTTATGCTCTCCTTTATATCATTGTCACTTCCTGATGACTCCATCACCCAAAGAAATGTCCCATATGACAAATAAGTATAGCTAAGCAAAACAAACTGACACCTTTACTCAGTTGTACAATACATGAACATTCTTTATCCCTTTGTTTTTTCCTGTGTACATAATTAAACAATCTTTCAGATGATTATGGATCTCGTTCGCTAGTCTCTGTAATGTTCTGGGGCCTGATGAAATCAGCACGATACCATTCACAAACACATACGTGTACAGGATCTCACCAATACCATCTTCAGGGTTTCTTAACCTTATTTGTGTGTCATAGACCCCTTGGACAGTCTGGTGAAGCCTATGAACCTCTTCTCAGAATGATTTTGAATGTGCAGGGTAGAATACATAGAGTTATAAAGGAAACCAATTATATTGAAATGTAGTTATCTATCTATTGCTATACACATACATACATACACACACACATAAATGCATACCTACATGTATGTGTCTGTGTACGTGTGTGTATGTGTGAGTGTGTGTGTGTGTGTGTGTGTGTGTGTGTGTGTGTGTGTGTTAAGAACCTTCAGATAGGGAAATACCCTTTTCACTTGACCTCTGAACTGGACCTCCTTCCTCATAGTGGTGAACACCTTTGGTCAGCACAGAGTTCTCTGTTCTCTGTCTCTCTTGATAGTAGTTATCACAAAGTTGCCTAACACGATTATCTCTATTATTGTATCTTTCAAGATATCTTGAATGCATAGGATATATAGGATATACCTTGTTGAGAACAACCTTTAAGTTGGCGTTTCATTCTATCAAATCAAATATATTTTTAAAAAGTTAACCAGTAAGCATAGTGGGACTTTGTATTCTTTACTCTTTGCAGTCACATTGGATTGATTCAGTCAGTTCCCTAAATGTCAATATTTTGTCCCCTGTAGCACCATCTTTTTCTATATATACCTGATTGAGTTCATTTATGTTCTCCGTCTTAGTCCTCTTCAGTGCTATTTCAACTTTCTAAAGATGTACATTCAGGAATGAGATGTTGGAGTCCCAGTGTAGCCGTTTCAGTGCTAATCCTGGATGCTCAAAAGAAACAGTTTGTTTTGTTTTAAATAAAAATCTTTATGAATCTTTTTCATTCATTGACTTCCTTCCATTTTTATCTTATAATGTTTTCAGGATATTCTGCTGTGTTAGGTCTCTCCCCAAACTTTCTTTATAACTTCAATTTTTATCTTCCAATGGCTTCTTGTATGTGTTTTTTAAAGGCTGTTGCTTATAATATTCTACCATCCTCCTTTGTCAGATTTTACAAATGACCTTATATATTAAACCAGAGTCAGCTTTTGTTGCCATAGCTCTGCTTGGAAAGAAGAAGTGGTCTGGAATCTTTTAATTTCTTCTTTATGGCATTTGATTTCCATAAGTTAAAATTCTGTATGAAACTGTGATATTAGAACTTTATATATGTGTCCTACATCCATTTCCCACTTTTTGATGTCAATAACATATTTATATATCCACATAAGACTTGTTTTAGTTGTATACTATGTCATTCTTATTCTTCTAGGTTTTTAAAAATTAATTTTGACCTTTGCCCTAATAAGTCAGTGAACTAACATCTAATCAGTTGACAAGTGATTCAGGAATGACTCCCACATGAGTGACAAAAAATTTCCTGTCTCATAAAACATTAATTGATTTCATTTTTTTGGTAATGTTATTCAATATTCACCATGTCCAACACTTCTCAATTCTTTTCTTGAAGTATTTGTGAGACATAAAAATAAGTCTTCTATCTAGTCTACAAGGCCTTGGCCTCTCCCATTCCTTGCTCTTCAACCTTATTTTCCAACTCTTTTTTTTTGCCATCCTCTCCTATGCCAAGCTTTGCTTTAAAGTCATTGAGGATCAAAATATATGTTGATTTTATTTGGAGTCTCTTATTGAGTTCATTGCAGAATTTCTCTACCTCTTCATCCTGTGCAACAGATGTTCATTCATAAGCTAAAATTATTTTCATCGTGTTCATTTTATAAATATTTATCACGAGCACTACAATATAAGATGACCAAATGTCCCATTAAATGATGTTTCTTGTTGTCTTTGGATGCTTGACAAAACCAATTCCACTAGCCTTTATTTGCCTCTGTGAAGAGAACTTGAACTTTCCTTACATTAAGTTGCAATTTCTCTTTGTTGTCTGTTTTTATACATGATGCAATTCCTCCAGTAGGATATCTACTCACTATTCATTGGATGAGGATCTCAAATGCAGAGTAACAAGGCCTAAACTAATATTTATATATGGTATGAAAACTGTGTGAATATTAACAACCTCTGTCCTCTTTTCTCACCCCTTGACCACTATCACTACAGAAAGAAAAGGGAACCACATATGACTGAGGGGCATTCTGTATTTTAATTTTGTTTCATGAATTCATCACCAAGTAGCAAGCCTACTAACACTTTTATATTTAGGCCGATATGCAGGAAACAGACACTACCTTTCCTTTTGGAACCAATACTTTTATTTAGTGAAGAGAAATTTATTAATGACTTCGAAGTATGCCCTAACATCAGAGTAAACAGGCAGAGAAGAGCTGAGAGGGATTTGAAATGGGGGAAATTAGCCTGAGAAAAAAGCATGGAACTGGAGAAAGTAAAGGTGTGTTTGGGGGATATGAGTAGGCTAACCTAGTCTAGGAATGTCAGAGAATAACGTTGATATGCAAGTTGAGGTTGAGGAAGAATTCTTTGTAGGCCAGCATGGCATCAAAAACCTTTGAGGGGAGACCATTCAGTCAAAAGTGTTCAACTCACATCTCTGGTTGCTTGATGTTCCTGGAGTTATAGGTAGATATTATCAGGGTTAAAGCCAAGAGCCTAAAGAGGAAACCAAGTCAGATGGCTAGGGAGGAAGCAAGTTGAGTCTGAGAGAAATGAGTGTGGAGACAGTAAGAGAAAGCTGAAATAAACATCACAGAGAGAGAAGTATAAGACATTGGAGACTGATAGCTTGTCTCATGCAAGGTATGATAGGTTCATCCGTATACAACCCAAATGCACCATATGTAACTGGGTAGCAAAAATCCAACAAGCGAAAGGGCTGCAATGGTAGTCCTTCAACTTAGGGAAGTGCCCGATCATTACTGCACTTTCCTTTCTGGCTGCCTCCCAGTGCCCTGTGCAAACCGTCCATATGGCGTATGAGAGCAGGTGCCTGTACTAGCTCTGCCTTCTCTAGGCATGACAGTATGGGTTTTATAACCTTGTTACCAGAAGCAATTAGGGGTATCATCCAGATTTTCAGATCCATATCGCGTGGAGACAGACATCGGGAATGTCCCACAGTGAATTTAATTAGCAGCAAATGCAGAACAGTAAGTAACCTGCTGCGCAGAGAACAAGAGTCGCTGTCCAGTGATGCCAACTCCCTTTTCATGCAAAATGACATTTCTTGAAAGATCATCATGGGGTCCAATTTGGACATCAGGAAACTTGGTACATGATTTCATGTCACTGAGCTTATTGTTTATTGCAGGGAAATAATTTAGGTATAGATTCTGGGGAATAAAGGTTGACTTGCAAATTACAGTATAAGACATTTTCCCATTCTATAGGTGACCGCATATACAACTAAATGCCTATTCTGAATGTGATATAGTTTTCTAATATTGCTTGCAGATTTGCCATTCAGTGTTATCTAATGAGCTGTGCACTGTGTAGTCACCTTAAGCACATATGATCCTTCTATGCATATAAATCCTGAAGAGTGTATTTTTCCTTTGAGGTGTACTAAGATCGACACATGACTCTGTCAGCGTTATTGGAAGTTATAGGCAAGGATTTCCCACGCATCAGCGGGTAAATAGACACCTTCTATGGACAAATATTTATGCTGTTGATAACAATGCTTATTAAGATGTGATATGAGAAATTGATTGAATTTGTTACTTGAATACAACCCCATATGATGATTAATGAAGATATTAAATGCCAGATGGTATAATTTGACATTGAAAAAAATATTCATAAACAAGGGATTTTTGGCTTTTCCACTGTTTCTGGATTGGGACTAATTAATCAAAGACCAGAGTTTAGACTGGACCTTTGCAGTTGTGTGTATGCCCTTGCTCAGTGAAAGTCACTGTGACCTGTCATTTTAACTTCTTTGGGGAGACGTTTCTAATGGAAAAAAAAACATAGACAAATACAGACTTGAGGTTGAAAGATGTATCCTAAATATAAAGCCCACAAATTGTGCCTGCATAAAGGCACAAATACACTTAATAAACACCAAATAAAGGCACAAAGACACTTTTGAAAGTGTAGTCTTTTGTAGATGTGTAGAGGTTTCTGCATGCCCTCAACTCGGGCAAATGGAACAAACAGCTGCAGCCATCATCTCTCTGTCTGATAACCCTGAGCTGGGCGTGGAGGATAAATTGCCACTTACTTAAGCCTGGGCTTCAGTATGGCCCAGGAAATGAGCTGTATAAACAGGGCTTTAAGAAGGGGTCTCTAAATGGGTGAGGCTGTCTAGCAACCAGTACACTGTAAGGGCAGATGAAGAACATGAGAAGAGTGGGAATAGCAGGCCCCTCTCTCTGGAGTTGCTGAGGTTTCTGGTAATGTATTGCTTTAATTTAAATTCACTTTACAGTCAGTGCACATGAGAATTATTTGGAAGGAGGCTTAATTTTGCTCGCTGCTGAATACAATAAGGTCCCTATCAACAGAGCAGAAATAGCTTGGTTGTTTGTTAATGCTTTTGGGCTGTACTATAGCTACTCAGGGCAGTGCTAACCACAGTGGATTCAATAAACATGGAGTACTATTGCTTTGACAATTATTTGTTTTACTGAGCCAATACATTTTTTCCTAGTTAACATTGGCTGTAGAGTTCTATTCTTTCCTGACTTGAAGGGTGTGGAAATTCAGCTGTGTGGACTTTGGAGAATTATAATATTTGGACCATTTTTTTTGTCCCATTCAACCTAAAATACTAAATTCCCACATCCTTTGAAATATGGGGAAATAGAGGTTCTTGGATTGTGGTTTCTCAGGTGGAAAAGTGACTAGTCTTCAGTGTTATCTGGGGGCCAGATATTGGGCCAGAAATTCTGATGTTTCAGGCTATTCACTGTGGTACATTGGATAGAGTGCTAGATTTAAATTAAAGGGCTTAGATTTCAAATCCCAGCTATGTGCCTTTAGGCAAACCACTTAACTTCTCTGGACCTCAGTTTCCCCAGCTGTACAATGAGCGTATTGGATTAGATGAACTTCGATGTCTCTTCCAGTTTTAAGTCTGTGTCCTAATGTGAGTTCAATCTGAACCATCTTACCCTTATTCCATTTATTATGTTTGGAGTGACATAAATTTCCTACCTATCTTAATCAACAAAAACTTCATTGGATAGTCTATATTTGGATTGGGAATTCAGTTTGTTAGGACTAGGAAATTTGATTTTATCTGTTTGAAGCAACCATCTGGAGTAAGTTTATTTGTGTAACGTGTCATGCATATATTTATGCTGTAAGATTGAAATCCTCAAATTGCATCCTTTGGAATTTTTACATATTATATAATGACAATTGCTAGCCCTACAATGGAGTGATTACATTGAATGCTGAAATGGAAGCTTTATGCAACAAAATATTACCATGTATAAGAAACAAATTCATTTACTGGAATGTAAATTTTCATTATATAAATGAAATGCATATGCTGTGTACTGAAATGAAACTTCTGTCTTTTGAAACATAATGAAGTTGTAAAGTCTAACAGACATCTTGGTATTCAGTTTTATTTTTTTTAAATACATTTGTCATGCTTGTCTTTGTCATAATAATAAGTACATTAAATGCTGTCTATTAATGAAAACTAAGAGCAAATATAGATAAAATTTACACAATTTTTTTTAAATTTAAAGGATTTGGTTCCAAATGTCTCCCCTCAAATTGTAAAGCCTTTGAAACTGGTAATAATCTACTAGTTCTTGTTTTCCAAACTTTTTTCCTCCTCTTACCACCACTCAGAGATTCATTGTCCTTATATTTTCTGCATTATCTTCTTTATTTAAACTTCTTCCCAGAGGGGGAAAAATCTTATAAACTCATTCACATTAATATGTAGATGACTCATAGAGCCTAATGTATTGCCTTTCAATGGCACTTGTATTTTATGAAAAATCTAATGAATCACTAATAGCATAATTTCACACATTTGAACTGAGGAGAGATGTGTTTTAGGGGAGATAGACTAGGAAGGTTTCTTCCTGATCATACCTGATCATTTATGTGACCACCCCTACATAAGGCTGGTCCTTGATCTTCATAAGTAATTGCAAATTCAACTAAGAAGAATATCAAGTCAGAATAGTTCTTTGCTTGATTATGTTAATGAAGTAATGTCTCAGATCCCTTCCTTTTATAAGAGAAAAAGCAAAGAAACGGCACTATGATTTTCTTGTATGATATTTATTTCCTGTGTGACCTCGAGCAAATCATAATCTTTCTGAATTTCAGTTTCTTCTTCTGTAGGATGAGAATGTTAGATTAGATGGCTTCTGAAGCCCTTTCAAGCTCAAGAGGTATGGTCCTGTGACCTCCAATTGAAAGTTACATTAGATAATCAATAAAACATTCTGAAAATCTGCATAAATCATTACTGACAGAGAGCTGTGGTGGGAAGTACTCAACTACATTCAATTGCTTCATTTTGGTGGGATACAGTTTCCATCTTGAAGGTCATGACCATACAGTTGAGTACTGAGGTTATCAAGGATAGTGTAGCAATCCCTAAACCTCTTCCCCATTAATTCTTTTTTAAAAAATTTATCGTTACAGTTTTTCTTGACATCATTTTTGCTTCCCAATGACTTTCTCCATCATTGCTCTATTGGAACAAGTAAATACAGTCAACCTTCAAAACAAATAAAAACATCTCAAAATATATGCTTCATTTCCCACCTATTATATACAAACTCTTTGCCAAAAAGTGGATGGCCTGCTTTTCCATTGAGCCCTCTGAAGTTGATTGGTCATTGCATTAGTTCTGAGTCTTTGAATTCTGTTTTATTCTATTCTATTGTGATCATGATTTAATTGTTTTCCTGTTTCTACTTCCTTAACCCTGCTTCAATTCATACAAATCTTTCCAAAATCTCTCTGAATTCTTGATATTTGTCATTTCATACGGTGTAACGATATTCCATTTCTTTGCATATGCCATGGTTTGTTGTTATTCTCTGAATCAATGGGTACCAACTTTCCTTATAATTCTTTTCTATTACAAAATTGCCCCTGTAAATCTTTCCTTGGCCTTGAGTATATATGCCTCACAGTGATACTGATGGCTCAAAATATATGTAGAGTTTAGTGTCTTTTTTGTAACATAATTATAAAATAATTTCAATATTTATCATTCTTATCTTTCCTCATCTTTGTCAGTCTAACGGATATGTAACAAAACATGATATATTTCAATGAGATGTTTCAATTCACATTTCTCTTATTAGTGCTATAGAGCATTTTCATATATTTATCAATAGCTTGTGTTTTCCATTTTGAAAAATACCTCATCGTATTTTGTGATCACTTATCCGTTAGAAATGGTTTGTTCTTATACACTTACATAATAAATTTTTGACACTTTTTGGATAGCGGGTCTTTCTCAAGGAAATTTCCTGCAAAGGATTTTTCCCCAGTTAATTGCTCCATTTTTGGTTTTAGCTGCATTGCTTTTTTATGCAAAAGCTTTTCAATTTTATGCAATAAAATTGTCATTTTTTATCATCTACAACCACCTCTACCCTTTATTTACTAACAATTCTTCTTTTATCCATAGTTGTACAAGTTACTCCCTTCCATTTTATGTGTGTGTACGTATATCTCATTTATTACATGAAATGACAAATATAAAAATTTCAGAGAAAAACTTGGAAAGATTTATATGAATTAAGGCAGAATTAAGTATATATTATTTCTTTCTATATATATATATATATATATATATGTATATACCCATATATATAGGTCATACATTCATCAGTAGTAAAATGGGGTATTTGGTGTGACATGTTACTCTACATTTAATTTCTGCCAAACTGCTTTTCAATTTTCCCAAGTAGTTTTTGTTTTGTTTTGTTTTTGTGTTTGGAGAGTCCTTACTCTAGCAGTTGGTATTCTTGAGTTTATTTAACACTAATCTATGAGGTAGTAATAATCCATCACTTTGTGATCTTATTTATGTAGTCTATTCTATTCATCAACTTTTCCATTTAAAAAAAAATATCAAACAGATTTGATGGTTACAGCTTTAAAGTATAATGTGAGATGTGGCACTTCTAGGCCCCTTTCATTTATACTTTAACATTTATTTTCTTGAGATTCTTACCCTTTTGTCTCTCCAGATGAGTTTTGTTATTGTGTCTATATAATCCTGTATGGTAATCCTGGGGGTGATTTTATTGCCATGATACTAAACTTGTTGATTATTTTATGTGTCATCATTTTTATTAAGTAGATGTGACCCAGGTAGGAGCACTGAATATTATCTTCAATTATTTAAGTCTTATTTTATTTCTGTAAAGAGCATTTTATAGCTGTGTTCATCTAATTGCTGAGATAAGGTACACTTATTTTGTGCTTATTTTGAATGTATTTTTCATCTCCTTCTACACAGCTTTGTTAGTAATATATAAAAGTCTAATGATTTGCATGAGTTTATTTGCTTTCCTGATACATGACTGAAGTTCCAAATTGTTTTGATTATTTTCTCATTGAATCTTTGGGATTTATTACATAATCTTACTGTCTGAAAATAGAGATAATTTTGCGAGCTTTGCTTATATTTATTCCTTTGAATACTTTCTTACCATTATTAGCATTTCTAGAACTTGGGTCAAATAATAACAATGAAAACAGGCATCCTTGTTATATTTCTGGTCTTATTGGAAAAACTAGCATCACAAAAATGCTCCTTCTTGATTTTAGATGGATAATTCTATTTGTATTTCAGAGAAAAAATGTTATTGCTGTTGGATATGTTGACATAAGGAATCCTTTGGTTTTCAAATATTTTTATGCATCTATTGATATAATCCTACAACTTTTTTGTTATTAATATCATCTAGTATACTTATTATTGTTTTAATATTGGCCTATTCTTGTATTCTTTGTATAAATCCAAAGTGAATATGGTGAATAATTTTTGAATATATTACTAAATTTATTACTTATTTTATGTAGTATATGCTAAGATTTTATTATAAATGTTTATATTAATAGTCACTAATATTCCATTATATATTTTAGTTAGTTTAGTTTTAGTTTACTTTTGTTACATATTTATGTTTGCTAATATTTTATTTTATATTGTGCATTAATCTTCATTAGTGATATTGGTTGAGAATTTTCTTTCTCTGTTTAGTCTCCTCCTGGTTTGTATTTAAAGATCAAATTTTCTCAAAGGAGTTTGTCAAACTTCCTTTTATCTCAATTAAAAATATTATATGATATAAGACTTAATTGTCATTTGCATGTTTGATAGAATTCACTTGCATTTATAAAACTCATTGGCCTGATTTTATTTTGTTTATTTTCTTATTTGGGAGCTCATTTGTAGATTTTTCAATTTCTGTTTCCAAGATCATTTTATCTAAATATTTTATTTTTTCTGTTAATACAGATATTCTTGAAAATATCAAAATAATTCATCTAAGTTTTCCATTTTTGACAGATAATTAGATAAAATAATTCCTAAGAATTGTCTTTATTTGATTTTCATTTGTTGGGCATTCCTCTTTTCATTTTTTATTTCAGTGATTCGTTTTAAGAGTTTTTATCTATCTTATTAGTTTTGTTTAAAAAATAGATTCTAATTTTATTTTAAAAATTTTTATTTGATTTGATTTCAGAATTTCTAATTTCATCAGTACCGAGGATTAATTTATTGGTTTTCCAACTTTTTTTGGTGGTTTGCTCAATTCATCTCTTCTTTCTAGCTTTGGATTTAGCGATATGTTTTCCCCAAAGGAGTATTTTAACTGCATTCCAAAAGTTTTGGTATACTCTCTCATTGTTATTCTCCTTCATAAAAATGTTTACTGTTTCTGTGGTTTGTTATCTGGCCTACTCATTCTTTAGGATTATATTACTTACACTTAAACTAAACCTGTATACTTTTTGTATATCATTTTTGTAATCTGCAAATAATGTGTTGAATATTTCTTCTTTTCTGCATTTATTATGAATTCTTTATGTCCTAGCATTTGGTCACTTTTTGTAAAGGTATTATGTGAAGCTGAGAAGTATGAATATATCTTACCATTCCCATTCTGTAATTGCCAGAGGTTGAGCATATTTAATTTTTCTAAATTTTTATTCAAGTCATCAACTTCTTTCTTCTTTAGCTTTGCTTCTAAAGATTACTGCCAGGCTAGATACAAGTGTGATGCAACATACCTCTTAGAGAATGTGAAGATTTAGAGTTGGAAGGGATATTAAAGAGAATGTAGAACCAACCCTTCATTTTAAAGATGTGGAAATTTAGACCCACTGGGTTCAGTGACTTCATAGGATCACAAGAACATAAACTTACATCTGGGAGAAAGCTTAGAGGTCATCTAGTTCAATCCTTTAATTTTTACAGACGAAGTACAAAGATGTGAATTTATTTGCTATGGTCACATAGGTAAGAACCAGGATTTGAATCCAGATTCTCTAACTATAAATCTAAAACTTTTGCTCTGACACTGCCCTGTCCTCTTTGGGGAGATTATTTAGCTCTTGGCAGAGTGCATTGCACATAGTAGATACAACCAAATTGAATTTATAGTTTAAGTGTTTAAGCTATATTCTATAAGAATGTGAGCAAAGGACTTGGGAAGGATTCCGTATTCCCTTTAAGAACTATTTGAGTGATGAGAACATTCTACAGAAGTAGGCAGGGCTTCTGACTTGGTCATTCAGTGAACTCATGACATCCAAGTCATCCCTGATCTGTGAATGAGCTGAGGGTTAGAAATTTCCCTCAGGAAGTGTTAATTTGGAGTATCTCAAGCCTCTGAAACAGGAAGTACTGTGGAGTCTACTCCTGGATATTTAAGAGACCTGAGGAGATGCTGAAGGGCTTCAGGGGAAGACAGTATCCCCTGTGAAAGCCACATGGCCATTAGGAAGAACAAGGCCGGAGGGTAGATTAGAGCAGTAAGTAAAGAAATTAAATCCCCTGTAATTTTTGTTGCTTTGGAAGCTGAGCCACTGGGATTGCCTACTGACTTTCCCCAGGAAATCTGCCTCTGATACCAATTCTCAGTTTGCCAGTAGCCCCAGCGTTAGCCAACTACAGCCATTTATTGGATTTCTACTACTGTCACTTCCTCTACCAACTGGGTCCCTGTGGGAGTTAGACATAAGTTTTTCTACTTTTCCCTTCCATTCCTTTCCCTCCTAAGCTCTGACCACAGCACATCATCATCTTAGTCATAGAAAACCAGACTTTCTGTCAAGCACCCCTGGGGAAAAATGCAGTGGTGGAGGTTCAGGGAGGAAAATTAAAGGATCTGCTAACTAAGGTTGAAGTTGCAAAGATTCTCATCATTTAATTGTGGTTCTTAGCACCAATTAAAAAACATGTAGCCCATTCTTCCTGCTTGTCCCTGCATAGATTCCTTCAGCCCAATCTTGGCCTGGAGAGTAATTTAGTTCTATAGAATGCAAGGTCTTTGAAGGATGAAACTTTCACTTTTGTCTATTTTCCCGACTTATAGTAGATGCTTTAGAAATACATGTGACAAATATGAAAATATGTTTTGCATATGCATAATGGGTATAATATTGTTTACCTTCTCAATGGGAGGAGGAGGGCCTTGAAATAGGGGGAAATGTTGGAACTCAATATAAAAAGAATGAATGTTAAAAAATTTACAAAAAGAAATTATTGTTGATTTATTGAGTTCTAGTTTCATGTTTTGAATTTTGGCTGGCTCAACTTATGTGTCCCAACTCTCTTGAGTTGCCTTCTTCAGTCTTTAATTCAAGTATGTAGGAATATGAGGCTTCACAGACATAGTAAGAACATACTATTATCACCCCTAAAACTTGAGAGTCACAGTTATGCTACTTCAGTCTCTGGGAGGAGACAGAGATTAGGTTCAGAGGTTAACTCAGTTCCTATATATCATATATATGTATATCACATCAATTAAAAAACATTCAGCCCATTCTTCCTGCTTCTTCCTGCACAGATTCCTTCAGCCCAATCTTGGCCTTGATAATAATTCAGTTCTATAGAATGTAAGATCCTTGAAGGATGAAACTTTTTCATTTTTGTCTTGGTTTTCTTGACATGTAGTAGATGCTTTATAAATACTTGTGGCTAATGTGGAAGTATGTTTTGCGTGACTTCACATGCACAATGGATATAATATTGTTTGCCTTCTCAATGCAAGGAGGAGGGGGTCAAAATAGGGGGGAAATTATAATAGTGCTACCAGGTTCCAAGTCTAAAACCTGCTAGGTTTGGGTAGTGGAACACTGGCTTCTCAGGGCTTCCCTACTGGCAACATGTAGTCTGGGATCCTGGCTCCAGAGTTTCCATGGCTTGAGCTCCAGGGTCCAGAATTTTACTACATGTGACTAGAACCGAAAAGGACATATGAAAGACACCAAAACTCCAAGTTCAATTCTCAGGGCCATAGAGTCTTCCCCCAACTGAGTGCATGGTGCCTATGGTATGGATGAACAGGATCTTCACCTCTGGATATCAACAGAAAGAAGAGGGAGAATGATGAAAGAGACTGTTTTAGTCTAGTAGTTTTAGAGAAACAACCTATTCCAGCTACCTATCTGATAGAAAGAGGCTGCCTCCACTCATGTGGTAGGGAGAAACTATCTTCTCATAAATATAGGTCCCTGCTTTCTCTCTAGATCTTAGGTGATCCGAAAATGTTCTCTATTGTAGCAGCAGCAGCAGCAGGAGGAGGAGGAAGAAAAGGAGAAATAGGAGTAGGAGATAGGAGAAGGAGCAGCAGCAGCAGCTGCAGTAGTAGTAGTAGTAGTAGTAGTGGTAGTAGGATGTTTCCTTATCTCTTCTCCAGTATCTTCAGTGATTTTAAGGAGCTAGCATGCTACTGGATCCCAAAGACCGTTTGGTTTTATAGTCCATAAATAAAAACTCCTCTGGCATATGTTAACATCAACATGACTTCCCTTCTTCTAATAGTGAGGTATGGTAACATCCACACTCCTCTCTTCTGTTGAATGGAGTGCTTTAAAACAATCATCTTGATGGAACATTGATGAAACGAGCTCAGGGTCATTTGTAAAGAGGCAAAGAGCAGGGCAGACTATGTGCATTATGACTTCAGAAGAGAAATACTTTTCTTCTTATCCCACCTCCATGCTGATAGGAATCTGATTAAAATGTATATATAGAGAGGCAGTGTTTGATGGTGGCCATAGCCAGTGGGTCCTGCCAGTGCTTCACAGGGAATAGAAAGATGATGGTGCAGCTTCAAGTGATTGCTGGTTACATTTTAGTAGGCAACTGTTCCCTCTTTCTCTTCCTATGTTCTACAGCCACAGGGTCTCCAAATAGCTCCAGCAACAGAGGATTAGTGGTGATCTCTACAGGCCAATTCATTTGCATTATGACAACCACCAAACACAACTCTATTCACCCTCTTCTTTCTTTCCAAAACCCACTTTGGTGGTTGCCATGTAGACACACTCCAATGTTTCCTTCTCCTGTAAGTCAGAGGCACATTAACTCATCAGACTGCCTTACTCAATAGCACATCCTTAGGGAGCCAAGGGAAGGAGGGCTAACGGTCCTTCAAAATGTCCTGCCTGGAGCTTATATAATTCAGAAATGGGGCTCTGAGCATTGTCATTCTGTGCTTCCTGAAGTCTTGAGGGAGTAAGAAGTCATGAGTGGGGAGGAGTATGGAAAGAGTGGGAGCAAAAATGCAGGGATGGTTCCTACATCAGTGACTTTTCTCTTGTGGACTCCTCCCTACCCAAATTGAAGTCCCATTCTTCAGCTCAAGCACCACTCCAGTTCAACAAATGCTAAGGGACAGCTATTTTCTTTCTATCTATCTGTCTATCTATCTATCTATCTATCTATCTATCTATCTATCTATCTATCTGTCCATCTGTCTGTCTGTCTGTCTATCTATCATCTATTTCCATGCATATATCTTTACATTTATGTATATATATATGCACACATACATATGTGTGCATGTGTGAGTGTGTGTGTTATAGTTTAGTGAATAGAATGCTGAATTTGGAGTCAGAAGGACTTTCATTCAAATTCTTCCTCTGATATTAAGTAGCCATGAACCCCTAGGCAGGTCTTTTAATATCTATGTACCTTAAGCCCTAGGATGAGTTAATAAATTAGATAAGTTAGGTCTGCAATCTGTATTGTTGGTGGAGGGGATTCCTTTGCTGGGAGTTCTCCAAGCTAAGATCACAAATCCTTCTATATACCTGTATTTGCAAGGCACTGAGGTAAGCACTATATTAGGCTCTGTGTTGAGTCTTGTATCAGGCACTCTGATGGCCACTGCGTTACACATTGTGTTGGGCAATGCATTAGGCACTAACAAATTGAGATTGCTAGACAGAGGTTAAGTGATTTGCCCATTTTCACATAGCTATCAAGAATCTGAGGTCAGATTTGAACTTCCTTGCTCCACTCTTCCATCTCAGCTCAGCAAGTAAACCAAGTGTTAATTGCTTCTCTCTGAAACAAAATCCCACCTTTTAAATTCCAGTATTTTTCCAGTGGTGTTGCATGGCAGATAGTCATAGAATACTTCAGTCTCTGAAGAATTAAAGTTAGTGATAATCCAAAGGGCCATGGTAGGTAGAAACTAACACATTACAAATTAGAAATTATTGAAGTAGAAGCAGTATTGATGATGTTGTCCAAGAAATACATGATTGAAAAAAAAGAGAGGCTGCTCTTGGAGGGAGAACGAGGACTAATTGATGTCCCACTAATGTTCCTGCAGCAGCAATCGGGTTGGTTGGAGAAAAGCCCTAAACATGATTGGGTTCCTTGGGAGGACTTATGGACAAAGGTTACACAACCCATCCATGTTCTGCATTGTTGGAGGGAATAGCTACGTCAACGAGATTGCCAATCCATTTGAGCTTTGGGTTCTGAGCAATGAAAGAATAGGAGCAAAGAAAAGGGGCAGGACATAAAATAATAGAATTATTAAAAGGGTTCACTAGAGAGCCCTACCCCCAATTTTGTAGATTAAGAAACTGAATCATAGAATTTGAAACTCAAAACTTAGAAAACAAACCCCGAATGTTAAAAACTGTTTTTAAATGTAATTGGGGGAAAAAGTAAAGCATTATTTAAAAAAAAAGAAACTGAAACTAATGCAGCTAAAATGGTTGCCAGTAGAGCCCAGCTCCCCTTTGACTACCAGTTCAGTGGTTTTTCTACTATACCTTGTTTCACTTTGTAGGAGAAAAGAATAAATTGATTTTTTCACTCTTTTCAGGTGACTTTTCATTCCTTTTCTGTATGTATGTTTTAATATCTGAATTTTGTTTTTACAGATATTAGATCTGAGATCCTACCTGCCATAAAAGGTCGGGGGTAAAGGTGAATACAAGAACAAGCAGGATCTTAAATTTAGAGATGTAAGGAATCATAACGACCACCCAGTCCAATCCCTTCATTTTGCAGATGCATAAGAGGCACAGGGAGACTCAGTGATTTTCCAAGACTCTCACAGTTAGTAAGGGTCTGGATTCCCGGAGAACAGTAGATATAGTGCTAGACCTAGAGTCAGGAAGACTTGAGTTCAAATGTGGCCTCAGACACTTAACAGCTGTGTGACCCCAGACAAGTCACTTACTCTCTCAGCCTCAGTTTCTTCAATTGTAAAAAGGGGATAATAATAGCAGCTACCTCCCAAGGTGATTATGAGCAACAAATGAGATAATGGTAAATCACTTAGCACAGGGCTTGACACATAGTAGGTGATTAATAAATGGTTGTTCCCTTGCTATTCTCCTCCCTCTGGCTCATCCCAAGTTCTGTGCCTTGTCCAGTACACAACGCTGTGTCTAAATGCAAGATTTTTTAATGGCATGAAAGAGTCGTGAAGTGGTAATAATTGAAGAGATTATAATCAAAGAGGTATTGCTAGAAAGGGCACATCCACCAAGGTGAGGCCTACCTCCTGGGCCAGGAACAGGGGAAAGCATACTAGCCAAAATGGAATTTTCAAAACTGGGTCTGGCCTCCTACTCTGACAATGTACTGACAGTGCCCGGGCGATGCTATTAACTCCTTTGAGCAGATACCTGAGTGCCTGCTATGTGCCAGGCCTTGTGCTGTCATAGCCCAGGCAAATCAAAGTCCTCTTAAATTTCTCCTCATTGCCTGTGGGTTCTGATACTTTCACTTGAGATTACCTACCATGAAAACAAATACTTTCTGAGTGATTTTGGATGATTTCTATGTCAGGGTGTACTCTAAATGCTATCATTAGAGAGCCATTATAGTCCAGAGGCAATTTCCTCTTTGCATCAGACAACTCAAATAATTTTCTCTTGATGTTGTTTAGTACAGGTTGGTGAGAAATGCATTTTGGGGAAGGAAGTTATTAAAAATGCTTTAATTCAATATTTATGTGAAAAGCAATAAAATGGACAAATTATAGGTGAGCTTGCACCACCAGCAAGTTGCTTTGTTTCAGCCCCCTGGGACCAGTTGCAGATATGCAGAGAGTTTACTGTGTGGGAGTCTCTTAGAATGATGAATGGTCTATCCATTTAAGGTAGCCTGGTATACAGATTCTGAGCATAGAGTCAGAAAGCATGAGTTTGAATCTTGCCTTACACACCTAGTAGCTGTATGACCGTAGGCAAGCTGCTTAACCCCTTAGTCTCAGTTTTCGCATCTGTAAAATTCAAGTTATAATAGCTTCTACCTTGCAGGATTCTTGGGAGACTCAAATGAGATAATATATGTGTAGCATTTTAAAAACCTTAAAGTGCTACATAAAGGCTAGCTATTTGTTGTAAAAAGTTGAGGGACGAGAGATGCAAGATCTTCAATAGAAGAAAAGATAGAAAGACAGATGCATAGATGGATGCTAGGTGCTAGATATACAGATAGAGAGATAGATGGTACATAGATGGAAAGGAAGATATGCACAGATGGCTACACTGATAGACACCGAGATAGATGGGTGATAGGTGACATATATATATGTATATATATATATGTACATATATGGAAAGATAGATGATAGACAGCTATATCAATAGATAACAGAAGTAGATGTATGATAGATGGTATATAGATAGAAAGATACATAACTACATCTTTAGATAGACAGAAAGACAGACAGACAGACAGATAGATAGGGCGGGCATTTATTAAGTGCTTATTATTGCCCAGCACTCTGATAAAGAGAACCAAAACATCTATATGTCTGCTGTAGTACTGGCCATCAATACAGGACATCACAAACATTTTTTGTTCTGTTTATAAAAGGGAACCAAAGGTCTTTGTTTGTCCAGGACAATCCTCATGTTTGACAACCTGTCTTGCTTAGAGATCATCTTAGATGTGTGACCACTGACAAATCACTTAGCTTCTCTGAGAATCAGTTTCCCCATCTGCAAAGTGGGAATAATAATACCTCAGAGATACTGTGTTACAAGGCACAAGTGAGATATGGTATGTAATTATATGGTATGTAATGTGATTTGCAAACTTTAAAGTGTTATTGAAATGTCAGTTGTTGCTATTGTTGCTAGTCTAGAATTGAAGAAAGCCTAAATTTTCCCACTATTAGTAATATACTAATAGTAGTTTTACTACTATGTTTAAGAACAGAGGATATGAAATATGATCATAGACTTAGAGCTAGAAAGGACATTAGGGGTCATCACCCCATCCAAACCCACACTTCATACTGGGGCCCAGAGCAGTGAAATAACTTGTCCAAGATCACAGACATAGTGAGCAGCAGAAACAGGACTAGAACTCAGATTGTCTGACTCCCAGTCCTTCATTCTTTGCTACTGCTACTACTTCTATTACTATCATCACAAATATTACTACTACTACTGTTACTACCACTACTACTATTACTACCTTTACTACTATTATTACTACCACTATTACTAATATTACTACTACTACTATTACTACCACTACTACTATTACTACCCTTACTAATATTACCACAACCATTACTATTATTACTACTGCTATTATGGCTACTACTATTACTACTACTACTACTACTGATATTGCTATTACTGTTGTTACTACTAAGATTACTACTACTGTTGCTACTACTACCATTACTACCACTACTACTATTACTACTACTACTACTACCACTATTACTAATATTACTACTACTACTACCACTATTACTAATATTACTGCTACTACCATTACTACCACTACTACTATTACTACTACTACTACTACCACTATTACTAATATTACTACTACTACTACCACTATTACTAATATTACTGCTACTACTATTACTACCACTACTACTATTACTACCTTTACTACTATTATTACTATCACTATTACTAATATTACTACTACTACTATTACCACAACCACTACTATTATTACTACTGCTATTATGGCTACTACTATTACTACTACTAATAATAATATTGCTGTTACTGTTGCTACTACTAAGATTACTACTAGTGTTACTGCTACTACTATTACTTCTGCTACCACTGCTACTCAGGGAAACTAGGTGGCACAGTGGATAGAGTGCTGGGCCTGGAGTTAGGAAGACTCATCTTCCTGGGTTCAAATCTAGCAGCAGATAGCAGGCAGGTCATTTAACCCTGTTTATCTTAGTTTTCTCATCCGTAAAATAAGGTGGAGAAGGAAATGGCAAACCACTCGAGTATCTTTGCTAAGGAAACTCCAAATAGGATTATGAAGAGTTGGACATGACTGAAAAATAATCGAATAACTACTAGTGTTATTACCATTATGGTTTTACTACTACTACTACTATTATTACTACTACTGCTACCATTACTGCTACTACCACTATAATTACTACTCCTACTACTACTCCTATTATTATTAATACTATTTATAAAACTATCATACTACTAGTAGTATTAGTAGTTACTACTAGTATTGCTAGTATTACTACTTCTATTACTACTGCTACTGCTTCTATTGCTAGTATTACTCTTATGCTACTAGTATTACTACTACTATCATTACTATTACTGCTACTACTGTCATTACCACTGCCACTGCTATTAGTATTATCACTGCTACTAACATTTAAATTATATTGTAACATATATTATATTCTGATTCAATATGGTGATATATCATAACACCTCATGGTATGTTCTAATATTAATATTATATTAATATGGTATATACTACAATCTTAATAACATTATCACATGGTGATATATCTCATCACTAGCTAGCTAACACATATATTATACCTACTATGTGCCAGTCGTTGTGCTAAGTGCTTTGCAATTATTATTTCATTTGATCCTCACAACAACTCTGGGGGGTAGGTGCTATGATTATTCCCATTTTACACTTGAGGAAACTGAGGCAGAGTTAACACCGGTTTTGACCTGGACAATTCACTTAACCCCATTTGCCTCAGTTTCTTCATCTGTAAAGTGAGCTGGAGAAGAAAATGGCAAAAGCACTCCAGTATGTCTGCCAAGAAAACCCCAAATGGGGTCACGAAGAGTCCAATATGACTGAACAGCAACCAATACAGTGACGTTTCCGCCATATCCCTAAGCAGTAGTGGTCATTTCTGATGGCAAACACCTATCTCTTACATCACTCCCCTTTTAATTTATTTCTTCTAATTCTCACTGTGCTAAGCCAGAGAGCTTTTCCAGTGCTAATTTTATACGAAAGAAGTAAATAAGCTATGAGTGATGGCCTGAGGAACTCTTGGACAAAGTAAGGTTTCCGAGCTTTAAAAAGAAATATGTTCATTTTTAACATTCATTGCTTTTTATATTTTGAGTTTCAAATTCTTTCTCCCTCCCACCCTTCCGCCACCTACTGAGAAGGCAAGCAAAACAATATAAATTAATTATATATGTGAAATTATGCAAAATATATTTCCATTTTAGACACATCTCAAAAAAATACTGCAAAAATAAAAAAGAAAACACAAGAAAATTATGGTTCAGATTGCACACAGAGTTCATCAGTTGTCTCCCTGGAGGTGGAGAGCAAAGGTTTGTGATCTTTAGCAGAGGAGGTTCATAATTGCTGTGTCAGCAGCTCAGAAGGCCTTTGGATCCCGCTCTGCCCTGCCTAGACTTCTAGACTTTTATTCTACTTTGCTGTGGATGATGGAGATTGTAGGATGTTAGGCATTGGTGGTAGGCATAGTTTTACATAATTTATATTTTATTATGGTTACTCGGTAAAATATTTATATGTATTTATAGAAGAGACACTCTTGTATAATAAAAAGAGCTGTGAACTTGGAGTCCGGCTTTGAATCCCACCTGAACTCCTCACTAGCTGTGTGACCCCAGGTAAATCACTTGAACTATCTGAGTTACAATTTTTTCATCGGTAAAACATAGACACTAATGTACCTGACACATGGGTTTGTTGTAAAGCTCAAAGGATAAATTGTATGTAAAGTATCTGAAAAACTTTAAAGCATTATATGAAAAATGCCTGTTCTTATCATATATCCTAATAAATGTCTACCGTTTATATTTCAAGGAGGAAAAAAGCCAAGAGTGTGGTATAGTGTGAAAGAGAGCTGGATTGGAAGTCAGAGGACCCGTGTTCAAATTCTGGTTCTGTTGCTTATGATGATGACAATGAGATGATGATGATGATGATGGTGGTGATGATGATGATGATGATGATGATGATGATGATGATGATGATGATGGCTACCTGGGTGATATTCAGCAGGTCACTTAACCTTGATGGACCTCAGTTTCTTAATCTGTAAAATAAGGGGTCGGGGCTGGACTACCAGATCTCTAAGGTCCCTTCCAACTATAAATCTATGAAATATATTCACACGGGATTTAATTACAATAATTTCAAATCAATATCAAGGCCTATTTTGTTATTGTCTTTGTTCCCCTCAGTGCTTTGCCTCTAGTGAACATAATAAATTTTTGCTTAATTAAATTTGTGTAAAGTTAGAAAAGTATGGTTTTTTTCTTTTGTTTCATTTTTTTTTGAAACATCTAGAGTTAAATCCAAAATGATTTTTGAATCTATGTCCTTTCTCTCCATGGAATGGGTGTTTTACTAAGCAATACCATCACGGTCTTTTCCTGTAGCTTCTCTGGTACATCAATTACAAAAGGTTTTGAATTTCATTGGCAATGGGGAAAAGGACATGCTATTTTTCAAGCCGATGCTCCATCGTTAGCCTCCACAGCACAGTTTGTTCATCCTCTCCATCATCGTACTTTGCCTCTCCAGGGACTAACAATTGATGTGACCAGCCTCGTTTCAATTTCGACTAAAAGTCATTTTGTGCAAAACAGCCACTTTTTCCAAAGGGGGAGGGGACAATATATATCTTTTCACAATTAACCAGGAAAGTGGCATTTCATTATTTCAGGCTATTATGCTATAGACTAGGTGGTAAGATTAAAGATGTCACATTCAGAAATGACAGACCCCCACCATCTACCACCTTTGGGGCCCAGCTTATATCTGGAGGCTCCAAATGCAGCTGAGTCTCCTTCTATTTATCATTCAGTCAATCAATCAACAGATATTTATTGTGTTAGTTGCCGTAAGTTACAAAATAATTATCAGAGTGGTCCCTCTCCACAAAGAGCTTTTTCATTTAGGGAAAGGGAGAAAAGACTGTATTTCAGATATCATACACATATACTAAAGAGCTAATTTTTACATGACAGGCAATAATTATTAAAAAGAGTTAGATAATGGAAAGGTGAGTTGGAATTATCCAGGAAGATTTCCTAGAGAAAGTGTAAACAGCTAGATCTCGAAGGATAGGTAGCCAGGATGAGACAGAATGGATTTTTTAAAAAAATTTTAATAACTATGTGTTAGCTCATTGGGGAATCAATTGCTGTCTAGCTCCATAGATAAATGGCAGATATTTGGGAAATTCTATTAGCTGGCATATTTACATCTTGAGATTTTTGGTAGTTTAGTGACCAGAGTTCTCTTCTAAGTGTCAGAAAGACCTACCTGGGCATGGCCCTGAGCAATGACTTAAATTCTCTGGGACTTTCCTGGCTACTTATCTTTAAAGTGAAGGTAATAACTACACCTACTTCACAGAGGGATTTTAAGGAGCAAGTGAGATAAGGTATGTAAAGTGCTTTGTGAATTGTAAAGTGCTATATAAATAAGAGAGGCTATTATCTGTAAAATAAGGGGGTTAGAATAGATAGATGACTGTTAAGGTCTCTTTCGACTCTAAAATCTGTAGTCCCTTGATGTTTATTTTTGGGGATGAGATGAAGGGCCAAATCTGTGATTTCACTGGAGTAGGGGAACTCCCAGTGTGAAAATTTCATCCACCAATGCACACCAGCACCTTATTGTTATACAGAGCTTCCTAGTCTTCAGAGCTTCAGCTTGCTTATGGTCACCGGGTCAGTCTATGTCAGAGGAAGGACATGAACCCAGGTATTCCTGATTCCAGGCCTCTATCCACCACACTATACAGCCCCTCATGATAGGCCAGGCTTAACTGAAATACACTTGTGGAAATTAAAAAACAACAACAACAAACTTTCATTTACCAAGAGTAATCATCAAGGCAGATGACCTAACCTTTAAAATATTGGCTTTAGGAAGATAATTATGACCATAAGTGTAATAAAATTTGCTAAATTTTATTCTGTACTATGGAAATTAGCTTAAATGGTGTCTTTAGTCATGACATGCATGTAAATTACATATTTACCATCTAGCTACTGCTGCTGGGACCAGAGAAGCTTAGTTACTGTGATTCTCTATGGTGAGCACCCAGGAATGCTGTTTGGAAGGAGTTCAGACCGAGGTGAAAACTTCCTCTGATTAGGGGAATTATCCCTTTCTCAAGTCAAGTCAAATCCAATCAAGTCGAAAGACACTTATTAAGCACTTTCTATGTGCCAGGCACAATGCTAAGCAGTAGGAATAGAAAGAAAGGCAAAAACAGTCTCTGCTCCTAAAGAGTTCACATTCGGTTGAGGCAGACAGCAGGAAAACAACTGTGTAGGTGCAAACTACATACAATGCAAATGGCAGCTACTCTCAGAGGAAAAGTGCCAGTCAAAGAAGTGGGGGAGAGTCCTTTTGGAGAAGATGGAATTTTAAGTGAAACTTGAAGCAAGCCTGGGAATTCAGAAGGTGGGATATGAGAAGGGAGAACATTACAGGCTTGGGGCAGACAATGAAAATTCCAGGAGTAGTTGGGGGGGGCAGGGCAGCTAGGTGGCATAGCGATGGAGTGCTGGATTGGAATCAAGAAAATTCATCTTCCTGAGTTCAAATCTGACACTTACAAGCTGTGTCACCCTGAATGAGTCACTTAACCCTGTTTGCCTCAGTTTCCTCATTTGTTAAATGAGCTGGAGAAGGAAATGGCAAATGACCCTGATATCTTTGCCAAGAAAACATCAAATTAGGTCACGAAGAGTTGGACACAACTGAAAACGACTGAACAAAGGGGAGATGGAGCCTTGTATACAAGAAAGCCAAGGTCATTGGATCATATGGAAGGGAGTAAAGTATAAAAAGACTGGAAAGGCAAGGAAGGAGTTAGGTTGTGAAGGAGAGGATTTTCTATCTGTTACTAGAGATAATTGAGTGCCACTGGAGTTAATCGGGTAGGGCAGTGACACGGTCAGACCTGTGCGTTAAGAAGATCCCTTTGGGAGTTGAGCAGAGGACGGACTGGATAGGGGAGACACTTGAGACAGGGAGACCCACCAGAGCAGAGGTGTCATACACATGACCTGAGGTTGGTATGTGACCCTCAACATTCCCAAGTGTGGCCCAAACCAGATTAAAATATAATTAAGAAATATTTAAGAAAAAATTATCTAAGAATTATTTAAGAAATTAAATTTAAGAAATATTTTAGAAAAATAAAAATAGTAGAACATAGGTAATGTTGCATTTTTAAACTGTCAGCACGGAGCCTGCAGGAGTACCCACATATGCTTTAGTGGCCTCTGTTGCCATTCGACTTTAACATGATTGACCCAGTGAGCTATTGTAATAGTTCAGGCGTGAGATGATGAGAGCCTGAGCCAGCTTGTGGCCACGGAGACAATGAGATTTATAGGAGAGAGTTTGTGAAGATAGAAAGCGCTGCACTGTGTGACCTATTGGATTTGTGGTGACTGTGAGGGTGAGGAGCTGAGGATCTTACCTGGACTGAGAGCCCGTGTGACTGGGAGGATGGCGGCTTCGTAACAGGGAAGAAGTGAAGAACTGGGAGAGGGTGAAGACAATGCATCCATTTTTGGACATGTCGAGTTTGAAATATCTATGAGACATCTAGTTGGAGATGTGAAACTGGAGGTCAGGAAAGAGGCTAGGTCTGGGCGAATAGATCTGAGAATTATCTGTTTGGAGATGATTTAATCCATAGGGGCTGATGAGATTTCCAAGAGATGTAGAATAGAGGGAAAAGACAAGGCCAAGTCCAGACCTGTGGGGAGCACCCACGGTTTGTGGTCCTGACTAGGAAGAGGATCCAGCGAAAGAAACTGAAAAGGAATCACCAGACAGGTAGGAGAACCAGGAAAACAATGTCATGAAAACTCAGAGGGGAGAGGGAATTAAAAAGAGGGTGACCAACAGGGTCAAAGGCTACAAAGAGGTCAAGAATGAGAACTGAGAAAAGGCCATTCAGTGACTTTGGTAATTAAGGGATCACTGGTAACTTTGAAGAGACTTGTTCACACTCTTTGTTTTTCAAATCTCTTTAACTCTCCCACCCCAGCTATGTACCCTAAGATAAAATTGTCTCCCTAAAATGGAAAAAAGTTAAAAGGTACTTAGTAAATAATGTGAATCAAGGTGTAGGCTAGGGAATTCATTCCTAAACACAAAAAAGAAAGCTAAACAATTAAGACTTACAATGTACATTAATTGTCACAAGATGCAGTAACTTAACTTACAACTATAGTTACTGTCTGCTGGAAGGCTAATATTTAAATTTCATCGGAGTATAAAGCAGTTTTGTTGGACTGCTAATCAGGTATTTACTGTTCACCCAGACTCTGCACTGCCCTTAAAACTCTCCTATGAAAATGGCCAGGCCTCAGCCAGGCCTCTTCTTGTTGGTGGCCAACCCCTATAATGTAGAAGCTTACCCGCCTCCAAATGGCTCTAACTCTCTAGGACCCAAGTTCTCCAAACTTTTAAATCTACATACTCTTCAAAGCCTGGACACATCTGTTTCTGTGAATTCATTCACCCAAGATCAGGGAAGAACAAACAAACAAAAAATAAAGGCAGATTGGCTACATGCAACCTCCTGAACTGCCCACCTCATGCCCCCCTCAGAAAGCCCATGAACCAGTGAAAAAAGGGGTGTATTCCTTTCTATATTTGTACAATTCTCTCTAAATACCTATCAGATATAGCTTATTTAAAATTCTATCCACAGGGGCAGAGCCAAGATGGTGGCTGGAAAGCAGGGGCTAGCGTGAGCTCCCTGCCAAGTCCCTCCAAAAACCTATAAAAATGGCTCTGAACCAATTCTAGAACTGCAGAACCCACAAAATAGCATAGGGAAGCAGGGCTCTAGTCTAGGACAGCCTGGATGGTCTCTGGGTAAGGTCTATCCCTCATGGAGCTGGGAGTGGAGGGGAGAGGAGCTGAGCGGAGCTCAGGGAAACAGAGCCCAGTGTGCGCAGCAGGGATCAGCCAGACCAGGACCTGGGTGGAGCATGCCCTAGCGCCCTGAATCAGTGAGCTGCAGCAGTTACTAGACTTCTCAACCCACAAACACCAAGGATGACAGAGTAGGTTAGTGGGAGAAGCTGGTGGGGACTGGGATAGAGTTTGGGGTTCAGCCACAGCCTCGGGGGCAGCAGAGGTGGGGCAGCTACAGAACTACAGCTGCAGTTGCTTCAGGTCCCAGGCCCACCTGGCGGGAGGAATTAAGTGGTGGATCAGAGGGGGAGTGCAGAGCATGCTGAAGATCTAAGTCCAACCCAGGTTGGGGGTTTTTGGGGAAGGAGGAGTGCTGGTGTGGCAGAGCTGGCACATCCCCCCGTGCTTAGAACATAGAACTCTTTAGTCTACAAGCAGTCATACCCTGCTGAAAAACTCTAGGGTCAAGTGAGTTGGCTGGGAACATGGCCAGGCAGCGAAAACGCACCCAGATTCAGTCTCAGACTCTAGAATCCTTCTTTGGTGACAAAGAAGACCAAAACATACAGCCAGAAGTCAACAAAGTCAAAGAGCCTACAACAAAAGCCTCCAAGAAAAACATGAACTGGTCTCAGGCCATGGAAGAGCTCAGAAAGGATTTG